>JAOUQZ010000041.1:10399731-10426645 GCA_028564935.1 Neosilurus hyrtlii
CCAAACATTCAATATCAACATGTGTGATTAGTACAAACAGATATTGCCTTAACGTTGGTTTACTGCTGCAATATTAAGTAAATGGGACAAACAGGAAGCCTTGATAAAGAGGATAAATGGGGTGTTGTTAAATGTTGATAAATGGTTTGCTGCTGCAATATTAAATAAATGGGACAAACACTATGGAACACTAATAGGAAACCATATACCAACACATTGTAAGATTTGTATATTGCTAGATGAGTACATGGGTATTTCAAAGCAGTACCCATATAGGACCGATTTGCTACATTATCCATTCCGCGTGGCGGAGGTACCTATGGTGCCCTCCGAGTGCCCCTCTAGTTTACTTTTGTTTGTTACCTTGTGCATGAGTGACATAAACTTTGTTAATGAGGTCCATCCAGGTCATACACTCTCACTACCTATTTGCTGTATCATTTATTTAGTCATAATCTGTGCCAGCATTTATGATTGTCTGAGCTGTAGTTACAGAACAAACTGTTTGCATGGACAAAGTTTTCCTGATAGACGAGTTGAAAGCAGTGTGAATGTTAGGTTGCTTTGTCAAAGCATGACTTATCAATTGTTTTTCCTTATTGTTCTTAGTTCCTGCTTTTGTCTCGTGAGTCCTTCAGGTTTTTTTTGCTTGTCATTTGTTAGGTACTCACTGACAGAGCTTGGTCTGGCTCTGGCAGAAAGACTAGAGTCTGGAGAGAGAGGTGGAAGACATGGTGCACAAAAAGAGCAGAAGAAGAGTGAGGCTGAGGATTCAGGGGATGGCCCGGTTTCTGTAGACCTGACTTTGGATGAAGACAAAGAAGAACATGAAGATGAAGCCAGCTGGTGAGAACAAAATGAGTCCCTTGAAGACATGAGTGAATTGTGATGCAGTAAGATGAAAGGGTTTTTTGTGTGTGTTGATAATAAGAGGAGCTGTTTGATCAGTGTGAAGTGGGTTTCTGAGTGGCGCATCAACACGGTGTGACTATCAACCTGGAGATTGCAAGTTCAAATCAAGGTTGATGTCACAGCCACCCGCGACCATGGGAGCTAACTGGCCGAGCTGTCACGGGAGGGAGGGATGGCATATGATACGCTCCCTTGTCACTCACCTCGAGCACCAGCAAATCCATGGGCATATATGAGTTCATTCGTACAGAAGGGGCGCATATTGCTCTTCCTCCAAAAGAGCATGCGCAGCAGTTTATAAAGAGGCGGGTGGCAGCATCGCATTTTATGCCTGTGCATGCTTACGCCCCTCGCTGGTTGGTGTTGGTCGTATGTGATGGGAGGCAACACTTGACGTTTGGGAATTGGGCATGACTAAAAATTAGTGGGGAAATAAAAAGAAATAAGTCAGTGTGAAATTTTTTTAAAGATTAAATTATTTTAGATTTAGGAATGACTATTTTCACTTTCAGCATCCCAAGAGTAACACATGCAGGAAGTGCTGCACCCGACTCGGATCTCCCAGAAACATGTCCAAAATCAGAATCAGGAAGAGCTGCATATCTTCTCCCTGGTGCCTATGATATTGTGCTGTGTGTTGATTTTATTGAGACCACTGGGTGAGTAAAATATATGAAGTTCTTAATTCATCTTTTAAACATATTTTATTTAATTGCTTATGAAGTGGCATTGTCTTGGTAGAGGAAACACGGCACGCAAACAAGAATTGGTCAAGGAGCTACAAAGAAACGGTGTGACCTTTGACATCAGGAAACTAAATGTGGGAGACTTTCTGTGGGTTGCTCGTGAGAAAGTGGCACCTGTTCCTGGTAATATCTCGCTTTTTGCTCGTTATCGCCGAGTCTCACTCTGACACTCACTCGATTATAAACACACATACTGTATAAACACATTTTCATGCTGTAGTGTGGGTTGTAGCTTCAGGATTCAAACTATTAGCTAGATGTAAAGATCAACAACCTGAGGGACATTTCCTTTTTTAACTACCATAAGTCCAATGAAATGTAGTGACAGATGCTTTAGCCGTTTTCTCAGATGTTCTTTAATACTTTCTGAGGATTGATGTATAAAATATGAAAGACATGCAGTCAGGTCAGCTTGAGAGAGAAGTGGATTCAGACAAGCAGGTTTCTTTTTACTACAAAACTGTTAAAGTCAAGGTTTTACAGTCATTTTCATAACTGAAGCAAATTCATTGTTTCAGCAGATGATAATTAGTATTACCTTTCATGTGAGCCACACGAAAGGTATTGTGATGCGCCGGTTTTTATTCCACAGGAAAGTGTGTGTGTGTTTGTATGTCTGCAGTCCACGAGTATGCGCTTGGTCCTAGTAATTTGTTACCTCTTGCGTGAGGTATATATTGTTCATGTTATTATTGCTAGACCTTTGAGAGCTTACAGAAATTGTACTAAAGTAATATGATCATCATTACATTTACATAGACAGGAACTTTCCAATAGGTCTTACACCGGGTTCTAATTAAATAATTACAAGTTCAACTTTGTCTAAGTTAGACAGAGCATGCGTGTGTCTGAAGATTCGGAAGAGCTTTTAAATTTGAATTTCTCCACTAATGATATAGTAACCAATGTCATGACAGTAGTAATGTTATTAGTATTAGTGTAAACACGTTATTCAGGTTACATAACCTAACATTAGGCTCTATTATACAACAAGGATCAAACATTATATATACACCAGTTGATGCCAAACGAAAGGTCAGTGAACGTGTGTGTTCGCTCCACTGGTCATTTTAGTGGTGGTCAGTGCATGCACTAGTGTAATAACAGGTACTTGCAATGTACGTATAATTATTGCAGTATACGATAAATGTATGCGTCAGCAAATAAATACATTTTAAACGTTTTATCAAATAATTCTAAAGGCATATTTACTGCAGTTAATTTTAACCTGTACATTAATACTTGTGAAATATTTATTGTGTAATATTGTACTGTAATAATTTATTATATTACTTTGACCATACAGTCACAAGTATGGAATCAGCAGAGTTTTTATGACGCTTATTGACGGCTGGTTTTTAAATTAAGGTCTGTTGCGTCCACCTGTGGCAAAAGAGCTGGTGCTTGATTACATCATTGAGAGGAAGCGAATCGATGACCTGTGTGGAAGTATAATGGATGGAAGGTTCCGAGAACAAAAGGTAGGACATTCAAATTATAAAGTTCACATAACCATGTTTACACAACAGAAGCATGAGGTTTATTAAATTCGCTTAATTCCTTTCTGTCAGTTCCGTCTGAAGAGGTGTGGTCTGCATAAGCCCATCTACCTGGTGGAGCAGTGTGGTTCAGCAGCAGCGCACCTCAGTCTACCAGAGAGCACTTTACAACAAGCTGTAGTCAATACACAGGTACGTGTGCATGCGTGTGAACACACAGATATCCATATTTGCCATTAGTCATGGTGTGTGTGTGTGTGTGTGTGTGCATGAAAGAGAGAAAGGATTATAGGGTGGATGAGGTGTGCACTGTGGTACTGTTTTAAGGCAGTGGTCTCCAACCCTGTTTCTGGAGATCTACTTTCCTGCAGGGGTTATCTCCAACCTCAGTCATGCATACCTGAGTACCTGATTATTGCCTTGAACTTCTTGAACAGATCAAAGAGGTGTGTTAGGTTTTGGTTAGAGACAAAACCTGCAGGAAGGTACATCTCCAAGAACAGGGTTGGAGACCACTGGTTTAAGGCCACTTTCATGCCTAATTTTAACTTGTCCTAGGTGAGGTGGGTAAAGGAGTAAATAAATAAATGCCTCTCAGCGATGAGATCCTTATGCACATAAAAGAGGTATTGAGATCTGATTCCTGAGACCATATTCAGAGATGATCTGGGCTGCTTATAGACATTCTATCATCAGCATATATATGAAGGTGTCCTGGACGCATCGAAGGAACACCTACCTAAGGCTCAACTAATGACCCCTAACTAAGTGCAGTTACATGTACCATACATGTATCCACCAAAGGAGTCTTATTAAATTGTGATAACAGGCAACAGAAACGGGTAAAATGTTTTAATTTACTGTCAGATGTTAAACCTAAATGGCTTGATTTAAATACAGTAATTTGACACATTCCACATGTAGTTTAATTCATATCAGTTTTGGAGGGATCAGTTTTTGCAAAGATCACTTCTAGGACTAACATCTTTTTAAATTAACATCTGAAACAGCAGAATTGGTTCTAAGATTGCTTGTTAAATCAGTGTGTCCAAGCTACTAAAACTGGACCTGAAGGGACCCTCACTAGACACAAAACACTGCATTTATGGGAAGGCAACCTAGCAACGGCGGCTGGTTGTTTTTTTGTATTCACAATTCATAAGACTTACTCATACCGTAAAGTCAGCATATACCTGAAGAGCTGTTTTTAATCCTTCTCTGTCGCCTGGTATGATTAATTTGTCGCACAGATCTCTGGCACAAATGCACTTATCTGCATGGTTTATCGAGTCATTAATCAAGGTTGTCATCTGTATAATAAAGACTAATACCCATGCCGATTGTTTGCACACTTTGTGCATGCACATAGTCAGGTTTGATTCTAGTTTGATTCTCCTGTCTACTCTACAAATGCAAAAACACCTTGGGAACAGGTCTCGGCAGTACTGCTTTTGTACTGTTCTGAGCCTGATATGGACAGGGAGATTAATTCAGGTCAGTTCAATCAGTCAGAAATGATTCTGCTGCTGCAGCGTGGACAGGGCCTTTCTCTCACACTAAGCACCAGAGCTCATGACAATCGTTACATTTATTTTAATGTTCCAAAATTCTGGCCATGTAGAGCAACTACCATATATAAGTTTTAAATAAGAGCAGTAAAACACAAATGTTATTATCCAACAGGTGGATTTTATCGGTAGTATGAACGAAACTTTGTCGGCCTCATGATAAAACCTGCTGTCTCTATTTTTGACTTTTTTCAGGAATGACAAAAACCCAAAATGAAAGTTCAATTAATGATCATACAGTGACATTGTGTGTGTGTCTGTGTGTGTGTGTGTGTGTGTGTGTGTGTATTTTGCCCAAAACAGCTAGATGGAGCCACTAGCTTTATCAAGTATATACAGAGGGTTCTCTTAATTTATATTCATGCATCTCATTTTGACCAAAAATGGAGGTAGCAGGCTACAATAATGGAATCTTGCTGGTCTCAGCTTCAGTACTTGACCATGTTTTTATTTTTTTAAGTGGCCAGTGATTGTCTCTCTTAACACTTCAGAGATGTACTAATATGTGTACTTGAACCAAAGCACAATGTTGTTGCTAAAAATGTTTCGTCCCACACATAGTTTAGTCACAAGACCGAACACAGTGAATCTCTCACTGTGGAAAAAACAGACTTTTGCATAATAAAAATTTATATCTCGTTTGTCTTGCCAACATATTTTATAGGATTCATCGTGTTAGGCTATTTCATATACTATTAATGAAGTTTTTTTATTTCTGTGTTTTCCATTGGACATTTTAGCTGTTGATATTTTAATCTTCCAGAAATCTACACATCATACCTGCTAAAATCTGAGTAACTTAAACTCCACTAGGAATGAGGCATGCAATTCTGCCTCTCACATATTAATATCGTCATGTCATTCAGTCTTTACAAATGGAAATAATGTACGTATGTCTTTGCATATACTTTGGGGTCGTGAGATCTGGTCACAAGTGAATAGTTTGTAATGCGAGCATGTGAGCTTAAAACCATCCAGTTGTGACCTGATCATCCAGGACATGTGTATAAGGGGCCAGATGTAAGGGGATGATGATGATGGAGATGGAATGCAGTGGTTGATAAGGAAGTAGATATGAATGTAATTATACATAAATTTATATGGAGCATCCAGCATAGCATGTGATTGTGTTTTCTGTATACTTTGAATACCTCACATCAAGGTGGTAGATAACTTCTTCGTGAAGAGAGTGCAGGATGTTAAGGAATCAGCAGCCTACCTCACAGTCATGACCAGATATCTACAGAAACTTTATCAGGTCAGTCAGAGCTGGACTGCCGTATTGCTTCATTGTCGAGTGTTTTTTTTGTTTTTGTTTTTTTGACCGTATAGTTTCTCTTGCAGAATCAGACGTTGTACTGCCGCTCCAGAGAACTGGAAGGAGATGGAGAGCATGATGAGAACAGTGGCAGGGAAAGAGAAAATCCCCGTTGCTCACTTATGTCCTTTACAGAGTTCAACTATGGTGCCTTGAAAAACAAGGTAGTATGGGAGTCCATTGTGACTTGTTCCCAATCCCAGTTCCCTGCTAAGCCCTACCCCTCAAATCTGCATGCTTCCATCTAGGGTAGGTTGTCTGGTTTCTTTTGGGGATTCAGTAGTGGTGGCAAGCTTTCCCTCTAAATGGAATGTTTTCAGATACAGACTTCATATGGAGTGAAAGAATAAAGAAGAAGCCAGTAAAAGGAGTATGTCTAAGCAAACAATCATGCAGAAATTTAGTCATTCATCAGCTTCCGCTTGTTCCGGGGTCGGGTCGCGGGGGCAGCAGCCTAAGCAGTGAGGTCCAGACATCCCTGTCCCCAGCCACTTCCTCCAGTTCTTCCAGGAGGACAACGAGGCGTTCCCAAACCAGCTGAGAGACGTAGTC
The DNA here is from genome assembly GCA_028564935.1 of Neosilurus hyrtlii. Classification (NCBI taxonomy): domain Eukaryota; kingdom Metazoa; phylum Chordata; class Actinopteri; order Siluriformes; family Plotosidae; genus Neosilurus; species Neosilurus hyrtlii. The sequence continues at coordinate 10,406,327 of JAOUQZ010000041.1, forward strand.
CCTCCAGCGTGTTCTGGGTTAACCCCGGGGTCTCTTCCCGGTTGGACATGCCTGAAACACCACAGCTGGGAGGTGTTCGGAAGGCATTCTTATCAGATGCCCGAGCCACCTCAACTGGCTCCTCTCAACGTGGAGAAGCAGCGGTTTTAACTTCGAGCTCCTCCCGGATAGCTGAGCTTCTCACCCTATCTCTGAGGGAGAGCCCCACCATCCTGCAAAATGCAGCTGAACCATCCATTATGTCAACACAACTTTGATAAACAATGATTTGTGAGCGAGAATACAGTTATTTATTTTCCATGTATGTTGCTTGAAAAATGATTCAGCAGTAACTTTATCACTGTTGAGCAGAAATGTGTAGGGCAGGACTTTGCTGAAATAGCCGATGTGTAAACATGCTTTCTTTCTCTTTTTATTAGATTAATCTGTATTGTTCTGTCCTCCACATTTGGTCAGATTTGTGCCATAATTGGTTCCACTAGCAAGAATCAGGATTTTATGTAATAGGAAGAGAGTAGTACAATTATTCATCAAATACAGCATGAGGGTTAAAGCTCATGCAGCTGGAAGCATCAATCCATGCCTTATTTTTTTTTCCATCGTGTTGAGTTTTATCGATGTGTTAACTTAAATCATAAAGACAACCCTTGAATCTTTACCTTAAAGGATCTCGTACACGACGTATGAATTTTCAGGTATTCACACATTAAGTACGAAGTTCAGTGCGAGCTGAGCGGCTGTATCTCACCCGTGAACACAACACCATTAGCACCACTTTCTTTCTTGTTTCCCAGCATCTTGTCTCTCAGCTTCAATTCTTGAACAAAATTAAGAAGTTCTCCCTGCTGTCAGCTCCATTCCAACAACAGATATACCCCAAATGTTCAGTTTTTATTGAGCATGTCTATAATGTGCTCATTAGTACTAAACAAGTTTTGCTCAGGTCACTACTGACTGTCCTAAAACAAGCACAATGTTAAACATATAACACACATAACATCAACAATGTTGAGTGATTTTAAAAAGACTCATGGGGAATGCTGTGCATACTATAGTGTGTAAGATGTTGTGCCCAGTGTGTAACAGTCTTAAACCTAAAATCCAACCACTAAGTAGCATATGGTATATCTATAGGTAACATAAATCAGCTGAATACTAGTGGTGGCAAAGACTTCACCCTATACCCTTTGTAGCTATTTTGAAGGGCCACTTGCCATTTAAGGGTAATTCAAAACTAGGCTAAGAAGGGAATTGGGACTGGGCTGTGAATAGGTCTTATTTTATAGAACTACAGGAATCTGCTGTGACCTCTGCCATCACACTGACCCACCTCTTTACTGAACTTTACCTTGTTCACTCTTCCAGTGTCAGACGGTTAGAGAGGTTTTTGCCCGACAGCTGATGCAGATCAGCGGAATCTCCGGTGACAAGGCGGCTGCCATATTGGAGCACTACAATACAGTAAGCAGGTATGAGCAGTGTAAACAAATCAAAGCATTTCACTTCTTCACAGATTAATTTAATATTATCAATAAAATATAACTGCCTTGTTTCTTTTTCAGTTTATTGAATGCATACAACCAGTGTTCCACTGACGCAGAGAGAGAAAAGCTCCTCTCATCCATCAAATATGGCAAACTGAAGAGGTCTCTCATTTGCATTTATTAATTTCATTTCACTATTTATCTGTTCTCTATAAAGTCTCTTACTATACTTAGTTTCTTTCACATTCCATTACAGTATGGATTTTTCAGTGTAATATTTGTGGCCACAGCAAAAGCTGATGAGAGATGATAGGTGTCTATAGCAAGCTATAAAATGATTTTGGTGGTTATGAGGGGGAAATAGAACCACCAGCAACAAATATTAGTGATGCACCTATGTACTATTCAGTATGAGTAGCAGTATTTTGATCTTACACTGTGAGTGAGACCAAAAATGTTTGTTCTGTTCTCATTTGAAGAGAAAACACAATTCATTTACATCATTTAGCAGACGCTCTTATCCAGAACGACTTACAGAAGTGCTTTAAAGTCTTTATCGGTGTATATATTCTTATACTGGTTCGTCAGGACACAGACTAAGTATACCATCAGTCAAGAACTCAGTGGATAGGTGTTGTGTGCAGATTTATTTTTTTTTTTTTGGTGTGTGTATAAAAATAGCGCTAGTCTAAGTTAGTTTCTTTCCTACGCCCTCTGATCACGCTCGCTGTGTGTTAGTTCGACATGTCAGTTATTTAACATTAATCTAATAGGAATGTTGTGTGAGCAGTTCATGGAAGGAAACCCAACAACATTCTGCAGTTGAATTTGCCCTGTATGGAGGAATGGAGTAAAATCCCACCAGGTTGATGTGCAGCACTGAACAACAGTTACCACAAATGTTTAGTTACAGTTATTATTACCCCACGCGGGGGTCTGAGAGTAAAGGTTCGCATACTGTTACCATTCAGAAGAATATAATTTTAGATCATTTTCCAAATTAGACAAATGACCAAGTATATCTTTTCTCATTTGTTTGATCGGGTTCTCTTTACATTTAGGCGTTTGTGAAAATCGTAGGTTTTAGATTGCAGAACTATAGAAAACGTTTAAAGCATTCAAACTTTCAAGTGTCACTGTGTATGCACAAATTGAATGTGCATTACATACCCTCAAATTAAGGCTGGTAGTCTGTCCTTTGTGGTCATAATTCATTATTTAATTCCAGCTACATTTTACTGCGGAAGATAGCTAAAATATATTTTTTAATTTTTGGACTTGACTCTATATGTTGTTTCTCTCAAACATTGGGTCACAAAACAGATATTTGTATTAAAACCAGACTTGTGATGGCGATCGCTGCCTGACGCACAGATAATTTTCACAGTAACAAGTGAATTTGTGAATATCTCGCTGTGTTCCACAGGCTCTTTAGGGTGGGTTTTTTTTCTACCTTACTATTGTATTTATGCTCTGTGGAATTGTACCTTTATTCCTTAATGTATGAAGTATGTAGGCTTGACAGAATGTTCATGGATGCTGTTTTATTTCTTTTTTTTCCCCAGAAACATTGGGCCAGCTCTTAGCCGGACTGTATACCAGCTTTACTGTACAGATGGACCACTGTCATAATCACACTCAGCATTCTTTACCATTCTTCATTAAATTACAGTGCAATGTGCAGGGTTTCCTCTCTTTATTCCCTAACGTTTTAAAGAATTTTCAAAATATTTATCAAATAAAATGTTTTATTTCTTATGTATAGCCAATTATTGAGTTACTTGGAATTAAAATTTAAATGACTTGGTTAAATGGACCCTTTCACTTAGGCATATTAAATAAACATGAAATACAGTGTTAACGTTTGGAAAATGAAATGGAATCAGCTGCAATATTTTTCTAAAACCATTTATTACTTCTGTACATGAGTGTTACTGATCCCTGAAATCTGAACAATTATATTAGTAAACATTAGCATTCTTTTAGGGTGACAGGATGGTGTACTGGCCCGCACTTCTATCTCAAAGCAAGAAGGTCCTGGGTTTGAGCCCCAGGCTCAACGAGGGTGTTTCTGTATGGAGTTTGCATGTTCTCTTCGTGCTTAGGTTTTCTTCAGGTATTCCAGTTTCCTCCCACAATCCAAAGACATGCACATTAGGCTAACTGGCTGTTCCAGGTTGCCCCTAGGTGTGTGTGTGAATGGTTGTGTGTGTGTTGGCCCTGCAGTGGTCTGGCCAGTTGTCCAGGGTGCACCCATTAATTGGTTTGGCAGATGAGTGAGTGAGTGCCATCTTTTTTTTTTATTATTTCTCTTGAAATAATAGCCTTGTTTTCTTTCTTACCGCATGATGTATGACTTTTCCACTTTCTTTAAATCGTGGCTGCACTGCCAAGTTATCATCTCTCTGGTATTGCAGTCTTGCTATTGTTACTGTAAACAGACAGAACTGAAGCTGGATGTAATAAGAGATACTACGCCTGTGAGCTGGGGTGGTTTCGCCAGAAACCTTTTTGTTTAGCCATAAATGAAGTTGGAATGGAAGATTAAACACAATGGCTATTCAATAGTGAAAGGGCACCTTTAAGGGAATGGGGTGTTTAGTGCATTCTGGTGCTTCACAATGTCATTTATTTTATCTAAACTGTATTACCACTCCCACCCCTGCCATCTAAACATGCCAATGGGACATATTCTTACTTCCTGAAGGAGTAAGGAGGATGAAAACGTGTTGGGGAATAAAAACAGTGTCTGGCATTAGCTGAGCAGGTACACTGTATGAAATCATGGTGGCAGTAAGTGAACACTACACAGGTAGATGACGTCAACGTGGCTACGTCCCAAACCGCCTGTAGTTATAGTATTCTGTTAAATGGTATGTCAGAATGCCTTAACGGTGATCCCCTCCTTAGTAGGATAGTGTGAGGGTTTGGATGTAGCCCATGTGTATCTATTGTTCCTTTATAGGCCAGGAGGGGAGCAGAGGGAGACCTCTGATGACGTGCTCAAGGAGAACAGCATCATACACACACAAAAAAACCAACAACAAGGAAAACAATAGTGCTTTGTGATCTGCAGATATGTAATGTATCCGATTATAGAACTGAAATAGCCTATTTTTTCTTTTTAGTGTGGAATTTTAATTGGTTAATTTATTAGATGCATCACTCCAGCCTTGCCTTCGCCTCCCTTTAGCAGACGTAAACAGCTTCACTTCCACATCCGCATCCTCCTTAGAGCGCGCTGGGAAATAAAGGGATGCAGACTGGAGTCTGGATTAAATGGTCCGAGGTAAGAAATCGCGCTTACGGATCGTGTGAAGGACGAAATCTTTAAAATTAGCTCGGCGGTGGTGGACAGCGCAGTTATTGTGGCAGCGGCGCGGGTGCTGGTGCTGATGCTGAGACTGAGGCGGCGGATGGGGTGAGTGTGGCCGGAGCGGAGCGCTCCAGAAGCGGGCTGCTCCGGAGTGAGGGTCCGCTACAGCCCCGACCCTGAGCTGGAATAATGCAGGACGCAGCGGACGGAGAGGAGCCCATTCTGCCCGGGACTGCCAGGGAAGAGGTGAGATCGGGTTGTTTTGGGGAAGGGACATACAGTGAATGCATTGCAGCCAAAGCAGTTTGTCTCAGGGAGTCCAGTGCGCTCCGTTAATACTCGGAGATGCTTGGTGTCACACAGGGTCGCTGAAATGATCCACCCGGGGACGGAGTGCTTCGTGATGCATGTCCCCTTCTGCCTCCTCTACTCTCTCCTGCATTGCAGTTAGAAGGAAATGCACCGGCGTGTTTAGTCATTATCTCACACTGCCATCATTCTACTCGCTTTCCAGAAACAGACCTGGGTTTGGGTTACCTTGGGATGAGAAATCTGGCTTAGAGGTATGAGAGAGAGATGACTCTGGTGAATCAGCATGGCTATTTTCCCCTGAATACTCACTGCCATGTTATCTTTCCACCCAAAAAGCACCTCTTTATAAACATAAAACTAAACCTTTCTGCACTTTCACTAAATGCCAAATCAAATCTAATGGATCTGCTGGATTCATCGACTATAAACCCATACAAGTCCTGACATAAGTGTGAGAATTTCATGATTCATTGTCTGAAAACACATCACTGTTTGATCCAGGCCTGCAGGCTGATTTATTCTTACACAGAATAGCAGGAAAACCTAAACACAAGTACATAGTAAACATGGTAAACATCTGTTTTTACAAACATGCAGTCCATATTCAAATAAACTCTCAAGCTCTATAATAAATAAAAATCTAAGCTATATAATAAACATCAGACCTTCAGTACATATGTATGAATGAACATATTTTATATGTGCACGAGAATATAACTTCTACCAAGTGAACAAGTTATAGCTCCAGGGAGATTCATTTGGCCTGTTAATTTATTTATTTGTCTGTTTGTTTATTTATTTATTTTCAATTAAACCCATTCAATTCAAGCAGGTTAAGGGTGAAAATGATTGTCTGTTATAAATTAACAGATTATAATATCTTTTATAACTCTGGGCTGTCAATTTCAATGTTGAAAATTAATTCCTAAATAAAATGGTCCCACTGAATACTTCATGTTTAAGAATCACTGCCCCAAGTCTCTGAAATGATGATTATTGTTGTTTTTGGGTTTTTGATTTTGTGAAACTGCATCAATCTTATTTCAGTAATATCCTCACAAAATACTTTATTATCAGCATGCGTACACCTACTCACTGTCTACTCAATTATCTAATCAAGCAATGGTGTCATCAGTGCAATGCATACAACCAGGCAGATACAATCCAAAAGCTTTGGCTACCATCAGAATGGGGAGAAATATGATTTCAGTGCTTTTGAATGTGGTGTGACTGGTTTGAGTATTTCATTATGAAAACTGATGTCTTGGGATTTCTGTACATTTTATTTAAAGTAGTATAAAAAACCTATTGAGTGGATGTAAGTTCTGTGGGAGAAATTAGATAGATCAGCACTTTTGAATTAGAGAGATCAGAGGAAAATGGCCAGACTGAAAGGAGCTGCCAGGAGGGATATAGTAACTCGTATCCCATAATCACTCTTTACAGACATGAGGAGCAGAAAAGCATCTCAGCATGAACAAAAAGAGCTGTTTCTGAATTTCCCAGGTGATGAGAAGTTTCTAAAATATTCAAACCAACCTTTCTGTTATCAACATCCAAGTCACGATCAGAGTCACGAGATCACTTTTTTATTCGGTTGATTGATGTAACATTACAGGTGTTCCTAATAAAGTGGACTTTATATAGTATGTACATACATAGTAAATATCTGTATAATAATACATTACTAGTCTTTGATTTTATTTATTCAGTATATGAATATTATCATTAAAAAGTAAATGATGAATGTTTACAAAAGCAGCCCAAGTTCAAACCAAACAATTTTCTCCAGATGTGACTGATGTGCAGATGGTATGGAATTATTTGCAGACATTGCCTATATAGGTTTAAGGAGAGAGGGTAGTTTAAGTTACCTGAATTCCTACAGGAACTGAATTGATGTCGATAACTCCCTAAATGGTGTAACATGGGCATCTTAGTTAGTATGTCCGCCTCACAGCACGAAGGTCCTGGGTTTGAATCCCGGGCTCAGGAAAGATGTTTCTGTTTGGACTTTGCACGTCCTCCCCACATATGTGTGGGTTTCCTCGGGGCACTCCAGCTTCCTCCCACAGTCCAAAACCATTCACATTAGGCTATTTGGCTGTTTCAGATTGCCCCAGGTGTGAGTGTGAATGGGTTGTGTGTGTGTGTTTTGACCCTTTAATGATCTGGTGAGCTGTTTATGGTGTATCCGTCTTTGCTCAGAGTTGGTTGAGATAGGCTCCAGCCTCCCTATGACCCTTCTTGGATTAAGTGGTTTGCCAAATGAGAGAAACCATGGCTTATTTAATAGTGCAACTCAAGCAATTAGGTTAATGAATGAATGAATAAATTAACTTTGTAAAAAGTGAATACAACTTGCAAATTTCCAGGCTGAAATAACGCAGACCAGTTTATATGAGTCCAGTTGTATTTGCCCCCTGTTTACTGCTGAATACTGCATTACCATGACTTTTTTAATTTGTCTAATGCTTACAGCTAATTTAACACTTTAGTTAGAGGCTTACGACTTTTGTTAGAGCACCAAACCTGTGAGAGAGAATAAAAACAGATCCACCACCAACCACACACAACACACACACTCCCACAGTTCTTAATAGCTGAGTTAACCTCATGTGTCCTATTACATTTGCACAATGCAGCATCTTGAGATTTGGCAGTGGTAGAAACTGAGAAGGCTGCACCACCACCATCTAGTGTGTAGTGCGGTTTGCATCACTGGAATTAAGTAACTTTATAGCTTGTGTGGCAGAGTAACAGTACAAGTGACAGTGTCTTTGGACAGGATCTATGAGGAATAAGGACTCCTGCAAAACTGTATGTTCATTTAGTCAGTAATTTTGGTAGCCGGTGGAAGGATACTGGATTACTAATCCGAAGGTTGGGAGTTCAACCCCCACTATCACTGCTGTCCCCCAGTGTAGCTAACTGGGTTATTAAAGGCCAGCCATGTCTCTCACTGTCTATGGTGAGAGGCATATAAAAGAACCATTGCTGTCTTTCGAAAAGAGTAGCTGCATTGCTGTCAGCGTGTTTCTGCCCTGCGATAGCTGTCCAGGGTGTACTCTGCCCTCTGTACTCTGCTGAGATGGGTACCAGCCTCCCCAGCGACCCTACTTAGGATTAAGCAGTTCATAAAATGAATGAATTAATTAATTTTACAAAAATGGGGGAGAGATTGTCTACCCAACTCCACTGAGAATTCATAGTAAATTTCACTTGATGTTAAAGGTGATGGAAGGAATTTTACTTAACAGTGTGTAATCGGTTCGTGTGTGCTACATTCAAGGAAGAAGGACCATCAAATTAATGTTTTCAAAGAATATAATCAACTAGGTGTTGTTAGCCCATTCTGGACACTGATTTCCCCACACTGAACTTATAGTAAGTATTTATTTAAGTGATACTGGTTATGGAATGGTGGCATAGTGGTTAGCACATCCACCTCACAGCAAGAAAGGCCTGTGTTCGCGTCCCGGGCTCGACAAGAGCGTTTCTGTGTGGAATTTGCATGATTTCTCTCGTGGTTGCAGTGGTTTCCTTGGGGTAATTCAGTTTCTTCCCATGATACAATTAGGCTAAGTGACTGTTCCAAATTGCCCCTAGGAGTGAGTGTGTAAATGGCTGTGTGTTGGCCCAGCAATGGTCTGGCGAGCTGTTCAGGATGTATATTGCTTTCATCCAGAGTCGGTTAAGATAGGCTTCAGGCTTCCCATAGTAGGATAAAGTCATTTGGCAGTTGAGTTTGTGGTTATGACACTTCACTGAGCTTGTAATTCTTAATAACTTTCACCACTCCTTTGGCTTAATTTAGCACATCCAGAACCCAGGCTTGGAAAGGCTTGAAAATTCATGACCTGGAAATGAATGTATCATATTTTCTATTGGGGGTGCAGTGGTTAGCACGTCCGCCTCACAGCAAGGAGGCCTGGGTTCAATTCCCGGGCTCGGAGCGTCTCTGTATGGAGCTTGCATGTGCTCCCCGTGCGTGCGTGGGCTTCCTCCCACAGTCCAAAAACATGCACAGTAAATTAATTGGCTGTTCTAAGTCACCCCTAGGTGTGTGTGTGTGTTGGCACTGCAATGGCCTGGTGAGCTGTCCAGGGTGTACCCCGCTATCACCCAGAATCAGCTGAGATGGGCACCAGCCTCCTCATGACTCTGATTAGGATTAAGCGGCTTAGACCTTGTGTAAGTGAATTAATTAATATTTTCTACTGAGAATGACCACCTACAATATAATTTCTACCGGCAAATAAATATAAAGTTGTAATATCTTTATATAGGTGGACCCAACCACCACCAGTGATTAGGTTAGAGTTTCGAGCAGGCTGATGATGCAGATAATATTAGAGCATAAAAACAGGGTGGAGTTGCTCTTTAAAAAGTGCTGAGCGAGCTCCTAAGAAAAGCATTCACCCTTTTGTTGACAATGCCACAGCCATCCATGGCTAGGATCCCAAGGAGCAAATTTGGCCATTCTTTCTAAGTGGATTGACATTATTTTCTCTTGCCCATGTCAATCAGAGTGACACTAGCCAACTGCAGGTGTCTGTGAGGTCATGTATGCAGAAGAGGACTGATAGTACCTTCCTCCTTTGATGCAGAATGAGCAGCAATTCGAAGAGTTATCGGTGCTAGCTCATTACATTCACTGATGGGGAGAACTGACTGATGGGAGGAAACTGATAGGTGACCAAACTGAGGAGAAAATGGGAGATGAAAACTCCTAAAGAAAGGCAGGATACAGATAATGACAGTGTCTGAATTTCCTAGCAACACTTAGTGGTTGAGGCTCTGGGTTACTGGGCACAAGGTTGGAGGCTCAATCCCTAGTACCTCCATGCTGCCACTGTTCGGCCCAAGAGCAAGGCCCTTAACCCTCAGAGGCTCAGTTGTATACAAATGATAAATGCAAGTTGTTCTGGCTAAGAGCTTCTGCCAAATGCTGGAAATGTCTTCTGTACACTCATCCTTAGTTATATTCAGTTATTTTCTTTGGCATATGCTCTCCCTCTGTGGTTTGTGTGTGTGTGTGTGTGTGTGTGTGTGTGTGTGGGTGGGTGTTCAATACAATTAGAAAAATAACCCAAACTCAAAGAAACCAGTATGTCTCTAAAAATACCGTCTAACTTGTTAATAATACAAGCATTTAGATGAATGATGATTATACCGTAATCTATAAACGCTTTGAGTTTCTGGTTTCTTCACTCTACTCAAGAACCATCCTGCATGCCTTTACTCTCCAAATGTAATCATATCCCCTACTGAAACATTTTAGCAATTCACATATTGCCTTACACAGTTGAGATCATGAAATTGCCGAGAATCCTGGAGCTAAAATAATACGGTTTGAAAGCTTAGACTGGCTGCCAGTAAAGTCTGCCTTCATGCATAGCCAGATTAATTGGTATTAATAATTAAAAAAAATAAAATAATCAACATTATTACACTGTACACCTATCACAGACAACTTTAAAACCACTGAGAGGTAAAGGGAATCATTAACAAGTAGTCACCAAAGGCTCAGTGGATGTTGCTGAATAGTCCCCAAGATGGAATGTGGATATCCACCGAGCCTGACGTGAATAATTATTTTAGGAGATATTACACAGGAAGCAAACTAAATCAATTTTTAATATACTTTTTATGTTTTATGCATCAAAGAAGCAAGTCAGGTGAGCTCCAAGGGCTCCAAGAGCACAGCACAAGTGATCTCTGTAATTTCGTCTTAAAAAAAAAAAACAAGAAAAGCAAACAAAAATTGTATTTTTCTACATTAAAAGCATGATCACAATGATGATCACAGCACCTGCTTCATCACAATAGGCCTCATTCACTAACTGTTCTCATGAAGGAATTTGCTCTCACTGACATTTTTCTGGCATTTTAACTTAGATAAGTTTCCTTATCTAAGATTTGTTCTTAACTTTGATAAGTTCATCTCCTACATATCGGTGCTGAAGTGATGTTGCCAAATTGCCACTATTTCCTTACTTTTTAAATTTTCTTACATTTTTCAGATTTTCTGAAAGTTTTTTTTATACCATATTAAACTTTTTAAATAATTATTTTAATGATGTTACAAAGCATCATGCAAATAAACATCACTTCATGACATCAAACGGCAGTAGACCTCTTCTCGGTCTTGTGGAGTCCATGACTTGAGTTAGAGCCGTTTTGATGATACAAGTAGGACCTACACAATAATAGGCAGGTGGTTTTAATGTAATGGCTGATTGGTGTATGTGGTATTTTAGGTGAAATTTGATGTGTTTAAAAATTTCCTTCTGATTACAATTGGTGCTGAACAAGTTGGGGTAATTATTTCACTTTGCTAAAAATGTATTGCGTACTGTTCATTTGCTATGCATAGATCAAATGGCTGCATTCTATCTTTAAATAGAGGGATGACAAGCTTCAGAAATTTTAGATGTACAAGCTGTGAATAATTGATTGCCAAATTGTTTTTTTGTTCTCATGGTGGTACTGCTGCAAATCCTCTGGGAGATTTGACTGTATAAGTCAGAGGCTCTGACAGAGCATGTGAACCCCGTGGCTTCCTCCCTGTGGGATCAGAGTGATGCTATTATTGACCATTTTACTGGGTGGCAGCAGAAAGTGCTGTCTCTTGTTGACAAGGGAAATGTGTTACTGGACTCATCAATAGGCTAATTTAAGGGACAAATAAAAGACTATATTGCATTCTGATTAAAGAAACCCTTTTATGCTGACGAAGAAGCAGCTTTATCAGCCCAAATTAGTAATAGAACCAAAGCAAATTCTCAAAACACATTAGGTTCACGAGAAGTGTTTTACCTTATCAACAACCTCAAATCACTCTGACTGTTATTTTTATGGACCATCATGCTAATATTAGAGTTAATATTTAAGATTATGTTACTATTAATCAAAGCGCCTGTGCTGTTCAAGGTACATAAAGCTTCTTAATTTATTCATTTTCCAAGCCACTTATTCCTAATTAGGGTTGTGGGGAGGCTGGCGCCCATCTCAGCTGACTCTGGGGCGAGGGCGGGTTGTACCCTGGACAGATCGCAGGGCAACACACTCACAACCATTCACACTCACATTCACACCTAGGGGCAATTTGAACAGCCAATTAGCCTACTGTGCATGTTTTTGGAATGTGGGAGGAAAGCAGAGTACCTTGAGGAAACCCACGCTCAGGGAGAACATGCAAACTCAACACAGAAACACCCGAGCCCGGGAAGCAAATCCAGGCCTTCTTGCTGTGAGGCGGATGTGCTAACTACTGTGCCGCCGTGCCACCAAGTTTCTTAATATTAAACTAATAATTGAAACAGCTATTGAAAATTCTTTTGATTCTGCACACATCTGCAGGACATTTTACTTAGATATCCATCCCTCTTGACCACAGCAATTTGTTAAATTCTGTTTTCTGTTTTTCTCCTCTTTCCATCTCTTTTGTTCTCTTCCACAGCAGCGTCCAGTGAAGCAGTCCCTGGCTAGTTCTTTGTGTCGGGAATCCCATTGGAAGTGTCTTCTTCTCACACTGCTTATGTATGGATGCTTTGGCACATTGACCTGGTGTGGATTATGCAAGGTTCCTGTCCTCACAAGCCCCATAGAGCTTGCAGCTACAGTATTAGAAAATGAAGACCAGTCTACAACTTCAGCTGCTGTTAATGCTTACATCCCTGATGAATTGGCTCTGGACAGCCCTTGTTCAAGCGGTTACATCTACATTCCTCTGGCTTTTCTGGCCATGCTGTATGTGGTATATTTGGTGGAGTGCTGGCACTGCTACTCCAAGACTGCCATGCTGGCACAAGCAGAGGTTGCGGAGGTATACGAGCGTGTGCAGAGACTTCAGCAGGCTACGCCATGTATCTGGTGGAAGGCCATCAGCTACCATTATGTGCGAAGGACCAGACAGGTAACACGCTACCGCAATGGAGATGCATATACTACCACACAGGTGTACCATGAACGAGTCAACACACATGCAGCGAGCTCAGAGTTTGACTATGCCAGGCTGGGTGTAAAAGATGTCTCAAAGGAGCTAAGGGGCCTCATGGAGCATCCGGCAGTACGTATACGCTTTACGAAATGCTTCAGTTTCTCCAGTGCCCGCGCAGAGGCTGCCTACCTCACACAACGTGCACGGTTCTTTGGGGAAAACGAAGGCCTAGATGACTACATGGAGGCACGGGAGGGAATGCATCTGAAAAATGTAGACTTCCGTGAACATATACTGGCCTTCCCTGACCCTGCTCGGCAGCCCTGGTATGCACGCCGAAGGTTGTTCTGGCTTGCCTCAGCTTTTCTGCTGTCATGGCCTCTTCGTGTTGTGGCAGAATATCGCACTGCGTATGTGCATTACCATGTAGAAAAGCTGTTTGGTGATGAAGATGACAGCAGTAGAGGGGATGGAAGTGAGAATGGAGGGATCACGGAGAATGTAAATGGACCTGGAGGAGGGGGCATCGGATCTAGCTACCGTGCAATTTCCCGGGTTAACACGGTTGACATGACCGAACTTGAGTGGCACATTCGCTGCAATCAGCAAATGGTTCCCAGCTATTCTGAGGCACTGCTGATGGATCCTGGCTCAGATGTTAACCAAGGAACTAACCCCCCTCCTGCTTGTGCAAACTCTAACACAGGAGGACCTACATTGCCTGTGGCCTTTGCTTCAGCGTACCTGCTCCAGAGCTGCCCTCGCTGTCGGAGATCAACTAGCAGCATGTCACTCCCTTCTAGGCTCAGAGGCCCAACAGCTACCCTGCTGACTGGCACTGTGGCCGGTATGAGGGCTAGCGGAGCAGGAGGCGCGGCTGGAGGTCCTGGCAGGCTTGTTCTGAGTAGAAGTGGTTTTTCGTTGGGTCGTCTCCAGGCCCCACGTCCCACATCCCTGTTCCATTCCCGCAGTGTTGGTGGAGGTCTGGGAGGAAGAGGGGAAGATGGAAGTGGTGCAGTAGCGGGAGGTGGAGGGTTTCTTGGGTTGGGCTCAAGACAGGATGAAGAAAGCAGAGGGGTGCTAGAGGTAGAAGGGGAGGAGGAAGAAGAACAGGGAAATGAGGTGGCTGGGGAGGAGGAAAGAGAAAGACAAGAAGAAGAAACGGAGCAGATTGAAGAGAGCAATAGAGAAGAAGTGAGAGATGGAGAAAGGGATCGACCTCCTGCTTATCAGGACGCTTTTTTCTTCCCTGTATTAATAGTACACGGAGAGGAGAGTTGTCACTCAGGAGAGGACATCTCTTAAACAAAAGGGACGACATTCCCATAAAAGAGAAAATGTATTTGGAGGCTGTAAAAAGATAGAGGTAGCATTTTTTCCCATAGAGACTGATAAGGGACAGTAGGAACTGATAATCTTGATATCTCTGAGGAAAAGATTTGTAAAGTAAGTTGATTCAATATATCTATGCAAGTTTGAGAGACGTCAGGTAAAAATCGACAGATACTCAATAAGTTCTTTCTCCGTTTGTCGAACTCAAAAAGGAAGTATATGAAAGAAGGAAGAAGACAAAGAGAAATAAATAAGTAAATAAAATCTCTTGGACATTTTCCAAAGTAAATATATCATAGAAATCATGAGGATCATAATACAAGCATTTCTGGTTTTCCAGTATCAAGAAACTGCAGTGATGAACAGAAAATCTTCAGGTACAACAGAATCACCACAATTGCAGCCTTGGAACCCAAACAGATCACGGTCTTCTGTAAGACGCTCCACCTGTGCATGTAACTTGACGTTACCTCAGCCTACGTGCTAACAACAGACTTGCAATTACAGTGTATCCCATTTTTCAGAAATGGAAGCAGCTCGACCCTGTTTTCTGACCTCCATCTTTCTAGCTTAGTCTGGTCTTAACATCCTTAAATACTCCTGCTCTGCATGTTGTTTGCTGGGGCTTGGTTAGAGCAAGTTAACTTTTGGAGATAATGAACTATCAAACATGTTTTGAAGCTTTGGCTCATTTAGGACAGAGCGTTTCACCTCGGTCGTACTGCTTGGGAAAAGACGTCTCATTTAAAATGAGAAGGCTGTATTCTGGGTATGAAATGGCTCAGTACTTAGATGATATGAGAAGTAGCAAAATGTTGAAAGTGTTTTCTATGCTGGAAGCTTTATCATATCACTGTTATAGTGAAGAGCATTGTGGGGAATTTTTTTAGTACATTTGCTATATTAGTAAGTTTATTAGTTCTGTAGTGTATCACCAGTTTTGCCTCATGAAGAGCTTTGCTCAGCTACTATGCCTCACATACAGTAGACACCTTGTTTAATAGTAATAAAGGGTGCAACCATACAACACATTGCCTTCCATCATAACCTCTGTACTTATTTCTCATGTTGTGTCAAATGTGCATGAGCTAGCTAATCACTAATAAAAATGATTAGTGTGCCAAGAAATACTCACTGATTGTTATTAACTGTAAATATTGATGGCTACAGTTTATACCCATTCTGTATATAGGACACACTTTTACCGGATTATTTCTTTTTTATTATTATTTTTTGCACAGATTCTTATAAAGCCATATTTCCAATCATTTGGATTTTGATGCTTTATTTGTTTTGAAGGATTTATGTTTTCGTATGCATATTTGATGCCTTTCTATATTTAATGTTTGTGGATCTGGAACTAATATTATTACTAAATTTAAAAATTTGCACTTATAAAGTTCTAATGTTGTCCAAAGGATAGCCAAAAAATATTAGGCAATTTGGCGTTTCTCAAATTTTCTCAATCCAGCCACCCTAAAATGCTTTTAAGCTTAAAGGTGCCCAATTCACTAATGAATAGCCTACATGTTTGCTCTTCCATTATCAGCTCATTCTGGCTGAATAAAATGTTTTCCAGTGAAATCACCCAAGCCAACAGGCTTAGTATCAGTTATTCAACTGTTTTATATCTTGTTTTGGTTCTGTGCCTATTTACAATAACAATACTGAGATTTTGTGGATGCAGTAAAGGGGTCATAAACACTTGTGCACATGAATTAGCAAATGGTTTCAGAAAGACATTGTAGCAGATTCCATTTTACTTTCAAGAGAACACTGTATTTCATATTTATTTCTGGGAAGTGAATGGGCCCCTTTAAGTTCCACCAATAGCTAGAGGCTCAAACACATCCACTCGGTCATTTATTCAGTCTTGTGAATGGATATGCTCTTATTTCTGATTTAAAAACATGCAGGCTAGGCAGACTTCATAGTGGCACTGATAGGATAACATATTTGAAGAGGGGAAAAAAATATCCAGTTGTCAGATTGTTCTGTGTTACATCATGAATGTTAAATTCTATTGGTGTTTTAAAGAGAAATCACAGTGAGAAGAAATGCCATGAAATTAAAACACAGGTTTTGTTTTACACACACTATGTAAAGGCTTTAAAATATAGCCACATTTTACATGTCTAGATTTCAATAAACTTGAGATGACTATTTTACATTCCAGTGCAGACAACAGCTGTTTTGTGTGGTTGTGGAGTTGATATTCAAGAGTCGGGCAGCTGAATGTGTTTATGTATGTAAATGTTTATTAAAAAATGTGTAAAGATGTTCAATTTCAATTCCATTTAATGGTGGTGGTGGTGGTGGGGGGCGGGGTTAAAGCAGTAAATCCAACAGCATCAGTTGCTTCCAAAAACTGTGTGCAGCCCAGCAGAAGCAGTAGTTTCCACTCTGGGAGAATGTGTTGAACATTGTGAGTGAATGTGCAGTATACTTCATCTGGAATGGACGGATGGGTTATACAGTATCCCTTTAAATTAAATAAACTCAATAGCAAGTAAATAGCTACTTTTAAACCTCAAACATCATACAATGATGTACACTGTTCTATTGTAGCAAAGATTATTGATAGGTATCAGAAAGATGATGATGATGATAACTGATAATGACATTCTTTGTGCTATAATAAAACCAGACTGCTTGAATTAAGCCACCTGCCTTATGTCATGATTACTTATTCATTTTTCAAAGAGCATTATTCCAGAAGATTCAGGATTTGTTGACAGGTTATTTTTCTAACCCTCTACCGTGTAAAACTTGAAACTGCATAAAGCTCTGTGGGTGGGTTGTCCGAGGGTGGTAGCACCCCATCTGTGACATCATTACAGAGGTTGATCAGTAGTTGACATCACAGAGTGTTTATCACACACTGGTGGTACACTGTGACAAAGAAATAGACACAGCCCCTTAGTGGAGCACTACTAAGTGGTCTGCATATCACATGGGACATGCCACAGTAATAATAATAGTGACGTATAGCTGCCATTATTACACTATGAAATATTAAGGGTACAGTAAACTGTGGTTTGGCTCAGCCGGATAATATCATGATAAGGGTGTGAGTGAGACTAAAACATGAAAACTTCTCATATCATTGGAACCTTCTTGTGTAAATGCACACGTCACAAAATACTTGAACAAATTATTACTGAGCCACCGTGTGGTCATTTAAGGTACTAAAACAAGTGATTGAAAAACAAAACCAGTGTTTCAGGGTATGACCACTACAGAGCTGCTGAGTAGAATTCCATTTTATAAATGGAATTAACACTGAAGAGATTTAAGCCTTAATTAGCTTTTTTTTCTACAAGGTCAAGTCTAAATGAACATTATACTATCTTAGCCAACTCTGGGCGAAAGCGGGGTACACCCTGAACAGCAGTGAGGAGTCATAAGATATGTTTTTAGTTGTAGTAATGTATAACATATAGCTTAATACGCTGGGTAGAATTCTTAACAGGGTGAGTCAGCTTACGAAAATAACCATGCAAATGAAGAAGTGCCTACATCAGCAACACCAACACCTAAAACAGGTGAAGAAATGACCCTAGTGTTCTCACTTGTCACATTCATATCTTTCTTTCTCTCTGAAAACTACAACTATGACATCTGTGATTCCTTTATCCACAGAAATTTAATGGGAGGAAGGATTTCTTCTTCCTTATTCTTACACAAGTATTTACTGATGCCTTCTTCACTACAGTCTCTGGTTATAACATTACAGTAACTTCATCTGAGGTTTTTGATTAGTTCATACCTGGCATATCTGCCACTCTTCTTCTTTCCTCATTTGCTTAATACTGCCTCATGTCATTTAACTCCCTTTACCACTTTATCCATTTCCATCCTTCTTCCTGTCTCACGCTCCTCAGGTGATGGCCAATTCACTGTACATTTCTGCCTATGCATACACCGGAACTGGTGGATAAGCGTGCTCACGAAGCCTGTGAGACAGACACACACAATCTAATCACGCTATGATGAGAAAGGAAGGTGAAATTATGAGGACAAACAGTTTTCTAGATTTAGACAGGCAGTAAATGTATGTGAATGATCCAAAGCTGATGTAAAGAAAAATGGTGAATAAAGAAAAGTATACATAAGTGCTATCAAATTGTAGCCTCCAGGTTTTTAAGATCCTTAGTCATATTGACAGTGCTGTAATTTGAACTCAGGCTTCCAAACTAAAGCTGGAAGCAGTGGGCTACTACTAACATTCTACCAGCCATATTATTTCATAGTATCACAATACTACAGGTAATTTCAGTTTCACCAAGACTCTAATCGCTTTAAACAAATATAGGGAAATGCAAATGAATTACATACAAATGAAGTTGTAAGTCATATGAACACCTGCCTTGCTGTCCCTAAATTTAACCCTGCATATGTCTTTAGTCATGTGAATTGTTACAATTTCATAAGTGTGACAGTATGTTGCTTTAACCTCAAAGTTAAGCTATTAAAATAGCTCATGAGCCACTCATTGATTTCTTTTATTCAGAGACTATATATGAGATGTCTACACATTCCTATTCCATAAATACATGAAAAGCAGCTTCAAGACGTAAAATCAAACATAAGTTTTGAGTTTTCTTTTAATAAAAAATACATGAAAGACTAAGGCAATACCCAGATGATATCCCATGCATGTTTACAATACAGTAAGTTGCATAGATTAAAAAAAAAAGTATATATGTATATATACACACACATAAAATTCATAATAGAACAGAAACTGGGCTGATTCAAAACAATGGTCACAAGGAAGACTGTATTAGTTATAAGTTAATAAACCAATAATACTCTTGTGGGGAATGTAGGGAGGCAACTTGTCCTTTGTTCATTTAGTGCTGTGGGAAGTTACTTGGTTTTGGCAACCAGCATATCATAACTCCATGGACAGATTTATGTTCTCAGCAGCACCCTCTGTGCTATTACACAATTAATCATTTCCAAGCTATATACAGAGGGAATATCTCACAAAAACAAAAATTTCAACTTTAACAGCATCCTGTAAAGCTGAAATCAGGGCAGACTCTTTTAGCTCTCGTACATTCTGTGGCAGCGTAAAAATAGAGTGGAAAAATAACACTTTGTGCTGAACATCTGGACTTTCATTATAAGAAGTGATAAAAACTGACAGCAGGTGGAGCTAATGTTGTATAAACACACAAACTGTCCCAATAAACTTTCAAAGTTTCAGCACTGTAAAACACACATAATATAATTTAGGTCTCAAGGCACTTATTTGCTCCATTATGTCTTCCGTTTACTTATTCTATAATACAACCGTAATATCACGCATCTGGAATTTTCACATATCCCAAAGCTGTTATCAGAGACTGAAGCCGGCAGGTCACATAAAAATTATCCATTTACATAAGGATGTGTACTCATTAATCTAGTCCAATTTGTACATTTTAATTTGTGTTTAGATCAATATGAAACAGTAAGCCCAATCTGGCAACCTTAATCTACTGGCTGCCAAGCTACTGCTGCCAATTGCTGGTCAGTAACCATGACAACAAGACCTCCATACCACTGGGGAGCAAAACAACGACCACTGACCGAGGTAGCCAAAACCAGCAATGTGCTTACATCTGTGTGTGTATCTCAATCCATGATTGGCTCATTGTGTGTTTAAAGTGTGCATGCCACACTGCCTATGCAACCTTGTGTGTGTTTAGTTTGGGTGTCCTGGCCTTTTGAAGAAGGGTTCTGTTTCAGAAGGACTGGCTTCAGGGTCCTCTACCCGAGTGCCATACTCAGAGCCCCTCTTACGCTGGACCACCACGAGAATAACTACTATTATCCAACAGAAGAAATTCACCCACACTGCTGTCTATGAGAGAGAGAGAGAGAGAGAGAGAGAGAGAGAGAGAGAGAGAGAGAGAGAGAGAGAGAGAGAGAGAGAGAGA
>JAOUQZ010000041.1:10456969-10471401 GCA_028564935.1 Neosilurus hyrtlii
ATATCACAACACACCTCTCTGAACTATGTTTGAATTCTGATTAGAAAGAGATGATTAAAATGTGTATAATTTTATTATTAGAATAGTTATATTGTTTTATCTTGGCCTGACCTCAGCTATGTGTTTGTTCTAACGTATCTTTGTAATCATTGTATTATTTGTTTATTTACTGTAGAACTGGTACAGAAGAGCAGAAAGGATGACCAGAGAGACTTTCTGTTTTATCTGGCTGTTGCCAATTACAGACTTAAGGTAAGGAGAATGCTTGATTTGCATATCTTGTGTTGTGAATGAGTTTTTGTTAATTGTAATATATAATCGAACATTCTGTCAGTGCATTTAGGGGCAAAACGATTCCTTGAATAATTCGGGTACACAACATCCCCAATACAATGCCCCAATGATTTGAGTCAAAGCCTCGTTTAATCCATATGTTCCACACGGATGGTCATTACTGTCGCACAGTGTGCTCACACAGTGGACATGTAATGGACAGGAAGTTGTGATTTGATGGTGCGGAGCAAAGTGGAGGCGAGAGGTAACAGCGAGGGTGAAGGGAAAGAAACAGGTCAGAGAAAACAGCAGGAGTTGTCCAAAGTTTGGGAACATTTTAGGTTAAAGAAAAACGAAGATTCTGTACAGTGTGTCCACTGGAAAACAGATTTACATTTACAGCATTTGCCAGACGCTCTTATCCAGAGCGACTTACAATTATCATTTTTTATACAGCTGAGAATTAGTGTACCACAACAGCACAATGTCAGTACTTCAGCATCTAAGCAGAAAGCGTGCTGTCTGTAAGTCTAGTCTGCAGAGTGGTCTTGATGTGAGGTAATGTTTGTAATCACCATAAATGAATGATTTGCGAGTTTACGCGAATGATATGGCTGCATGTAAAGGCTGGTTAAAAATGTAAATCAATATGGCGCTTAGTCATGCATTTTGCTCACAAAAATAAACACACGAAATAAAATGGTGCAGTAAATTAGTGATTGTCTGAGCCTCATTCCAGTTTATTCCAGCTTAGCTTTTATTATTAGTTATATTCAGTTGTGTTTCTGGTGTGAGACTTTAAAAAGGAAAAATTTTAACAAAACAAACAGCATGAGCACCGGACTGAGGATATTATGCCTTTTCCATTTTCTGATTAATAAATGTTGTTACAGTGATGAATAAACACATAGCAGGTTTTTTTTAATGTTTTTTTTTTTGGACGGACACACACACTCACTAGCAGGTCATGGCACGCTAGGCCTTGTAATTAGCTTGCCCACCACCCACAGTGGTACTGCCGCCCATCCAGGTGTGCCTCCCAGCCCACTGAACATGGAGCTTTCAGTTGTCGAAAGGTGCCTAATAAGCGCCGAGTAGGCACAGAGAACAGAAAGAACGTAATGGGAGGAGGAAGCCAAACAGGTCGTTCAGCACACGCTCAAAATCAGCATTTAACGGGGAGGTGGGGAAGCAGCTTCATGAAGTTTTGTGAAGTTTTGTAGATTAGAAATTGTACTTTGGTGCTCCACTGGTGTCTGAAATGAAAAAGAAAAGTCTGAACACGATTAGAATATCTGACCTTCAAACTGAAAATCAGAAGCAGATTTATTTCCCAAAACATCCACACTGCCGCACAATGTAGCTTCAGGGCGAACTTTCCTTCAAATCATATCCCTGGTATTAAACTGAACGGCTCTTTAATAAAGACAGTCTTCACAAAAAAACTACACCACTTCACCAAATCTCACCTGCTAATTCACTTTAATGTTATTGTTGTTTTTTAAATTTTATCACTGATCCACTACATAATAAAAGGAGAATATTTTGTTGAGGCATTAATAAAACATTGAATAATTTAATTTAAAAAAATTATCGTTTGCTCACAATGAAATGCCTTTTAATGGCCAAAGAGATTACTGTATGTTTTGGCCCCGTTCACCCGCCTGCCCTGCTACAGCTTTTCTCAGAATCTCTTCAAACTTGGCAGACATGTTGGACACGTGCTGAGAATATGCACATTATCATATAATGGTGATCAGGTGATTTTTACTGGAGTTATTGCTCTTGAGATAGTGAACTTCATGTCCCCAGGTGCCTTTCTACAGCTTTTCTTGGAAACTTCAAACTTTGCAGACCTGTTAGACACGTGCTAAGGATGTGCATGTTATCATATAAGGGTGGTTGGGTGATATTTTTTTTTACCAGAGCTATTACACTTAGAACTATGATCCAGTTTTATAGTTAAGGCTTATGCAGCAGGGGATATTGTGCTCACATGAGCTCTTGTGTCTTTTGATAAGATTGCTAATTTATAAGAAAGTTTTAAGTTATAATAAAAAGAACTGTGTTCATTATGAGAGAATTGTTTGATTTTCTGTAGTATATTTGCAGTTATCCTTTAAAATAGCAGAAGTATGTTATATGATTATATGATTAATTGATGGAAAAATAAATAGAAATTTTACATAATCCATAGTTGCAGCTCTAGTTGCATTACTGCAGCCCTAAGTGTTTTTTTTTTGTTTTTTTATGAACAACGGATAAATAATTGTCTTTATTCTGTTTATAAATATAATATAATGTTCTTTATTTTTCTCAGGAATATGAGAAAGCTCTGAAGTACGTTCACATTCTGCTGAAGAATGAACCTGGAAATAAGCAGGCCATTGATCTGGAAAAGCTCATCAATAATGCACTGAAGAAAGGTATGTGTGAGTGGGAAGGGTAGGTTTGGTGGGTAAGTGGGATAAATCTTAAACCTTTGTGATACCAATACTCTCATAAAATGAACAATATATTAATGAATGGGGAGAATTAGGAGTTTTGGGGTCTTCCTGGTCCTCACCTTATTTAAAAAATTAAAATAGATTAATTATTAAGAATTTCAGCATTGGTGTCTGGTGAAGGGGTAGCCATATCTTGGGAGAGTAATCAAGAAGGAAAACATGTACAACTCAGTTTAAGATAATGTGTGTGGCATAAAAGTGGGAAAACCTTACAGCTGTTTGTTATTTCCTAATTTTCACCTCTTACTCTTGTTTTGGGAGAAGGTTGCTCCTGAGAAGTATAATCGAGTGCGAGTGCCGCATATCTCCTTTGTGTGCGCTTATAGACCATCATACATTCGATGTGTGCAGTTTACTTGGACCAGAAGGAAGAAGCATGAAAACCATGCATAAGCATGAAACTCAAATGTTGTGCACTTTTTAATTAATTGGACAATATTTAGGTTCATTAATGGTCTGGTTTTCAACTTGCCAATGAACCCGAATCATAGTTGGCAAACAAAGCTGCAAATTCCTTCTGCATGTCAGTTGCCTCCATCAAAACCTATGCGTGCAGCATGATTTACGCAAAATAGTTGTGCTGCATAATTGATAAATCTTTGACATGTCACCGAGTCAAAACAACGGCAAACTAGAAAATCACTCAGAGAGAGCAGACCTCCGCCAAGGCGCAAAAAATCTTTAACATTTCCTGGATCCTTATTATAATCTGGATCACTGCCAAACTCTAATCGATTGTTCCTTGTATCGTTTCCCAGCTTTCCTGAAAATTTCGTCAAAGTCTGTGAAGAAATTTTTGAGTAATGTTGCAGGCAGACAAACAAACAGACAAACAAACCAACGCTGGTGAAAACATAGTGATGGCCTAGCGAGCTGTCCAGGTTGTACTCTGCCCTCGCCCAGAGTTGGCTGAGCTGGGCACCAACCGTTCTTAGGATTAAGCGGTTCAAAAAATGAATGAATGAATGATAGATCGTATTGTAAGTGTTAGAGGAAATAAACGAATATAAAGAAATCAGAATAAACGGTGGCGCAGTGGTTAGCACATTTGTCTCAAAGCAAGAAAGTCCTGGATTTGATTCCCGGGCGTTTCTGTGTGGAGTTTGTATGTTCTTTGTGTGTTTGCCTGGGTTTCCTCCAGCTTCTCCGGTTTCCTCCAACAGTTCAAAAACATGTACAGTAGGCTGTTTGGAGGTTCCTAATTGCCCCTAGGTGTGGGTGAGTGTGTGTGTGTGTGTGATGGCCCTGCAGTGGTCTGGTGAGCTGTTTAGGCTGTACCCTACCATTTACCCAGAGTTGGCTGTAATGGGCACTTGCATCCCTGTGACCCTAATTAGAATTAAGGGGCATAGAAAATAGATGAATGAAACCAATGAATGAAATCAAAATACAAAAAACTATATTTTTTTCACTTTCACAGATGGTCTGGTCGGTATGGCTATTGTTGGAGGCATCGGCTTGGGCATAGCAGGATTGGCAGGACTCATTGGGTTGGCTGTGACCAAATCTGGAAAATCGTAACATGGAAGTGAGGGTTTTATAGCTTCAAGAGAACAAGATTGTTGAATGAAACATGAAGACTGGCTTATCAACGTTATATGCCAGGAAGTGGACTGACTAATATATCTTGTGAATTTTTTTTTTTTTTTTTTTTTTTTTTTTACTTGCACAAAATAATCACACCATCACTTTAAATAATCGCCACATGTTTTATCTTTTATTTGTGTGAGTGTATTAAAAGCCTTGGGTGAAATATCTACATGGTTAGTATTTCCTTTCACACATGTTTAAAACAACAGTTTAATGGCTGTGTAAATTGTTAGCAGATTCTCATTATAACTAGTTATTACACTGTCATTGCTAATATTCATATAGAGAAATGCATACATAGATAGATGTGCAATGCAGAATTCTGTCTCGATGCAGCTGTGTCTTTGGTTTTATATTAAAGCACCAAGGTTATCCTAACCGTATAATACGATATGACCGAATTCTGTCTAAATGCTCATGTAATACAGGTTGCTTTCCAGGAACTTTTGTTCTATGTGGGGTTTCTTGTCACGTGTATGTACTGTACTGTCCTACAATGCCAAAAGGGAGTAAGTGACATTTTGGTCAAAAATTAGATTTTGAAATCAGTGGGCTCTGGGTAGCTGTTTACACCTTTTAAAAATGTGTTTGTGTGAAAATAAAAACCAGCAGTGCAGAATGAAATTTGAAAAAAGAAGTAAGTGATGCAGTTTGTTTGTATTATAATGCCAAAAGGAAGCAAGTGCACTGGAAGTAAGTTACATCTTTATGAATGAACTCTGTTGTATTATAGTATTTTTTGAGAAGTAAAACAACACCAAATAGAAGCAAGTAACAAAGATATGTCTATTTTAAGTCCAAATGAGGCAAATTTTGTGAAAATAAAACAATGCTAAATGATGTTTTAACTATTGGCAATTTTTGCAACAAATTTTATCCCCGTAGCCCCATGGTCACCCGACTGTTTCACAAGTGTTAATAGCCTTGTACTGACCACTGTTAATACAGGTGAAACTCAAAAAATTAGAATATCATGCAAAAGTTCATTTATTTCAGTAATTCAACTTAAAAGGTGAAACCAATATATTATATAGACTCATTACATGCAAAGATAAATATTTAAAGCCTTTATTTGTTATAAGTTTGGTGATTATGGCTTACAGCAGGGAAGCTTTGTAATTTGATTCCAGTGAGTCTTGGGCAGTTTTGGGAACAGCTGCCAGTATGTGACAGTTCACCAGATCTGCTAGACAAAGAGTAATTTAAAAATGATTTAGCACTTTATACGTGTACAAGATACACTGTGACTAATAAACTAATCATCTGTCTTCATCTCATGTTATGGTGTTGTTTTGTTATTTTTGGTATTTTTGCCTTGTTATTTGTTTGTGGGATATTAATAATAAACTTCTAAAATGTATGTGTATAAATTAGCTATTTTGTGCAAATTGACATTTTTGGAGAAGTCACAAATGCATCAAGCATTTTGATAAATTTAATGATGCCTGTTTAATAAAACTTATTGGGCACCATTTGGTGACCTAAATTATAATATGCATGATTATATTATTGGATTGTGATATATTTTACTAGGCTGCTGAAAAGACTATTAATTAATAATATGTTCACACAACTAAGTTGCTTCCTTTTGCTGTTGTTTTTCAATAAGCAATTTGCATCTTTTTCAATGCAAGAAAGAAGTAAGCAACAAAGTCCTGGAGCAGAGGAATTTGAGATTCCTTATGTCTTTTAGATGAGATTTTTTATGCATTCGATCAACACTTAGTTTGGGTTACTATTATTCACCACAGAGAGCCAGGATAAAGGTCGTTTTTGCTCTATATCTCAAAATCATCAAATTGTCACTTACTTCCTTTTGGCGTTGTAGGGCAGTTACTTCTGTGTGTGTGTGTGAGAGAGAGATGTGAGTCTCTGTGCAAATGGTTTTTCACCAATTTCGCTAAAGCACCTAGAAAGGGAACTAATGTTACCATATATTATCACCAATGTAATCTATTAAAAAGTGTGTGAGTTGAAGGATAATATACCCATATAATAATACATGATGCCAGATTGTGGTTTTTGTACCAGTAATGTGCTTTAAAATGTGCCTTTTTTAAAAGAGATGCATTTCTTAACCCAGTGTTTTCCAGTCCATGTAGAGCTCTAACATCAAGCAGAATTTAAACAAGCTAATCTGCCCTGAAAGATTCCGTCAAAACAATAGTTTGGCCTCGAGAGAAACAAATTGCTTATTGAGTTTGCGCACATGACCTTGGTCTTATGGTCAACAGTCTTTGCTGTGAACTGTGCTGTGGGCTGTTCTCACACCGTCGATCATTTCACCTTTCCATCACTTGGATCTAAGATCATTTTGGGCTGTCACTGCTTTTTACAACAGGATAGATTATGGCTGCCATCAATAATATTTTTTATGCTCCACATTGTTGTTAAAATTTAACTGAAGTACGAGTCAATGGAGAACGGTAGCCTGGAAAGCAAGTTTCTTTCAAACGACTGAATACTGTTCTTCCTTTAGATGGACTCAATTTAATCTACATTTATACCGACACAATAAAACCACTTTGGCTCTTCAGTTTTAAAGTTTATTTATAAATCAATGTTTCTGTAACATTGTCATCTTATAATGCACTTTTTATATACCTGTTGCCGCACATCCTTCAGAATACACGAAACAACCCCACAGAAGCAGTCAGACAGGCTGGATTTGATTAAAACTTATTCAGACACATCCTGTAGCTTGTAGGGGCTCCTGAACGAGGCTACGATGTGAAATGTCACCCCTTGTTAAGTCAGCATTTAAAACACTTAAGCTCCTATTGTCTTGAATAATTAGATCTCATAATTTTTTACTTTTACACAACAATAAACTGGAGAACCTGCTTGTTTTATAAGTCTGTGCAAATCAATATGTAATCTTTTATAGAATAGCCGTGGTGTGACAAACCACACGGTGTTTGAACAGCAATAGAAACCAAAGCCTTGTAAACATGACAGCCATAAACTTGACCTTTACAACATAACAAAGTTAAATCCACATCAGTGCCAACCAAGAGTGCATAAATGCCGTTCCTGGGCCAGGCTGTCTTCATCGAATATCAGCTTACCACTACAAGTGGGATGTCTAAATACTGATCCCAGACCAGTGATGGTTTCAGTGTTTTTGACCATGTTCAGTATTAAATGGTAAGATGAAAATCTAATGCCACAAAACATTGTTCCAGCTCATTACCAGCCTTGTACAGTAGTTGACTATAGTTGTATTTAGCCTTGAAGGAACCTCTTATGAAAAGAACAGGAAGGAAAATGAAAAGCCTGTAGTGGGGTTTTTAAGTGTTACTGAAAAACTCAGGTGATTATGCTAACTTCAGTGTGTGGCTTTGATTAAATATCATCTCTTAATTGATTAACTTTTGTCATGTCATATACAAGTGTTACAAGCAAAAGCAACAAATGATTCTGTAAATCCTGGACAATGTTTACCCACATTACACCTTGTTGTCTCCAAATGTACATAGAATCCTTCTTGGCTGAGTCAGGTATCTGATTCACAATCCCTTGATGTTGAGTAAAAGGTTTTGGGTTGTTTTTTAACTTGCAGTGAATAAAAGGGCCACCGAGATGTTTTGAGAAGATTCATGCCTAAATCATGTCGAAGCCACAGAAAGGGGTTTCTGGGAATTACGGCTGGAAAATTATGTCCAAAGTACAAAAATCTAGTGTAATATTGAATTTAATAGCTAATTGAACAAAGAAGGAATCAATCATTGACCACCTTAAGGCAAAAAGGAGATGGGTGTGTCCTACCTGGTGAAGTATGATTTAAAAACTAATGTTCATTTTTTTAAAAATATCTTTCCAGCCTATTAATCAACCACCACCACCTCAATTCCCAACCTTACATTGTCGACTATAGTATTGCACATACTCCATCAATAGGTTTAAACTTTTTTTCTTCTTTTTTTTTTTATACATATATTGATATGTAGAAATACAAAATGTCTGGTTTGAATGTCTTTATATCAGGAGCTGATGTCATGGTGGCGTAGTGGTTAGCGCATTCACCTCACAGCAAGAAGGGCCTAGGTTTGAGTCCCGGCCTTGGGGCATTTCTTGAGCATTTCTCTTTGGAGTTTGCATGTTCTCTTTGAGCTTGTTTGAATTTCCTCCCACAATGCAGAGACATGCACATCAGGCTAACTGGATGCCCCTAGGTATGGGTGTGTGTGTGGATGGTTATGTGAGTATTGTCCCTGCGATGATCTGGTGAGCTGTTCAGGGTGTACCCCACCATCACCTGGTGTCAACTGAGATAGGCTCCAGCTTCCCCGGCTTGGCAAAAGACTGAATGGGTATATACGGAGATATTTGGCATGTGCATCAAGTTCAACAATTGTTGGATAGCTAATGAGTAGAATAAGATTTTATAAAATTACAGTTATATCAGCCATAACATTAAAAACATTTGACCACTGAGTAATTGATATTGATTCAGTGGCATCTGCCAAGGAGTGTGATGTATTAAGCAGAAAGTGTGTTGGGAGCAGTAAAAAGAATCAAGTGTAAAGATAGGAGTAACTGCCAGTCCACAGTCACTATCCATGATCTTCACATGTCTCTGAAAGGATGTGTCAGCCAAGACAGCCCAACAGTGTCCAGAGCCTTGGGGCAAATTTCATCCACATCCGGCGCCTTGACACTGAAGTGCTTTTCACTGCCTCAGTGACTTCTGCCATGGATATGGACGTTCGAGTCAGCAGTTCTCCTCCCTGGCTAAACACTTCATGGGTTACATCCGGCCAAAATTCCTTCTTAATAGCCTCCCTGAACTTCCACACCCAATTTTTTGCTTCCACAACAGCTAAACCTGCAGCCGTTCTGGGAACCCAGTACCTGTTCACCTGGGTCAACCAAACCCAAAAGGCCCCCTTCAGCCTAATGACCTCTTTCATTAGTTACGTCCACTAGCAGGTTTTATGGTTTCCCCTAGAGCAGGCACCAGTAATGTTCTAGCCACAGCTTCTGCAAGCCACTTTTGGAATGGATGCTTTTAACATGTTCCACTCAGATTCCATGTCCCCAGGCTCCCTCAGAATGCACAAAAAATTATTCTGGAGGTGTGAGTTGAAGATCCTACAGATAGAGACCTCCACCAGATGTTCCAAGTTCACCCACACTACACATTTTGGTTTGCCAGGTCTGTCTGGCAGCCATCCCCACCATCTGATCCAACTTCCCACCAGGTGGTGATTGGCTGACAGCTCTGATTCTCTTTTCACCCATGTGTCCAAAACTTACGGCTTTAGATCTGATGAATCAACCGCAAAGTCGATAATTAATCTTTGGCCTAAGGTGTTCTGGTACCTTATGCTTGAACATGGTGTTCCTTGCAGACAGTCCATGACTATCACAGAAGTCCAGTAACAAAACACAGGTTTTCCCATTGTTGCTATTGTGAACCTTGAAGTCCCCGAGCAGAACCATAGAGTCCATTGGTGGAATCCTTTACAGGATACCATACAGCAACTACAAAAGGCCAGATACTTTGAGCTGCTGTTCAGTGCATAAGCACACACAACAGCCAGAGCCATCCGCTCAGCAATTTACAGTTGCATGAGGGCAATCTTCAATCCTCCCCAAATGAGCCCTGTGGGCCAATCGCCTAAATGGACAACATGGGGGGGGGCACACTTGGTAACAGCACCATGTTGTCCATTTAGGTCATGCCCGAATGAGCCCTGTGGGCCAATGGCCAGCCACCGGGCACTCACAAACATGCTCCCAACATGGGACATGGGACATGGGAATTTGAGAAATGGGCAATGAATCGACTTGATTAAAATATGGGATTTGGTTCACAAATCAATAAAATAAAGATCTCCTCCAAAGACTGTATTAAAGATCAGCTACAAACTATTTAGAACAAAATCAAAGCCATTAAAAATGAAGCAGAACTTTACAGAGTAAATACAGAGTTTTCTGTTGAATTTTGTGTTTTACATTCAAGTAAATTGTTCAATTAAGGCTGTACTGGTTAGCACATCCAACTTACAGCACGAAGGTCAGGGTTCGAATCCTGGGCTTGGTGAGGGGCTTTTCTGTGTGTTTACATGTTCACTCCATGCTTTTTTGGATTTTCTCTGGGTACCCCAGTTTCCTCCCACAGTCCAAAGACATGCAGATTAGGTTAAATGGCTGTATCAAATTGACCCAGGTGTGAGTGTGAGTAGTTGTGAGTATGAGTAGTATTCAAAAAAATATTCCATAAAAAAATGTACTTAAAAAATATTTGTATTGGGCTCCCGAGTGGCGCATCGACAAGGTGCACAATTATCAACCTGGGGATTGCAAGTTCAAATCCGGATTGATGTCACAGCCATCCATGACCGGGAATTCATGGGAGCTAATTAGCCAAGCTTTCACAGGAGGGAGGAATGGCATGTGTTCACTTCCCTGTCACTCCCAGCAATTAGCAGCCGATCATGTGCATCTGTGAGCTCACTTGCACGGGGAGGCAAATAGTGCTTTTCCTCCGAGTGTGTTAGGCCGACCTCCAAATACACATGCGCAGCAGTTCTAAAAGAGGCAGGTGGAGGCATTGCATGTCACAGAGGGTGCATGTGCATGTGTACAGCCCTCCCTGGTTGGTGGTGATTGTGTGATAGAGAATGCAGTACATGAAGGGTGGAATAGGATATGATCAAATTAGGGAGAAAATGGGAATTTTTAAAAAATATATATTTTTATGGCATGTGAACGAATACATTTGTTAAGTATTATACTTACAGTACTTGCTGCTGTAATAACCTCCACTCTTCTGCAAAAACTTTCTACTTGATTTGGGAGTTTGGCTGTGAGGATTTTGGTTTATTCAAACAAAAGCTTTGGTGTTTGTAACCTGGGTGCTGGGTGCAGACTGAAATCAAACCAATATTGAGTTAGGGCACTGTAACAATCACTTTTAGAAGCTACTGGAAGTTACCCAGTATACACAGTAACCATATAGCGCAAACAGCTGAATCAAAATAGACTGCTTGTTTACACCACTGATGGGCTGACAACATGGAAAGGATCCCTACGTACACCTGTTTCTGTTTACCTCAAGAAGCTGAAGATGATGACTTTCTACATTCACTTTTGTTATGTTTTTCTTCTTCTGGTCACTGATGCAGCAGTCCACTGGGTGCATACAGTGCAGTATGACACATGGGTCTATTTTCTGATATTTAAAAAAGGAGAAGTCATACAGAATTCATAAAGCAATTATCTATTTCCAAAATAATACCAAAACTTCCTTTATTACTTTGGAAATAAATTCTGCATGACTTATTTTATGATCCTCTCATCAATAATGAGTTCCTGATCAATAATCTCTTAGTAGATATCCTAAGTTACAGCATACAAAGGTATTTGTGACAAATGAGTGCTTCCACATTTATGGAAACCAAAGAACCACATATGAGGTTGATGATCTGCCGTCCACATAAGTTTTTTCATATTCTGCAGTGATGTGACCGTGTAATGGCCCTTTGGTCACCCAAGATGTACCTTTACTTTTAAAGGTGACACCGAAAAAATTAGAGCAGCCTACAGAAATATCCTTACACACAGCTTTAACTCTGTTTTGTTGTCAATTTTACTTGCTGATGTCTGACTTCTGTACAATGATGGCTGCTGACAGAAAGTGAATCCTCACATATAACAACTAAATAATAAATACAGCATGATTAATGCTTAACAGCACACCAGCTGATACAGTGGTCCGAAATTTCTTCTCTGGGGTACACTGAAATGTAGTAATTTTACCATACAATGCTTATCTGGTATCTTGATGATTTTTTGTTCACTTTTCCTATGAATAATCTTTAAAAAAGGGCATTTGTTTGCTTCTTCACGTCTCACATGTCTGACAATCTTTTTACCTCCAGTAATGGTGTATTGATACTTATAAGTTTGACCAAATAAATTATTTTAAATTCATGAGAGTTTTTGTGCTGTGATTTAAATGTTTAAAAAAAGTAAAAAAAAAAATACAGTGGTACCTTTGCTGTATTAAAAGCTCTGAGCTATAATCACAAGATTGTGGGTTTAAATCCCTGGACTGGCAGAGTGCCTCTTAATCAAGGCCCTTATACCTCAGGATTGACTATTATTTGAAAAATGAATTTATGGTATCTCAAATACATTTTAAAGCTATGTTTTAATATCTCCATGTAAGAGCTAGGTCCACATAGGCTATTTCCATAAAGGTGTTTAAAAATATATGCATAAAGGTGCCTCCTCAGAGAACCCTGAGAGCATGAATTGATGGCCCCTGAAAAATAGCTTTGTGTTTCCCAGACAGTCACCGTTCAAATCCAGGAAGCCCTCAAGGACACTAGGTGGAACGTTGGACTTTGGTGCTGGCTGGTCTCTCGATAACCAGCTGCTGAGTTTCAGGGGTGTATACGGAAGGAGAAGAGTGTGCACAAGGGGGGGTTTAGGAGGGCAAAACAGTTTCATAAATCATTGATCTGCTTGCTTTATACTCAGCATCTTTGTTAATAGTTTTCTCACAGGTGTGTGCTCACTCCTCTCGTATTCACTGCTAACTGGACATATTCCCACGGACACTGAGTGAAGTGAAGAACAAGGAGACAGGATTGTGGATTAGTGAACACAGCCACCACTACTGACCTACTGGAGCAACCAGAAAAGAACACATGGATCCGATTGTTGAAGTGGTGGCTCTGTTGCTCGGGTTTTTGGGATGGATAATGGTAGGGGTCGCCTTACCGAACCGTTACTGGAAGACCTCCACTGTGGACGGGAATGTCATCACCACCTCCACCCTTTATGAGAACCTGTGGATGTCATGCGCTACTGACTCGACTGGAGTGCACAACTGCCGCGAGTTCCCCTCACTGCTCGCACTCTCCGGTAAACCCTCTAGCTATGTATCACTGACACCACCCATAAACCTTCCTGATTGCTTTTGCCTCTTTCTTTTTCCTTTTAAAGAAATAGCTCTGTTTTTGTTTATTCTTTGAATATTCTTGGGAGTTTTTTGCCTTTAGGATATTGTAGGCTATTTCTCATATTTATTATAAGGGTAATAATAATGAAACATTATAGAGTACTATGTTTTACTATCATTATGTGTAAAGTGGAATCTGAAGCCAATTTTTGCCATTTCCACTGTTCATCAGTTTGAACACAATTTAAACTGTGAAAAGATGAAAAGGAAAATGAGTTGCATTATCAGTCCATGTTTTTTGGTTTTACAATTGACTCTAAATGTTATTGTATTTCAGATCTCCAAAAAAATCTTTTATATTTTTCAGTACCTGAATGTTATAGATCCTAATATCTTGAATATGGTCCTACTAAATAACATAAATAACTTAAAGATCTCAAAGAACAGAGATAGGATTAGGGTTTTTATTTTGTCTTGGGACTTCTTAATTTAATCAATTAATTGATCAAATTCTTTGTTTATAAGGTTTTTATGTTGTTGTTTTTGTTTATTTGTTTGTTTTAAAAATGTTGAATAGCCCATGTAAGAAGGGTCACGTCTGATACTCATGTACTCGTGTCCATGCAGGCTACCTTCAGGCATCAAGGGCTCTCATGATTGTCTCTGTGGTTCTCGGCACATTTGCCCTGGTTTCCACGCTCATAGGAATGCAGTGCTGTAAAGCAGCCGAGGACAACCCGACCCTTAAAGGCAAGCTTGCTGGAATGGGAGGTGTCTTCTTCATCCTACAGGGTAAAAAGCCTCATGCAACAATGTCATGTTCTATAGATATATTAGAATAAATATGGGAAGGTAAAAGAATGTAGTAAATATTGCAAAATTAACTCAAGATAATGTTCCTGTCCTATTTTTTATTTATCTTTTAAGGTTTGTGCACAATGATATCTGTGTCCTGGTATGCTTTCAACATCACCCAGGAGTTCTTCAATCCACTTTATCCAGGAACAAAGTGAGTAATGGTTTCAGTAATGAAGAGATGCTGCCATCTGGAGTCACTTGGATGATTTTACACAGCGCACACACACACACACACACACACACACACACACACACACACACACACACACACACACACACACACACAC
>JAOUQZ010000041.1:10471816-10487131 GCA_028564935.1 Neosilurus hyrtlii
CACACACACACACACACACACACACACACACACACACACACACACACACACAAACAAACAAACAAACAATAAGATAAATGCAAATAAATGAAGCATGGCCTTAAAATGTAAGCAAAGAAAGGAAATATAGTGATAGTATGTAGTAAAGTAAATTTGTGATATTGAACATTAACTCCTTTGAACAAAAGATCCTTATCAATTCCAGTGAAGCATATATTCAGATAACACAGAGATGGACCTTACTGAACATAGCGTGTCAACTTTCACACAGATTTGTGAAGCCTATACAAGCTTGAGTTCACAGCAACAGTGAAGCAGAAAAGAAAGACATACCAAACCCTGAGAAATTTTTAAATTCTCAATGTATTCAAAAGATTTAATTTTCAATCAAGTTATTTGAAAAATTATTTAAAGGGGGGGGGGGCATTAACAACTGAAGCATTTAGACAGGTGGTCTGAGACCTTTGGACCCTGCTGTATGGAATTAGGTGCAAGGTGTTGCTTGTTGCAGGTTGTTTATATTCTTGCACTGTTGTGTGTTTTTGGGCTGAAGGTATGAGTTAGGTGAGGGGCTGTACATAGGCTGGTGTTCTGGGACTCTTGCCATCTGTGCTGGAATGTGTCTCGTGTTTTCCTGTAAAACAGACACAAATGAAAAGCCGTGAGTATTTCTCTCTCTCTCTCCTTCTCTCTCTCTCTCTCTCACACACACACACACACACACACACACACATTTTTGTACATGGTATCTAATTTTTTTACATTTCTTTCTTTTCTTTTTTTTTTACATTTTCCAGCCCATATGCATATCAACCCTCCAGAGGAACCATATACTCTGCAAGAGTAACATCAAGAAGAGATGCTCAAAGCACTTACGATAAAAATGCATATGTCTGAAAGCTAATCTAACAGGATTAGCTGGAGCGGTATAGAAGAAGTCACTGTATAAAAAAAAAATTTGATAAAGCCTTACAGTTTGTTCATGTTCTTTTGTTCAGAGTGCAAATATGTAAATATGTAGACTTATATAAGACTTGAAAGCATTGTATGTTAGTTGAAATCAAATTAAGAAGCTGTGCCAATTTTGTCAGCAGTACTTGAAGCTACTCAACTTAGCAACCCACACGTTTTAAAATCTGTTATACAGAAAAGTCATGAAATGATGCTAAGTTTATGCATATTTTGTAATATTTTAGATTACACATTTATATTTACCATGTACAGTAATATTGATGCTTTTTAAAATATTTGATTTTGTAAAATGAAATTTGTTCACAATACCGAGATACAGAATAATCATGTTGAATTATGTGTGATATTTATAATTTCCTATGACTTCATATGAATGAAGGTCACAACTTTCATTTTACATTCTGTATGTTTATGCCTTGTTTTATAGACACAAGTTTGAAATAAATAATAATAAAAAAAGAGTGGATTGATGTCTTTTATAAAGATAATGGGTGTGAAGAGGTGGTCGGTTGCTCTATAATAATTTGGCGCAAAAAAAAGAAAAAATTAATAATGATAAGGAATATATTTTGCAAGGTGGTGAGATCCAGGAATAAACAAATGAACTCATCAGGACTGATACAGATATGGTGGATAGACTTATATGGAAGTGGGCGGGTCCTACGTGTGTGTGAAAAACATATAGCCAATGGGACGCGACCACGTTGGAGGGGAAACACCAGCGCAAACACAGGCGTGCTCTCGTCCCGGCAGCCACTCAGCACACTGACATGTCGCCAAATTTGAATTCTACGCCCATGAGCTCGAAGACAGTTTCGAAAGCATAAACCTGACAGCTCTTGGAATAGAGATTAAAACCAACTCTCAACTAAAGTGTGGTACGAAGTGAAACTATCATTTTATAAGCCGGAGAACCAGCGGATGAACAAATTCTTACCGGAACTTTATTTCTGCGTGTAGTAAGGCAGCCGGAAGCATTTGTTGGTCGGACACCTGAAACATTATATCAGGAAGTTCATGTTTACATGTAAAGATATTTGGGGTGTATCTTGTTTGAAAGGTGGCTGTATGTATGTACACGGTTTGTTATTTTGTCGTCGGAAATAATATAACATTAAGTTTAATTAAGGAGGTGTGACGATTTTAAACGATGGAGTCAGGACGCCGGAGAGGTTTAAGTAGTCTCCTGTCCTCTGTATCATTACTCTGTGTTGTACTGGACCTGCAGCTGGACGGTAAGAGTCGTTACTGTACTGACAACAACAACACAGTAGATCAACACTTTTTAATTATAGCGTTTCTTAAGTATGGTATGTGTTTATGGGTTTTTTTTCCAGAAAAAAAATAATTAGCTTAGGTTGGGTTTCTCTCCAAAACCCCATACACTGTATGTAATAATACCAGGGTTTTGGACACAACCAGGCTAAACTCTGTAATACCACTTCGGAGGAAAAAACTAAGTCATCTAGTAGACCGTGTCATAACAATAAGAGCAATTTCCACAAAATTGTGACCTGGTATCTGATTTTAGTGAGATGAAAAAAATCTTTATGTCTGAGGTTTCATATGAAATAGAAAGTCTTAATTATGAAGGTGTTGTCGATTAGATATCAAGATTTTTTTTAATGAGAAATTAAGTCATAATAATGAGAAATATTTTCATTGCGGTAATGGAAACATAATCGTATTTAAACCTCATGAATAATGTTTTAATGTGGGTTCTGTGTAAGGTTATGGTGGTAACAGTTTTACGTATTTTGTTAATCATTGTTCATTTTCTGAACCGCTTAATCCTAATTAGGGTCACGGGGAGGCTGGCGCTCATCTCAGCTGACTCTGGGCGAGGGCAGAGTACATCCTGGACAGCTCGCCAGGCCATCGTAGGGCAGAAACACGCTGACGGCTATGCAGCTACTCTTCGCAAAAATCAGCAATGGTTCTTTTACATGCCTCTCACCATAGAGACATGGCTGGCCTTTGATAACTCAGTTAGCTGCACTGGGGGTTACGTGTTTTGTTTAAGCAAATATTTTTGCTTACTATGTTCTGTAAGAGTCATGGTGGCATAGTAGTTAGCAGTCTTACCTAACAGCAAGAAGGTCATGGGTTTGAGCCTCGTGATCAGCAAGCATTTCTGTGTAGCGTTTGCATTCTTTCCCCGCACAGTCCAAAGACGTGCACATTAAGCTAATTGGCTATTCTGAATTTTCCCTACATGTCAATGTGGGTTTGAAATGCTGTGTCTGTCTTGACTCTGCAATGGACTGAAGAAATGTTCAAGGTGTACCCTGCCTTTTGCCCAGAGCCAGCCAGGATTGGCTTCAGCTTACCCATGATCCTAAACAGGATAGGTATTGGAATACTGAATAATCTAATTAATTAATGTTGTGTAAGGATGCTGTTTTTTCAGTGTATGTTTGGGTGAAACTTTAGAAAATTTTCTCAATATTTTCATTAGAAATGAATGCTTGGCTGTAATTATTCATTACATGTCTCAATAAACAGTGGTCACTTTCACTTTTATTTCAGGTGTGTTAGGTGCCACCCATGTGGAAATTGAGCAGCACCTGGAGATGGGCCGCAAGCTTTTGGCTGCAGGGCAACTGGCAGAAGCGCTTTCCCATTACCACTCAGCAGTTGGTGAGCTACATTGATACACACATACATAAACATAATATGGTCAAAAGTATGTGGAAACCTGTCCATTACATCCATATGTGCTTCTTAATTGTTCCATTCCAGATATAATCCCCTTGAGTCTTATAATAACCATCAATCTTTTGGGAATGAACAGTGGCATTAATGAGGTCAGGCATTGATGTCGGGTTGGGCTAACAAAGGTGTTTAACAGAGTTGAGGTCAGGGCTCTGTGTATTCCTGTGTATTTACGTGGATATACATATTAGATAAAAATTATGGAAATTCCTCCATAATGTAATATCAGTAGCTTTACAATGAGGATTATTTTTAACTGTCCAAAGATGGCTGTCAGACGGCCCAGGTCGACCTGATCAGGATTCTGTTGATTCTTAACATTTGCTAGTGAATTGTACAATCACTCTGTTGACTGTGGGAGGAGGAATCCCAAACAATGGCTTAATCCACCTTCATACTGACCCACTATATGCCCTCTTTAACAAACAGATGACTCTTCTGCTCCTGGTGTTTGTGGCATTGCTAGTTGCTATAATGAGTTGATGTTCTGTAATTTTAATTAAATGAATTTCACAGATAAAACTGTAACGAGGGGTGTCCATTTACATATGATATGTCTCTGTAAATACATACTGTATACACAACTGTTGGAAGTTTGAAAAAGATAGAAACCTCATAATAAGTTTCATTTCATTCTTGTCATAGTAAATTCATACAGTCCTTCAAAGAAAATTATTTCTCTTCTTTATTTTCACTTTCATTTCTTCCATTCAGACACTTTATTTTCAATTTCATTTCTTTCATCAAAATCTGAAACAGTCAAAAAAAATTGCATTACCTCTTCAATGAGGAATTTGGGAAGAACAAAAATAAAGAAATAAAATTGAATTTGGACACCATGTGATAATTCAAATTACCTTAATCTCAGAGACCCCATAATGTGCAGAGGGAATATTTTGTTGTTGGACGTCCCATGTAATGAAATAGACCACTTAGCAGTGCTCTTACAGGGGCCGGACTGTGTTTATTTGTGTCTCTGTCACAGTCACGGTATCCCCTCTCTGAGACATCATCACCTAGTGATCAACCTACACTCTCTGTGAGGTTACATAGTTTGTGATCCTACACACTCCGTGATGCTCCCAGCTGAGGACATCCCACCTGCAGACCTTTACACACAGCTTCTAGATTTAATATTTGCTGGTGTTTCTTGTATTTCTGTTTGATTGTTTTGTTTTTTTTTTCTCTTTGCCTTCTGTGAACTGCATGCAGAGGGTGACTCAAAGAATTACCTGACTTACTACAAACGTGCAGCTGTGTTTCTGGCTATGGGGAAATCCAAATCAGCCTTGCCCGATCTGACCCGAGCCATTCAACTTAAACCTGACTTTCTAGCTGTAAGTCTGTTAGGTGACTTCTAACTTTTATCATTATAATTTTTTAAAGAAATATAGTGTGTATTTTTTACAGGTGTCACAGGATATGTGAAGCACAATCATCTTTAGGTCTTTTTAGCATTTATATAAATGTATTTATTTAGATATGTTACAATTTGAGTGGTGCTTTGTGTGTTTTCAGGCTCGGTTACAACGGGGGAATATTTTCCTGAAGCAGGGGAGCACTGAGGAAGCCAGAGATGATTTCCAGGCAGTGGTGAGATGCATGATGATTAGCCTATCCTCACTAACTCTCCTATAGTTTAGATGCACATACAGCTTTATCAGTGTTTGTTGCTCAATTTTTAAGATGCTGTTGCATCCTTGAGCAAAATCCTAAGTCACCAGATGCTTTAGGGCAGGGGTCACCAACCTTTTTGAAACTGAGAGCTACTTCATGGGTACTGAGTCATATGAAGGGCTACCGTTTGATAGGCTCTCCTGAAATTACACATTTGCTCAGTTTTCCTTTAGTTATACATTATCATGATAATATAATGATTAATGATACTCATCTATGTGAAGGCACTGATCACGTTAATGATTTCTCACAATAATTATCAACAGTAAAAATCAAAAATTAATTTTAGACGCAGCTCACTAGTGAGTTGTGCTATTTTTACAACAGGCCTGTGGGCGACTTATGTGGTCCTTGGGAGCAACCTGGGGGCACCGTGTTGGTGACCCCTGCTTTAGGGCATACTGTACAAAAACTGACCATATGCTTATGACCCCTTAATCACTGTGTTCTAGTTATTTTTGAAGCATTTAACCGTTCTTTCTTTTCACAGCTACAGCGCTCACCAGACACAGAGGAGGCCCATAATCAGCTTCTCAAAGTCGAGGAGCTAGAGCAGCTCCAGGTGGAGGCACATAAGGCCCATCACCGTGGTGATTATACCGCCACAATCCAGGTGTTGGAAAGGGTCATAGAGGTGAGTTTCAGAATGTGGAATCCATCAAATAATCCAAATTCCATCAATGTGGTCATGTTAATCAGGTCAGTTAAGTTAATGTATCGGTTACTTATAATATATTATGTGTTTTTATCCTTTAACCTGGCCTTTGGTTTAGCTCTCTCCTTGGGACCCAGAATCTCGCGAGCTACGAGCAGAATGCTACATCCGCATTGGAGAGTCAAGGAAAGCCATATTAGACTTAATGCCTGCAGCACGGCTCAGAACAGATAACCGAGCTGCTTTTCTCAAACTCAGCCGTCTGCTGTATGACCTGGGAGAGCACCATGAGTCACTCAGGTACACACCGTTTAGGCTGAAGAGGAGTCAGATCTCATTAAAAATATCATTCTGAATCATGCATGTGTGTTGCATTCATCACTGATTTTTCTGGAGTACATAATGTATTTTGGGCTGCTGTTGTTGAGTGGATTCTATACCACAGCTTATTTACCTTCTTGATACATTTAATCGTTTCCTTCCCTCTCTTTTTGGTGATTAGCGAGATCCGAGAGTGTCTGAAGCTGGATCAAGATGATAAGGAATGTTTCGGTCACTACAAGCAAGTGAAGAAGCTTAGTAAACAGCTGGACTCTGCTGAGGAACTCATCTCAGAACAGCGGTAAGCAGAAGCATCACAATAAATGGGTTTTTTTGCCAAATTACCGAGGCCATCTTCTTTTGTCACGTGTACGACAGACAAACAGAAAGCACAATCCATGGTGAAATCTCCATATTGTTAACAACAAACTAACCTTCACCTCTGATACATTACTTGGTGTATGCACCACTGCATCGTTACTCACTCGCTCGCTCATTTTCTGAACCGCTTACTCCTATTAGGGTTGCGGGGAGGCCGAAGTCTATCTCAGTCGACACTGGGTGAAGAAGGGGTACACCCTGGACAGCTCACCAGACCATCACAGCCAACACACAAATACACACTCGCACTCATTCCTAGAGGCAGTGTAGGATAGCCATTTGGCCTAATGTGTCTTTGAACTGTATCTGGAGGAAACCCACACAAGCAAAGGGAGAACATGGAAACTACCACACACAAACACCTGAACCCGGGACTCTAACCCAGGACCTTCTTTCTGTGAGGAGGACGTGCTAACCACTATGCCACCATGCAGTCCTGCGTTATTATTATAGCTCATGTGTAAACTATAACAACTGAAGAAAGCATATTTGATATTCATGATCATGTACTATGTTTTGTAATTTACTCCAGTGCATTTCTCATATAGCTTCATATGTACTCAGTGCTTGTTATTTCTACATTTGTCTAATAGATATCAAGAAGCAATAGAAAAGTATGAGTCTGTGATGAGGACGGAACCAAACGTACCATTCTACACTAGCAAAGCGAAAGAGAGGATCTGCTTCTGTTTAGTGAAGGTCTGTAATGTTCTAGTGCTCTGCTCTCTACTGGAAACAATAACCCAGTGGTGGGGTAGTATTATATTATGGTAATAGATCTCTCAGATTCATGTTCTTTCTCTGTACTCCCTGTGATATATTAAGAATAAAAAGGCAAAGGAAGCAGTAGACATGTGTTCAGAGGCCCACCAGAGAGACCCTCAAAATATCCACATCCTCCGAGACAGAGCCGAGGCCTATATTCTATTACAGGATTACGAGAAAGGTAATTTGTCCTGTGCTTCTGAATAAAACCTTTAATCTAAGTTAATAATAAAAATGATAATAGAAGTAATTGCATATGTTTTTTCCCATGATTATTTAAATCTCTCATATTTCTCAATCTGCCTCAGCTGTGGAGGATTATCAGGAAGCACGGGAGTTCGACCAGGAGAATCAGGATATTCGTGAGGGTCTCGAACGTGCACAGAAACTCCTGAAACTATCACGGAAACGAGACTACTACAAAATCTTGGGAGTGAGCCGGTAAGGACATAACAGAAATATTAAAAAGCTTGCATGCTGCACTTATTATTACTGCTCTGCTTTGAGAGTCTCTAGATCTGTTGCATTACCTATGTATGTGTTTCCAACTAGGTTCATACAGACCAACATTTCAAAATGACTTCATGTTTTTATATGCTATCCCAGTGTTCGTGTAAGATAGCTCACAGGTGAAGATTGAGGTGTGTGTGTGTGTGTGTTATTTGTTTGCTGAAGGTAACATAATCCTTGTTTTGCATGTTTTCTTCTCAGGACTGCTAGCAAACAGGAAATCCTTAAAGCATATAGGAAACTGGCCCAGCAGTGGCATCCGGACAACTTCCAGGCCGAAGAGGAAAAGAAGAAAGCTGAAAAGAAGTTTATTGACATTGCTTCAGCTAAAGAAGTTCTTACAGATCCAGGTATACATGATTAATATTTAGGACTAGAAATGTGAAACGTGATTTCTAAGAAAGGGGAATGTTTGTATAAATACTTAATATTAATAACACAAGTGATGACCAAACAGTTGAAATCTGTCTAATGTAGTAAACGGGTATAATCCTGCCATATTGTTCATAAATTCTACTTCAATGTGTTGTACAGAGATGCGTCAGAAATTCGACTCTGGAGAGGACCCGTTGGACCCCGAGAACCAGCAGGGAGGAGGAGGAGGAGGAGGTGGTGGAGGCTGGCCCTTTGGTTTCAACCCCTTTGAGTCGGGTGGAAATTTCCACTTCAAGTTCCAATACAACTAATATGACTATGCCATTGAATACGTTGGACATTATGGGCAATGGACTGGACTTATTTAAAATCCCACAAAAGGAAGTTAAGGAAAAAAAACCCTTACAGATGTATTATAGATAGACTATTCTTCAGATGACTCTTCTTGGCTTTTTCACACTGAGGTAGTTGTGTGCCAATTCAGACTTGAATATACCGACCTTGGATTTCTTAAGGAATCAAATGTTCTTCTACGTGATTGAAAAATGGTGTGCTCGACTCCATGCAGTCAGTGGCTGCGACGAATGAAGTCTTATCTTGTATTTTTCAAAGCTAAACCATACTTTCAGCTGACTGTCTCTAAGGCATCGACTTTCCTATCTATGTTCCATCTCTTTGTCACACACTGTTTTTCAGATTGAGTAGTTTACATTGGTGTATTCTGATCTCGGTATGTGAGAAGTGTGTATCTGTGACTCTGAATGTTTAAGGTTCTGCCCTAACACTCCAGACTTTATTAAATCAGTGTTGCCCAATTAGTGCATTTAATTGATCGCTACAGTTGCAGAGAAGAAAAGGTTAGCGGGGTCATTGAGATTACCTCTTTCTCTTTATGCTTGTTTTGTCATGATTTTTTTTTGTGTAGCCTTTTTCTGTTAAACAAGTCAGTTGGCACTCAGTAAATCAGTCCACATCACGTACTGAGTGAATGGAGAACCTACAAGTCTAGTTCTAGCAATTAATCCAAGACATGATCAGGACTAATCGCCTTTAGGTGTGAGTGTGAATGACTGCGTGTGTGTTGCCCTGTGATGGCCTGACGAGCTGCCCAGGGTGTACCACATCCTCGCCCAGAGTCGGCTGAGATGGGCGCCAGCGCCTCTGATTAGGATTAAGCAACTTAGAAAATGAATGAATGAATGAATGATCAGGACTTTACAGAAGAACCAATGCTTTTTTTTTTTTTTTTTTTTTTTTTTTTAATATAATAAAGATGTCAACCATGGCCTTACCTTAGGCAGACACTCCCACCCAGAACCTACTCTGTATCAACATGTGACTTCTACCTTCTGTTTCATTTCTATGGTCTCCAGATTAATTTAATGTAT
The DNA here is from genome assembly GCA_028564935.1 of Neosilurus hyrtlii. Taxonomy (NCBI): domain Eukaryota; kingdom Metazoa; phylum Chordata; class Actinopteri; order Siluriformes; family Plotosidae; genus Neosilurus; species Neosilurus hyrtlii. The sequence continues at coordinate 10,481,576 of JAOUQZ010000041.1, forward strand.
AACATTAAGCCTGTTCTCTATCTGACTCCTGGTGTGGCAGATAATCAGATATCATTTTATTTTGTAAGCATTGAAAATGACTGTAGACTACTCTTCTTCCATCACTGCTTATTGAAACTCGCAGGTTCCCTTCGAATGATTTAGAAATGTTTCAAAAGTAATATTTATGACTTTTTATTTTATTTTATTTTATTTTTTGATTTATTAGAAGGAACCTATTTTGATGCCACTTTTAGGATGAATTATTTAATAAGATGGAATGTTCTGATTAACTCCTCTGTGGTAAGTGTTGTCTCTTACACCCAGCGATACACACACACTGATACACACTGTGCTGCTAGACACTTCTAATCATTTCTCGTCACAGAAATGCTTCCTTCTGTTGTCTAGGTACATTTGCAGCATACTCATGAGAGTTTTATTACTTGTTATATATTGCTTATCTTTAAGCACCACCTTTCTGCTTGACAAGCTTTCACATGTGTGTATTCTGAAGTGAGATGTTCTGATTCATTTTCCGGGCCCATTAGAAAGCAATAGATGCACAACAGATTTTGAAAGTTCATAAGTGATCAGAACACACCTCTTTAAATAACATTATAGGTTAGTCTGTGTCAAGTTGTACGGAGCAGCTTTATTAAATAAACTTGAAGTTCTCATAGAGAAGTGGAGAGATGTGAGGGGCAGTTAATCCAAGTCTATATAGTCTGCTTGTACGTGTTTTGTTAATCAATCCAGGCCCGTTTATTCCTGAAAGGAAGCTACCGAGCCAAACCAAAGTGGCTCTCTCATCCTTCCTACAGTCGTGCCACGCAGGTGCTACCACATAAATCAAGTCACCCATGGAATTCTGGGAGGGCTACCAAATATTGGCTTTAGCATCCAGGCGGGAAAGCACAATTAGTGTTGCGGCACTTGCTTCACAGCAAAAACAAGGTCATTATGTGCTTTCAGCAGCCAGAGTCACAGCCAGTGGTGCAGTGGTTAGGAGCTCATAATCAAGGGGTCATAGGTTTCAATCCTTTACAATTAGACCCCCACCATGCCAAGACCACAAGTGTGCCTCTGTCCACCCAGCAGTATAAATAGGTACCAGTAAAAATACTAGGAAGGTAACCTGCAATGGACTAGCAGCCCCACCAAAAGGAACTGAACTCCTAGACTCCTAGCATGTTCTCCCTGAGTTTCCTCCCACAGTCCAAAGACATGCACATTAGGCTAATTGGCTTTTCCAAATTGCCCCTAGATGTGTGTAAGTGTAAATTGTTGAGTGTGTTTTGGCTCTGTGAGCATCTAGTGAGCTGTTCAGGGTGTACCCCACCTTCGTACAGAGTCGGCTCAGGTAGGATCCAGCCTCCCTGTGACCCCAGTGGGATTAAGCAATTTGAAAAATGAACGAATTTTGCCTTTGAGCTTCCTCCCACAATCCAAAGACATGCACGTGAGGCTGCTCCAATTGGCTTCTCCAATTTCTGGTGTGAGGTTGCATGTGAATGGTTGTGTGTTTGTGTGTGTGTATGTTGGCCCTGCAATGGTCTGGTGAGCTGTTCGGGGTGCACCCTGCCTTTATTAAAAGTTTTTGTGGGAAAACAGTAACCAAAAGTTGTCTGAAAAAACTCTAACTCCATGGGTTATAAGTGAGATGTCTGGAAAAATACGAATAGCTCACTGCGACTGTGGCTGGTCTTGCAGAAAGCTGTAGCCATGGAACTTCACTTCTCTAAGTAATCTGAAGTGAAGCACTGAGATTCCCTGACTGTCACAGGGGAAAGAGCATACCGGTTTCTTCCTTCTTAGGTCAAAGATGTTACTTATTCAAAGATCACAGACACTGACAGTGACTTTTTGTGGGGTGCCCCATGTAATGGCCAGACTAACAATGTTAAACTGTGGGCTGGACTTCATGTCCCTTTGTCACAATGTCCCGCCAGTGTGTCACATGACCCACACACTGTGTGATGATGTCAGAGACAGGAGCATTACCATGGTGCATAATGCTCCATACACACGTCATTGGACAAAAAAGTGTGATCGGCATGTTTCGTTTCTACAGAAGAACTCGATCAATGCATTGTAGAGATCCAGAGATAGAAGATATCCCAATAAAAGATTTTCTAGCCAGAGGTTTTTTTATAGTTTCTCTCTCTCTCCCTCCCTTTTGTTTACTGCCCTGGTTCTTCAGTGAGTTGCCTGACGACGGTTGTCAAGGACGCTTTCTATACCCAAGGCGTCATAGTGACGGTATTATGGAGTGGCTTAATTCAAGTACGACAGCAGTTAAAGCCTAGATGCGCAGTGCCGGGCGCCACGCGTCATTAATGCGTTATTACAATGTCGCGTCCGAAGTATTTCACCCCTAATGAAGTGTCTGTGCATAATACGATAAGAGACCTGTGGGTCTCATACCTGGGTAAAGTTTACAACTTGACACCTTTGCTTCAAAAATATAAAGGTAAGAAAGACTTGGTTATACCGCCATCATATCATTTACAGCTAACACCGGTTACAACACCCGCTGAGCTACATCTGGTTCCGAGGGTAAATTAACCTGGTTCACCCGTGTTGTTCTCCCAGGTGATGTACTTCTCAGGCCGATCATCGAAAGTGGAGGCAAAGACATCAGTCACTGGTTCGACCCCAAAACTCAAGATGTGAGAAACATGTACCAAATCAGTGAAAATGAGTTATTCTGCATATTAATGATGTTAATACGGATATTTTCTGTTCTTTTCATGGAAATCCCAGAAATGAAATAATATAATACTGACTTCAATACGTAACTATGTTAGTATTATATTAATGATCACTATTTGTATTACCATTATTATTATTATTATTATTATTATTATTATTAGTAGTAGTAGTAGTAGTATTACTGTTGTTGTTGTACATGTTTTTTATTATGCCTGATGTTTGAATAATTATTTTCATAAAATAAACCTGTACTGAAGGAGTCCAATACATCTATTTAACAGATAAAGGCTTCTTCCCACTGGCTGCACAACGATGAACAAACCTGATCAAAACAAATGATTTATAGCCTTTAAACAATTGTACATAATCGTAGCATGTTTTCTAGTTATATTCAAATTGCAGCTCGATTCTACTTCATTTAAGCTCCTAACAACTGCAGCAATAACATTTATTAGATGATGGTGATCTCTGACTTTATTATAAAGGGCTTCTGAATGTTGTAACTGTCTGAATATTGAAAATGTGCTTTTCAGATTATTACCCATGTTGACCCTGTAACTAGCTGTCTGAAGTATTACACCCCCAGGGGACGCTTTGTGCACGTTCCCCCTATGTGCCCACGCACTGATTGGGCCAATGATTTTAGGAAGCCTTGGTGGAAAGACACGCGCTACGAAGTTGGCATTCTGACGGGCAAGGCCCGTTGGATCCGCATCATCAACACTCTCACTGGCCAAGAACAGAGGCTGGAGGTAAAGTCCAGCTTTAAATTCTGAGGTGCAAATGTTTTTTGGTTGCAGATTCAGATTGTAGACATCCTCCAGGCTGTTGAGATTAATCCAAATATTTCACTACAGAAAAGTGAGAGATGGCTGCGTATGAAAAAATGTATGTCTGCTTATACATAAATGATGTATGTAATGATGTAACTTATTTTTCTTTTGTCTAGTGAGTTAGTTGCACTGTGCTTAAGCATGCTGAAGAGGGCAGGCTTGAACTAAATCTGGACCCCGACCCCCCCCCCCCCCCCCCCACCTTACATTCCTCAGTTCATTTTACCCTCCTCCCTTTGGTTTCTTCATCTAGTTCTTCTTTCCAAAGGGGGTATGTTACTGCTGTTATGCCACTGGGTGTACAAGTGGTCCAAGCCTGGGTTCATGGTTATTTGATTCTACGGCCCAGTGACAGCAGGGTGGCCAAGCACACTCCTGCCAAATGCCTCATCTGGCATAAGGCTAATCTGCATGGCCCAAAGGCATACAGGATTATTCCTATTGTCCCGATGTGTCCAGTACCACCTGGCAATGCATCACTGTTGGATCAAAACGACAAATTCCTTCACCTCTCTTCTGGTAGATCTGGAAAACTCTGCTTAAATAGTTTATATAAGCCCATGTGATGGAATTCCTGGAAAATGCATATTATTTTGAGGGAAAACACATCGCTCATGGACCATAACTAATACCTGATATAACCCTTTTTTTTATCTGAGCAGGTGTGTTCTGAGGAAACGCTGAATGAGATTTTGCAGCGTTACCTGCGCTACAACTCCCATGCTGCCAGCTACACCTGGAAGCACCACTGTGTCAATCTGGATATGAGTAAAACCCTGAGTGAAAATGGGATTCCTGATGAAGACGACGAGTTGGAACATTGTCGGTTAGACCGTGACCTCTTCACTCCATCCATATGTCTGTACTACAATGATGACCTCACTGAACTTTGACCTAAGGAGCAGACTATTATCATATACAGAAGAAATGCTGATATTTTACAATAACAAATAGCACTCATTCTAAATTTTAAAGGTTAATAGTTTTTCATTTTAACAGGGGTGTCTATGAGGTATAAATATCACAGAAATGCGTCACTTCCTTCTTAAATTTCTGATGAATACGTATTACATTTCTTTTTTTTTTTTTTTACCAAACCCTATTCAGATATGAATATTTATACAGAAAATACTAAGGCACACACAATCTCACTAAAATAATGATATTTGTGCTTGCAGTTGATTTGAACATTGCTTTGTAGATATACTAATATACTGATCTAGTGACAAGCATTATGAAATGCTATTGTGGTATGGCGGAAGATCATCGAAGTGGATTATGTCCACAAATTTAAAAGTGTAGGGTTTTTCTTTGGTGTCAAGAGGATGCATGCTTGCGCCTCAGGATTTTGAGACTGGGTGCTTGCAGTTGGTTCAGGTTGTGCTTTCATCCACTGGAGTGGTTTTGGACTGGATCTGTAGTCTGCATTATCTCAAAAATAAATGTAGTATCATAATATTTTTGAGTGAGCAAATCGATTTTGTCCTTAAAATTTTTTTTCCTTTAAAAAAAACAAAAAACCTCGAGTTTTTTTTTTTTTGAATAATAATTGAGCACTGACTCCACACACTAAATGGTTAATTTTTAAGCAACATCTGATGTAAATCTGGGCATGGCTGCGGCAGAGCTCCTCTCCCCCCTTCTTAGCCTCTCCCCAGTCAGACAGCCCCAGTAACGCACAGCCTTTTGCTCTAAAATAGTTTTATACATCGGTGGGGGCCTTTAAGAATATCAAGGTAGCCATATTGGATGGATTTGTGTGGCTCTCTGCAGTGCAAAAACAACGTCCGACTAAAGAGCCTGTATTCAGTCAGTCACAACCAGCAGTCGGTTAGCAGGCTGGACTGACTATATGCTGGATGTCACCGAATGAACGAGTTAAAATCCAACTTAGAATTAGCAATAACACCCCCTTTTTACTGGAACAATGTGAATGTTTTGAGGAGGGAGGGGAGAGAGAGAGAGAGAGAGAGAGAGAGAGAGAGAGAGAGAGAGAGAGAGAGAGAGGGGGGGGGGGGGGGGGGGGGGG
>JAOUQZ010000041.1:10487231-10498415 GCA_028564935.1 Neosilurus hyrtlii
AGAGAGAGAGAGAGAGAGAGAGAGAGAGAGAGAGAGGGGAGGGGGGGCGTTCTGAAATAATATAGTCAGCCATTTTTTATGTAAGGGGATTTTTCTTATTGGGGGGGTTGTTAAAAAATAAATATAAGGGCGGCCATCTTTGTTTCTCTGCCTTGTAGTGTAAAATATTCCAAAACGCCCCCACTTTGTGTGTGTGTGTGTGTGCGCCGATTTGAATATTAAAATAAACATTATTCGGAAGGAATATACTTTTTGATCTCGAGGACGGGGTCGCTGGCAGGGAGATAATGTCCTCTCCTCTCCGGTCTTGTGAGGAAGATGAGGGCATGGCGGTTAATTCCGAGGGAGGAGATTTTGATGAAGAAGAAGAAGACGACGGGGAGCTGGACGAGAACGCAAGCGACATAAACTCGCCGGCGGCGCCTCGAGAAACTGCAGCGCTACCCGCGCCAGGTACCGTACACACAACCGGAGCCCGGGAACACACACACACACACACTCACACACACACACTCACACACTGCTTAGGATATCCAAAAATGACTTTTACAACTCCGGGAATAATATGGAGAACATGTGCAGCGCCGACAGCCCGTGCTGGTCCCCAGGGACTGTTAGTTAGTTGCTGCACAACACGAGCAGAGAGAAAATGTTGCACCCTGAAGTTTCAAGTTTACCCAAAGTTCTCTAGTCACATTTTCTGTCCCATAGAAGTCCCTTTCTTCTGGTTTGTTATGTTTCGGAGCCTTAATATACTTCAGCACATAGTGCTGCTTGATAAGATACTAAGGCTGATGATATCCGCATCAATATACACATGATATTGATAAGACTCGGATGTCCCGGATGTCAAGTGCAGGCTTGGAGAGAGGCTCGCGGCTGATTGAGAGAGCGGTGTGGTGACAGAATGTAAATAAACGTGACCCTACCCACTGTCACTTCACACGCGCGCGCGCACACGCGCGTATCATCGACATCTACAACACTGCGATTTTGTCAAGACTTTCAGTTTCTGTCCTGTTTTGGAGGATAGCACAGAGCTCCACACACAAACTAATTAATGCAATAAAAGTAACAGCAGACCAGTAACACTGACATGTAATATCACCAGTGATACCCTACAATCAGATCTAGATTCATTACCATAACATGACATACAGGGTCGAGTCAGAGTTATTACCTACTTTACATAAAGGATTTGATCAAACGTCTGATAGATACACAGTTGCTACATTGTGAACATGTGAGACGTTTGATGTTTGAAACACTGTAGGCCCTCGTCTGTATGTGCTGAAGTGTCTCGCGCGGGCAGGCAGTGAAAGGCGCGTCTGAATCAATTAAAGTTCGCGCGCCCCGCGTCCCCCCTGCGTCCCCTGGAGACCTGCAGCAGCGGCCCGCCAGCTGTGTTCAATCCCAGCTGAGTCCCAGGCAGCGCGAGCTCTCTGCGGGAGGGGAGCACGAGCACTTCAGCGGCCTGCACATCCCCGAGTCCCGCGTGCGCGCTGCTGCCGCCTCTGGCTGCGCGAGACCAGCTGGGCAGGAAAAACAACCGCGCCTCTCGCGCCTAACAGCAAAGGCATAAAGGTATTTTAAAAAAGAATAATAAATGAGAGAAATGATTTGAGTGCAATGCCGGACACAGTTCATAGCTCGGGTTTCCTTCCCGCCACTACACACAGCACCCCGTTACAGACGCGTGTCTTTGTCCTTTGGTTGTCCTGAAACCGAGGACTTCCTTCAACAGCTTTCCAGAGCCACCCAAACTCAGACTGAGCCCATGCACACCCTTCAGGAACACAACAACACCCCTCAGTCTCTCAGGTGTAAATGACAGAAAATCAAACATGCTGGAACTAGACATTCAGGACGCCTTATTTATTAGTTATTACCTGTTTATTATATTTATTATAGTTGTTTTTCATCCTCAAAAAATACCATCTGACCATTTCTTTCTGTCATAGATACAAAAATCAACACCTTTAATGATGTTCATTTTTGGACACAATGAAATATATGTTGACTATAGTATACATACACATCTGCCTTGATTTGATTTGGAAATGATGATATTTGTCTATAAAACTGAATAAAACTTTATCGTCGGGATTGTAGCGGAGCTTCATAAATAGCGTACAGCAACGCGCTTGCAGTTGTCGCGTTGCGGTTGGCGCTAGGTGCACTTGCCCTTTGCCCAAATTGTTCTTGTTCGGTCAGTGGATTTGCTTATTAAGGATAAATTATTATTATTATTTATTTCATTCAACAGACAGTGAGTTAGGACGTATAAAGTAATTCCCATTTTCTCATCAGAACCTTTTGAAAATCTAAATACGGCACATTTTTGTTTATTTGTTTATTTTGATCTTTTATTTATAGAGAAATGTGACTGTTGATGCCCAAAAGCTCATCGTTCATCATTTTCTGAAGCGCTTAATCCTAATTTGGGTCGCGGGGAGGCTGGGGCCCATCTCAGCCGGCTCTGGGCGAGGGCAGAGTACACCCTGGACAGGACCCTCTGGCTGGTGGGGTGTAGATGCTGTAGCAATTTCCGGTTACGGGCACTGATGAGAAACTGTGAATTTGTATTTTTTTTTATCCAGGCTTATGGCTGTTCCTATGCTGAAAATTAAAGCAAACATTGTCGGAGCACCTCTTTTGGACAATATTTATCTTACCATTCTATGATTTATACAGCCATCGTATTTCCCCACAGGAGCTCATGTCAGGTTGAGAAAGTTGAAGAGATGAACTTGTTAAACCTGACAGCTTAGTACAGGTCAGGATGTAAGTAAGCAAGTGACACAGACCCTGCCTGCTCCATCACCCCCCATGATGCTCTCAGGGGTCAAACTATTGTCCTGCCTAATTGTTATTGGATGCAGTTAAAGGAATCGTTTTCAGCTTGTATGGGGATTATTGTCAGTCCTATTCAGCTGTCACTGAGTCTTTTTGTCCCCCCTAACCCTCACTCCACGCTCAATACCCAAACATACACGTCCCTCTGTGTTCTGTTTTTTAGACGGTGAGGATGGAGGAGAGACATCAGACAGGGAAATCTTGGGGAAGAAGAAGAGAGGTCCAAAAAAGAAGAAGGAACCTAAAAAGAAAGACAAAGATGGCAAGACCACCAAAGCACGCAAGCGCAAAAAAATAGTATGCAGTTCCATCTTCATTATGTGTTTTAAAAGTATTTCACGTGTCACTCATTCACTCACTTGTTTGCTGAACCCTTTGTGCTGTAACGCAGACGTGCTAACCACAATGCCATCATGCCACCCTTTATAAATGGAGGGAGGGACAGACTTCATTGTCACTCACTCATATACTGAACCGCTTAATCCTACTCAGGCTGGAGCCTATGTCAGCTGACACTGGGCAAAGGCAGGGCACACTCTGAATGCCTCATCAGACCACTGCATTGCCAATACCTACAATACCATTCACACTCACACCTAGCGGCAATTTGGAACAGCCTGTTAGTCTAATGTGCATGTCTTTGGACTGTGGGTGGAAACTGGAGTACCATAGGAAAACCCACGCAAGCACAGGGAAAACATGCAAACACATCCACACAGAAACACCCTCGCTGAACCCATCTCCCAAAAAAAAAATGTAACAAGTGTCTCTGTGTCTCAGGATAGTGATATAGAGAGAGACTCAGAACCGGACTATGGAGTGAACTCAGACAGCGCAGTCAGTGATTATGGAGAGAAGAAGAAGAAAAAGAAGCATAAAGAAAAGAAAGAAAAGAAGACTAAAAAAAAGAAGAAAGATGATGATGACAGTACACATGAAGAGACCACAAAAGTAAGCGAGATGTCTGATCTTTAGTGGTGTTTAAGAAACACGAGCTTTCAGAGTTCCTAGCTGCACTGTGTACTTTTCCATTTTGCACTACAGATACTAGATGCTCGACTTTGTAGCGTTTGTAATTTGGTATAGTAGTAGAGGAGAGTATCTTTGGGAGAGGCTTTTTTATGCTCATTGTTTTGTTTTTTTACATGTTTCTTTCAGCCAATAGAACTAAAGACATCTGCTCAGTTAGCGAAAGACTGGGGTCTCGAGGATGTGGATCATACTTTCACAGAGGAGGACTATCGCACACTAACCAACTACAAGGCCTTTAGCCAGTTCATGAGGTACCGTGCCAACTATATGTGGTCAACTTGGCACTTCAGTGCACCACAGACATCAGAATGAAATAAGGATGATTGTGGATTTGAATTTGTTGTGCAGGCCTATGATAGCGAAGAAGAACCCTAAGATCCCCATGTCTAAAATGATGACTATCTTGGGAGCAAAGTGGAGGGAGTTCAGCTCCAATAACCCCTTCAAAGGATCGGCAGCCGCTATTGCAGCTGCAGCAGCCGCGGCAGCGGCAGCTGTTGCTGAGCAGGTCTCCGCGGCAACTGCCTCTCCCGAGCCACCCCCTCAGCCACCCCCGGTTCGCAAGGCCAAAACCAAAGAAGGGAAAGGTGAGCAGCTGAGAACAGGATGAATGTGTCTGTTGTTGTCCTAATGGTGCATGCATGATACTAGAATTTGGTTCATTGGTTATTTATTATATACGGATCAACAATAATATTAACAATGTGACTGATCTATGGCTAGACAGCCCTATCCCTATACACAACAAACTGCAATGCACTGCTGTGTTCCAACACCTTTCTATCATAGCCATCATTAACTCAGCACTTTGTGCTACAGTGGCTCTTCTGCTGAATCAGAATAGACCTACTAGCCTTCACTCTCACATTTACACACCTAGGGGCAATTTGAAACCGCCAGTCAGCTTCATGTGCATGTTTTTGGACTGTGGAAGAAAACCGGATTACCCGGAGAAAACCCACACAAGCAGGAGGAGAACATGCAAATTCCACACAGAAACGCCCTGAGCCCGGGAATCGAACCTGGGACCCCCCACAAGACCTGTTGTTGATAAATAGTCCCAGTTGTTTAGCCATCACAACACAGCACTATGTAAAGTCACTCAGATCCTTACGCTTGCTCATTTTCCCTACTTCCAACACATCGACCCCAATCCTTTGCAGGTGCTAGTGCAACGAGATAATCAATGTTTTTCACTTTACCACTCAGTCATCATAATGTTGTTAATGTTATGGCTGATCGTTGTATATTGTTTGAACTCTTTTGATTGTGTAGCAATGCAAATGTAGGATTATTCTTAAATAACCAATATCCTACCCCCGTCTACTTTTTTATTATTATGAACAATGTTTATGGTAATAGTCAGATCCCATCTAAATGCAGTGTAGGTGTGAGGGTGTGTAAAGGTGTGCAAAAGAGATGTGGTGTCTGTCAAATTACTGAAATATCTTTATTATATAGTCTAAGGCCAGCTTTATTTCTATATTGCTACTCTAATTGTCCCAGAGAACTCATTTATTATGATTATTATTATTCGTTTGAATGCCCTCAGTGTATTAAATGTGTTGTCCTGTGTTTGTGGGTGACAGGCCCTGGTTACAAGAAACGCAGCAAGAGTCTTCGCAACTCTGACAAAAAGAAGCCCAAGCCTAAAAAAATGGCACCGCTTCGAATAAAACTGGGGGCTCTCGGGAACAAACGCAAGAAGAGCAGCTCGGTGAGAAAGAACACTGACAGTATGGTTTGTGCTGTTGATGAGTGAAGCTGTATGAAGTTTGTTGGTGCACTTTTTTATTATTGGCACCTTCCAAAAGAATATAAACAGGAAATCACACATTACACAGATTTTTGCTATGTTTATGCACATTACCTTTACACTAAGAAAATCATTCTTAGTAAACAGTGTAGAACATGGTAATATATTTGCTGCCAAAAGTGTTAAAATTATTACCAGCCTTAAGCAATAATAAATGGTTGTCTGTAATCTATTGTTGCAGTGCTGCTGAGAGTCCAATAATAGCACTTCTGCATTCACCTAAAGGACTTGTTATTGCTAAGCTAAGAAAATCTTGTCATTTTTACTTTAAAGCGTACCTGTGCAAAATTAGTGTTACTAGCTATTTAAAATGATCCCGTATGACATCAACATCAGTCTTTGTCCCTCGTCAAAGTATGTGTGAGTGCTGCGACACCGTGCATGCTCAGAGACATTTTGCCTTCCTCATTGGCTGTTCCACCCTGGTAGTGACGCGAACTTGTGGGATTGGCTGGGCTACGATACTGTCCCCGTGCATCATAACATATTATCAGCCAGTGCTCAGCTGCACAAACAACAAGAAAACATTTCTTTTGTGTTCCTAAACCAACTGACGCCAGGAAAGCTGAGTTGGCAAAATGTTAGCAGCGTAAGCCACTTTGGATCTACCAAAATTTTGGTCACGCACATCTCTGGCAGCGTTCTCATCCTGAGAGTCACTAGAATGTGACGTCTCACTGTCTTCACAAGACTCCTTCCTCTCTGGTTCGTAAAAGTAACCATTTACACCCATTTCCTACAAATTTCTAGCCATAGTTCCTTCTTGAACACACTTTTTATCACCTAAAATGTTGCTCGCTGACTTGATCTGCTTGTTTACTTGTGCTGGACAACCCATTGAGTTTTTGTCACTTCTGGGGAAAACGACCACTAACCACTGGTTTATCCCCCGCTAGTAATCCACATGATAATATGACCAGTTTTGTGATTTTTATGGTCATTTATATCAAAATAAACTCTGTATCACATATGCATGGAACATTCTGTAAGGTAGACCAACGCCTGTACTCTTTAAGTGAGTCTTCTCAAGTCTGCGCTGCTCTAAGTTCAACTAGAGCCATCATATCAACATGGCTGTGCACAGCATCAGGAGGAGGCTAAGCAACATTTCTCACCTCTTGGAGTATATACACAAGTATTTCCTTTAAAACATTCAAACTGCAGGAATAATTGGCCTGTAAAATCAGGGGGAAAAAAAAGTTACTGTTTTGCGGAGTGAAAAATAGCCTGTTAGCTAGCCAGCTTATTGCTAACAAAATATGACCATGCAGAAACCCATGTTTTTCCCCACTTTGTATTAAGAATGATTGGAGGCTGAAAATGACATCATTCCGAGCTTCTTATTTTCCATTTCTGAAGTAAATCGAATGCAGCATAATTCAATCAGAGGTGTGTCTGGAATGTCGGGTCAGCATTCATTGGAATGAGGAGCGAGATCAAGGAAGTAAGAGTGTTAGTCTAAATAAAGTAAAATTAAAGTATGAAAGCTGTGCTCAGAGTGTGCAGAGCTCACCTCACCCGCCTCTGTCATGGCTAAAATATGTAACAAATAAACTACAGAAATCCTGTTTTAAAGCCCATCCTAGCTGAATACCTAGGAGCGCCATAAGAAACCCATATAAGCATAGGAAGAACATGCAAACCCTGCATGAAAACACTCTAGGCAGGCACTGGACTCAAACCCAGAACCTTTTTGCTGTGAGGTGGAAGTGCTAACCACTACACCACACTGCCTGATTTAAAAAATAAACCCTAAAACTCTTGTTGGTGTAGTATATACTAAAACATTTATTCACCTCAGAGTTGGTAGATGTTGCTGAATTGAAAAACCCCCTTGAAATTCCATCTCAAGGACTTTTCCGCGACATCCATCTTGCTTTCAGTACATAATTGTTAATTAAACAACTCGTAAGATATTCAGTCTGTTAGCCGTGGAGATGAGCAGAGCCTCAGGGAGAGTCCCTATTCAGTTCGTTACAATTTCGAGACACCTCTTTATGTGCATTTTATGATTTGGGATGCCACTTTAAATTTTTTTCAATGTGTGTTTCTTCACACTCTCGGTTATGAGATGAACTCATTCGTACGGCGAAAAACAACCCACACCATGAAATGTTCTTCTGCAAGTCACTTTCAATAGCATTTTCTACCAGGGGAAATTCCAAACTCTTACACAGTAGATGTACAGCAAATGCAAAAGATTTATATGTTCTGGAAAATTTTAGATATTAGTATGCTGCTCACCTACACAAGTGAGAAGGTATGAGGGAGAGGTGCTGAAAAAACAAAGAGCTGCTTGGTTTACTGTTGTTAATTGTTGAGGTTTCAACTGTCAAAATCGATAAAATTATAACTTTTTAACAGCGCACTGTTTCAAAGGCGTTCAAGAAAGAAGCTTGTGAGCAACCCGCCAAATGGTCCCTACTCTGAGATGCTTAACTATTGAAAATGTAGTTCTCTGTAAAGCCCACAATCGACATACACAAACCTGAGAATATAAAGATCATGTCATGCTGTTCAGGGATGGCTTCACCAAATATTAATTACACTATTTAATGAAAAATATTTATCTTTGTATTAAATATTTATGAAACGCCACACAATGCTCCCATAAGTTTAAAAGTAAAATGTAACTCATTACATGTTCTGTTTATTTTCTGTATAAATATTATGAAGGGTGCCAATAACTAAAAATCATACTAATGACTGAAAGCAGGAAGGCTCCAGTTTGTGTGTGTGTGTGTGTGTGTGTGTGTGTGTGTGTGTGTGTGTGTGTGTGTGTGTGTGTATGTGTGTGTTTGTATTTTATTGTTATTGTGATGGTATATGTGTTTTGTGTAGAGTGAAGATGTGGACGATGATGACTCTGAGCAGGAGAACTCGAGTGTGCACAGCTCATCAGTGCGTTCAGACAGCTCTGGTCGGGTGAAAAAGAACAAGCGAGGACGGCCAGCAAAGAAAAAGAAAAAAGGTGAGAGGCATTTTCTGTTCCTTGTGTTAACTGTGCTTTACTGACCTACTTCCTCTCTTCAGTTTTTCATAGATTATTTGAGGCCTGAAACACAGAAATTATGATAATATACACCGCCCAGCCCAAAAAAAATGTCCCGCACTAATATAACTTCTTGGATCACCTTTAGTCTTGATTACAGCATGTAATTATCATGGCATTGTTGCTCCAGTTGGTCAGGTCAAGGCTCAGCATCATTAATATGGTAGTAAAATGAAGTTAGTTGATGACCTGAATGTACTGAATGACCAGGTTACTCTACCAATTGACTTTTTTCCCTGATGGCACAGATAATTGAAGCTGAGACAAGGAAAAAGTGGTTCAGGGAGCATACGGAATCATTTTCACCTATGAACAGGTACCACAGAGTCCTGACCTTAACCCTATTGAATTCTTGGGATGTGCTCGAAAAGACATAATGGAGTGATATGGTTTTTCCTTCATCAGTTCAATTCAAGAACTCTGGAAGAAAATAAAGGTTGCTTAAGTTTGTCAAAACAATGCCATGGCAGTTACACGCTACAATCAAGGCTAAACTCAGTCCAACAAAATATTAAAGTGCATGATTTTTTTTTGGGCCGGCAGTGTATGAAGTATCTGGAGTCCTAAATATAGAACTTTATGTTTTCTGTTTACTATTGTCTGCCCTCTCCTCTCTCTCTGTCTCTCTCAGTGCTGGGAGATGAAGATGGTGATGGCTATGAGACAGATCATCAGGACTACTGTGAGGTGTGTCAGCAGGGAGGGGAGATCATTCTGTGTGACACGTGCCCAAGAGCGTATCACTTAGTGTGTCTGGAGCCTGAGTTGGAGAAAGCTCCTGAGGGCAAGTGGAGCTGCCCACACTGCGTGAGTCACCACCATAATACTTAAGCTCCTCTAAGCTTGCTTAAAAGCTTCAAGGAGCAACAGGTTCATATTTTCTTTTGTTAAAACCTGAGTCAGAAGTATTATGTGGTAGGTGTGCAGTGTTACATTATCGTATAGGATCAATGGCAGAAAGGTTTCTTTTAATGTTGTGACACTCCATGAAACCAGCCATGTGACCAGTAGTGAGGTAGACCTGCTATGTCTAGCATCACCACAGACTTCGATATGGAAGCTGGCGTCTATCTTCACTAACATTTTATAACTGCATGTATTTCATTCCATTTATTTCTTTTTTTTTGTTTTGAAGATTGATCCTTTATAACGGTCGTGGGAAGGCTGGATCCTATCCCAGCTGACTCAGGGTGCACCCTGAGTAGCTCACCAGACCACTGGAAGGCCAGAGCACACACACAACCATTTACGCACACCTTCACACCTAAAAGAGAATGGTAATAGCCAGTTAGCCTAATGTGCATGTCCTTGGACTATAGGAGGAAACCAGAGTACTTGGATGAAACCCACTCATTCATGAAGAGAACTTGTAAACCCTACACAGAAACAGCCTCGCTGGGCACGGGGCTCGAATCCAGGACCTTCTTGCTGTAAGGTAGAAACGCTGACTGCTACAGCGCCATGCCGCCCAGCTGCGTGGACTTGTATTTATAAATTCTGGAGATACACTATATAGAAGAAAGTATGTGAACACCTATCCAACACACTTAAACGTGGGCCATCTACAAACTGTTGTCCACAGTTATATAGGATGTCTTTGTGTGGCTCCCTTGTATAGGATGTATAGGATATCTTGAATAGGATGCCATTGTGTTAAAGCTCCGTGTTTGTGGAGCTCAAATGTGTTCCCACATGACAGTGTGTCCCCGCGGACAAGTCGAGCTCTGTTTTGTTAAGGCTCTAGCAGAAAAGCTCAAGTGTCCTAAACAGAGCTCTGATCTCAACATCACTTAAGACCCTTTGGATGATGTGGAACACTGACTGAACCCAAGGCCTCCTTGGCTAACATCAGTGCCTGATTAAACTAATAATCTTTTGGCTAAATGAGCACAAATTCCCATATCTACACTCCAAAATCTAGTGGAAAGGTGGAAAGGCTACTGGAGGTTAAAATAAGAGTATAAAAATATAATATAAAAAGTGAGATCCTTGTTGTTGTATAATAGGGCCTAAAGTTAGACTACGTTATGTTACAACAACGTGTTTATGCTAATACTGCTAATAACATTAGTTACTATATCATCAGTGGGGAAATTCGAATTTAAAAACCTACCTCTTTGCATCTCACACGCATGCACTGTCTTACTTACAGATGTAGTTGAACTTCTAAAGATCTAATTAGATCCTGGTGTTAGACCTATTGGAAATTTCCTGTCTATGTAAATGTAATAACAATCATAATATTACTTTACTTTACTTTAGTACAATTTCGATAAGCTCTCAAATGTCTAGTAATAATAACATGGGCACTATATACCTCACGCGAAAGGGCTGCAGACAGACAACCACACACAATTTCCTACAAAACGCAAATTGGTGCATCACGGTACCGTCTGCAGATCTGCAGCATATCTAGTTGCTATAAACA
>JAOUQZ010000041.1:10506119-10552356 GCA_028564935.1 Neosilurus hyrtlii
AACAAACAACAATATATAGTAATAATAAAAATAAGTCTCTTTTTTGAGAAAAAAAAGTCAATATTTATTGTGGCCACACGTTACTTTGATTACAGCATTTAATCTTTCAGGCATAGTGTTCACATATGTTTTAATTTCTTCTCTCGCTAAACCATTCCATATGGTTTGAAGTTCATTCATGCTATGCAAAAGTCAAAAAAAAAAAATTGCGACACCCTTCAATTATTCTGTAAATTTATATTTTCAGTGTTTTTGTTTATTAGCCATACTTTTACCTCAATATACTTGTCGGAATTATTTTTTGTTTCTCATTGCCTATAATAGCATTGTTCAATACATTTTCACCCAAAAATTATAGAGATGTAATTTTTTACTTCTTTTTATTAGGAGCCCTTTTAGACAAAAGTGGTGGTGTATAATCTTCACTGCACTCTACTGTATGTTTGTATCATGTTGAGCTTGATTGCTTTTGATACTCTGAGCAATCGAACTGCTTGACATGATTTCGGCTGGTTTTGAACAAGAATGATAGAAAGCTGTTTGTGCTCACTTAGCCATATTTCATTCTTTCATAAGAGAGCAGATATTTGTAATTTAACTCCTGGTTATATTTAAAGTATAGGGTAGGAGACCCAAAGGAACATGCAGAATCTAACTGAGTAATCATGAGTTATCTTGTTCAGTAATAACCTTCGCTTGTTTGTTTGTATGTTTCTTAAAAGGAAATATTACAAGTTCATCCTGACACGGAACTTTGAGGCGCTGAACTCGAAAGGAGGAGGGAACCAGGTTTCTCTGCTCAATATTATGATGGACCTAAAAAAATGCTGCAACCACCCCTACCTCTTTCCTGTTGCATCCATGGTGAGATACACACAATTACCACAATTACAAAGATAGGATTAAATAAGTTTACTTCTTCCTCCTCCTTTTTGTACATGCACACTTCGTGGTTTTCTGAGAATTTCTGAATTAAAATTGCTTTTGTTTGAAACACACAATCAATCAAATTAGAACCACTATTATTATTATGTTTAATCTATAGTGCTAATATAAAGATTTAGGCACTACCTAGAAGCTGAGCTTGGAATAAATGAACTTCTCCTGATAAAAGCTTTCAGTGTGGATTGTTTTTGATGATGCCATGGATGACATAATGTCATGTAACCATCACATTATGATCGCCCCTTCTCAAAGTTTTGATATTGTCTGAAAGTGTTACGCTGTTGAGAAGATTTCTTTAATGGAAGCCCAATATCACCACAGGGTAGCGAGATGCCATTCTGCTGATCCTCAATGTGATTGGGTTAAAAGCCTTTCTATTCTAATGGGTAATTTATTGCGTGGCAGTAATAATTTATTTTGCCGGCTAAAAAAACAAAGATGCCTATTGCATATGGCACGTAGAATTCTGTTTACGTTGTTAAAATGTGTATTTTATTTTATGACTTGACACAAGTAACAGTTTCGAGGGGGAGAGTAGAAGAAGTAACCATCACACAGACATTCATTCCCATTATGACGATTATATACTGGCATGAAAAATATCACCACAGGGTTCCCACGTGTATACATGTGGACACAAAAAATCAAATCAATGCTGTATCTATCACTTGCTCGGTGTTTTGCTATGGCTACTGCTTTGTTAATAGAGGATCCTAAGTTCAAAGCATAGCACTGCCTCTATTACATGGTGTGGTGATTGTTTCCTTTGGTGCGGTGGTACTTCAGTGATTGAAGGTCAGTGCTAGTAGAGAAAATCCTTTGAATCCTTTGAGGCACCCAAAGTGCTGCCATCCTGTGTCTGAAATCGATACTGTACAATTGGTCAATTTGTATTAGTCTTAATCCTCAAAAAGATGTTCTAAAGGATGGCAGATGTCTGTGTAGCTTGAGCTTCTGCACATTTTTAATTCTTTATATAATGATAATTTGGAAACGGCAAATTACTAATTCTGTGTGTGCTGTGTGTGACTTATAGGAAGCTCCAAAGACACCAAGTGGAGCGTATGAGGGGGCCAGTCTCACAAAGGCTTCTGGGAAACTGATGCTGCTGCAGAAGATGCTGAGAAAACTGAAAGAGCAGGGCCATCGTGTGCTTGTGTTCTCTCAGGTAAACATGGATATAAATTTATTACCACTGAGGGCTAAAGTGAAAAATCTTTGAACAGTCTTAATTCATTACTTTTGAGAAATCACTCTGTTCTCGAAGTTGAGGTGTTGGAAGCGGGAAAAAATGGGCAAGTGTAAGAACTCAGCAACTTTGACAAGGGGAAAATTATCATGGCTAGATGACTGGATCAGAGCATCTCCAAAACCACAGGTTTTTCCAAATTTCTCATCTGTGGGATGGGAGGGAAGAACATGTCCAAAATATCAGTCTGCAATGTACAGCTAACAAGAATTAAAGGATATTCTGGGAGCTGCTTGCTGCCAGACACCACAGCACCTTCTCCGAGTCTTGTGGAGTCCATCTCGTGATGTGTTATAGTTAGTTTTAATGTTATGGCTGATCAGTATATGTATGTATAATACTTGTACATATATGTATGCACACACACAGAGCAGGGTCAGAATAAAGTATTGTTTATGTACTCACTAATTCTGTAATGCTTATGCTAGATGACTAAGATGCTGGATTTGCTGGAGGATTTCCTGGACTCTGAGGGTTATAAGTATGAGCGCATTGATGGAGCAATCACTGGAGCACTGCGACAGGAAGCCATAGACAGATTTAATGGTGAGAATTTCTTTAATGAATCCTCTGTTTATGGCTGACTTTCTATATTGGAAACCATGTTAGATTGTAATTATAGTCTAAACCATTATCCCAGTCTAACCAAAGAATCAAGGTTAGGTCCATCTCATGAAATTAAAAGTACAGTACAACGATAAAAGTATGTATATACATATATGCCAACATAAAGCTATTTGGAATCTTCAGCCTATAGTATTTATTTTTCATTGACAAGTGCTTGGTAAAATTAACAGTTAAGTCTATGTGAAAGTCCTGTCATTATATTTCTTTTACTGAATCAACATCTTTAAAAATGCATTATTTCTATCTCCTAACCATAACACTGTATTACCACTTGCCTGATCCAGGTATATAAACATGTATCATAACGGTAATATCTGCATATTTTAATTTCAGCTCCAGGTGCACTTCAGTTCTGTTTCCTTCTGTCTACAAGGGCAGGGGGATTGGGGATCAATCTGGCAACCGCAGACACTGTCATAATTTTTGACTCTGACTGGAACCCTCATAATGATATTCAGGTATCAGTACACACACACACACACACACACACACACACACACACACACACACACAAGCAAAAAGAGAAATATTTGATAACCCTTTATTAAGTCATGTTGCTTTGTCAGTTAAGAAGATGATAATGTCCTTAATTAGTCGGCGCAATGGCGTAGTTGTTAGCATGTCCACCTCACAGCAAGAAGGTCCAGTGTTCAGTGTAGAGTTTGCACGTTCTCCCAGTGCTTGTGTGAGTTTCCATGCGATGGCCTGGCGAGCTGTCCAGGGTTTACTCTGCCCTCGCCCAGAGTCAGCTGAGATGGGTGCCAGCTTCCCCACAACCCTATTTAGCATTAATCAAAAAATGAAAATTGTCTCTGGTCTCCTTCTCAGGTCCAAATACATAAACGTTAGGATAATTGTGTGTTCCAAATTTCCCCTAGGTATGTGTGTAGAGTGGTTTTTGTGTGTGTGTGTGTGTGTGTGTGTGTGTGTGTGTGTGTGTGTGTGTGTGTGTGTGTCTGTGTGTTGGCCCACCAATCGTCTTACAAGCTGTTCAGGGTTTCCCCTAGTAGGATTAAGCAGTTTGTATCATATACATAGTATGATATACATTATTCAATGAATGAATAATGTATACGATATGTGTGGCTATATGATGTATCTCTGAACATGTATGTAAGTTCTAACTGCTAATCATACCATGTCTGATTGAAAAAGCGTTTAATCTATTTACTGCTTTCCATCTGCCTCTCTCTCTCTCTCTCTCTCTCTCTCTCTCTCTCTCTCTCTCTCTCTTTCTCTCTCTCGCTCTCTCTCTCGCTCCCTCTCAGGCTTTTAGTCGGGCCCATAGGATTGGTCAGGCCAATAAGGTGATGATCTATCGGTTTGTCACCCGTGCATCCGTCGAGGAACGAATTACCCAGGTTGCCAAGCGCAAGATGATGCTGACACATCTGGTGGTACGTCCAGGACTGGGCTCCAAAGCTGGCTCCATGTCCAAACAGGAACTGGATGACATCCTCAAGTTCGGCACTGAAGAGCTTTTCAAGGATGAAACTGAAGGTGAGGATGTAAAGATGGAATAGATGGATCGATGGAAGGATGAGAGGATAAACTTGTGAACGAGATGGAAGGAAATGTTTCTGAGTTTTTGAGATCCTTGTAATGACGGCATATTGTGCCCAAAATCATGTCTTTGTGTGTTTGTGTCCAGCGGGAGATAATAAGGAAGACGACAGCAGCGTGATTCACTATGATAATGCTGCCATTGAACGTCTGCTGGATCGGAGTCAGGATGCCACTGATGACACAGACATGCAGAACATGAATGAGTACCTTAGCTCATTCAAAGTAGCCCAGTACACAGTCCGAGAGGACGACAAGGTAAGAGAGGTGAACGGAAGGAAGAGATGTCAGAGAAACACTAAAAGGGAGTGAAACACAAATGTGGAATGTGAAGTTATGATCCTATTAAGATATAAACAATCAACATATGCTTCTGGTTACTTCCCTAGATGTTTTCAGAAATGTCTAGGGTGTTTGTATTTTTTATCTGTATGTTTTATATGTGTATGTGTGTAATATGTACATGTGTTTTGTCAGATTGAGGAGATTGAAAGAGAGATCATTAAGCAGGAGGAGAATGTAGACCCTGATTACTGGGAGAAGCTTCTGCGGCACCATTACGAGCAGCAGCAGGAGGATCTGGCCCGAAACCTGGGCAAGGGCAAAAGAGTCCGCAAACAGGTCAACTACAATGATGCCGCACAGGAGGATCAAGGTACCTCTGCATACAAAATATACACACCACAGCATGCAACTGACCAATCACAAGCCTCCATTCCTCAATCCTCCATTACCTCAGTTAAATGTTAGCAATGCAGGAACATGATCAAGATTCAAATCGAGAGTCATATTTTTGTCTTTACCCTTTTGTTGAATTATTGCCATTGATGTGTTCTTCCAACCCAAACTGAAAGCTGTGCTATCAGCATCTAACCAAAAATTTTTCCTTAGGTCTAAAACAGCCAAGATTTGCAATAGCTGGCTTAATATAATGATTTCAGGCTCCATTTTTCAGAAGATTGGCAGCAATAACAAAGTATCCGTCGAGCTTAGTTATTGGCCCAATACATCTTAAATTTATATGAATCATATTATATTAGTCACTGCTCAGGCTGCTGCCCTTGCGACCCGACTCGGGACCAAGTGGAAGATGATGATGATGAAGATGAAGAAGATGATGATGATTGGCTTTAAATGTGTGTTGCATTGTGTGTGTGTTTGGTTTTCATCACTGTACGTCATATTTGTATTTTTAATGTTATAGAGTAGGTATTAGAAAGTTAGTAACTGAACAGGCCAAAAGTTACAGAAAGAAATTATACTATAAAATGAAAACTTCATCTTAAATGTACTGAAATATTTAATTGAGGAGGAAATTGTAGCGTTTGTATTTATTCACTATTCAGTCATTTGCAGACCCATTTAATCCTGACTACTATAAATTGCCTGTAGCTGTGTATGTGAGTGTGAATGGTTGTTCGAGTCAGTGAGTCTGGAGACCTGTTCTGGGTGGCTCCAGCTTTCCCAAGACCATGATGATAATCAGTAATGATGCTGGATGAATGGATAATTTGTATACCTTGACATGTATAAAGTTCTTAAAAAAATTAAAATGTAAGCAGGCAAAACTTCGTAAATGTAATTAATTAAAAACCCTAGTTTTTTTTTCTTTTAGTTTGCATTAGTCGGCAATTAAATAGCTCTGGGTCCAGGATACTGTATCACCTGAACTGGTAGTAAGTATAAAGATATTAGAGAACTGTCTTAATCGAGAGCAGGAACACTGTTGGATGTGTATGCATGAATATGTGACTGCTGTGTGTTACCCGGCTGACCCTGCTGTCTGTGGTTTCAGAGTGGCATGCTGATATTTCAGACAACCAGTCTGAGTACTCCGTGGGATCTGAGGAGGAGGATGAGGACTTTGATGAGAGGCCAGAAGGTGAGAAGGGCAAGCACGTGCACAGACTGAACGATTGAGTAAACAGACAGAGGCTTCGGTGTGATTAGCGATGGTCCTTGCAGAATGTGCTGCTGATATTACAAATAAACGCACTGTAACCTTTTGAACAGATGTTTTGGTAGCTGTCTTTTCCTCTTGCAGGCCGAAGGCAGTCTCGCAGACAGATCAGAAATGAAAAGGATAAACCACTGCCTCCTCTGTTGGCTCGAGTGGGTGGCAACCTTGAGGTAAAAGTGTCTGCTCTTTCAAACACATTGATTGCAGCTGTTTTGTCGAGTTCCTGACCTGCCACTTAAGGGCGTTTGTGGATAATTTCACATGATACAATTAAGTTCACTTAATGTTAGAATAAAATTATGTATTCAACCTTTTTGATTAGGAGTTGAAGTGTTCAGTATATACAACAACCCTGGCTTCATGCCCTTCAGAATAATTAAGTTAGTTAACATGACCGCCACACAGAAAGAAGGTCCAGCATTCGAGTTCCTGGCTTGGCGAGGGTGTCCTTGTGTGGAATTTGCATTATTCTCCCGTGCTTGTGGGCTTCTTCTGGGTACTCCAGTTGCTTTCCACAGTCCAGAGGCACGCGCTTTAGGCTAACTGGCTCTTCCTAGGTGTCAGTGTGTGTGTTGGCCCTGCTATGGATTGGCAAGCTGTTCAGAATGAATCCTGCCCTCGCCCAGAGTTGGCGAAGATAGGTTACAGCCTCCCTGAGACCCTAGTAAGAATAAGGAGTTTGGTAAATGAATGAATGACAGGAGCAAATCTTGGGAACTTTTGTAACACATTTTTACTTCCAGGTTTTACAATTTGGTTGTAAGTAGGCTTCCAAAACAATTTTTAAGAGTTTATCAGAAGCTCCATGCATACCCTTAGTTTGTGTGTTTGTCTGTGCGTTATAGGTACTGGGCTTTAACACACGTCAGAGAAAAGCATTCTTAAACGCGGTGATGAGATGGGGTATGCCTTCTCAGGATGCTTTCTCCTGCCAGTGGCTGGTACGAGACTTGCGTGGCAAAACCGAGAAAGAGTTCAAGTAAGAAGCGTTGATGAGCAGAGATTCAAGCGAACACAAAGAAATAACTATCCTAACTAAGGAATAAATAATCTCATTTCTGCTCTCTCTCTCTCTCTCTCTCTCTCTCTCTCTCTCTGTCTCTGTCTCTCTCTATCTGTCTCTGTTTGTCTCTCTCTCTCTGTTTCTACAGGGCATATGTTTCTCTCTTCATGAGGCACTTGTGCGAGCCAGTAGCTGATGGCTCCGAGACATTTGCTGATGGTGTGCCAAGGGAAGGTCTGTGCAGACAACCGGTGCTAACCCGCATCGGAGTCATGAGCCTAGTGAAAAAAAAGGTCAGTCTTGTTTATTTAGGCTCAGTTATATCCCATGTACACAGAGCCGTACTTTATAATGTTGTACTGTACCATTTATAAAATGAATGTTTGACTATTTGTGTTTGTAATAGAATTCCAGTGCATGATTTGAAGACTTACCTTCACTCAGGTTTAGATGTTCCAAAAGATGCTATGGAACTGCATAGTTAATCACATTGTTTGTTTTTGGGTGCATGGGTTAACGAATCCCTGTTGGACCCTCACCATGCTAAGACCTGTAGGCAAGATCTTAATCACAAGTGTGCCTCTGTCCACCCAGCAGTATAAATGCGTACCAGTAAAAATATACTGTATATTCTGTAGGTAACCTGCGATGGACTAGCGTCCCATCCACTGGCCCGATGAGCCACTAGGCTCGGGTGTAAAAGCCCAAAAGACTTACCTAATATGAGATATTATTTTCTATTGACTATGATGAATAACCATGGTCTAAATGTAAAAATTATTAGTGATTAGCTTTCATTCCCTACATTTTTTCTTAGCTTCTACGCTTCAATGATTTAAAAAAATGCCAGAATATGTGGAAAACAAACGAATGAAACAGTTGAGACATCTTACCAAATAATGGAATTTCCAGAAATGTTAAAGACAGAGGTACTTCTTGTGCTGGTGTGTGCAGGTTCAGGAATTTGAACACATTAATGGAAAATGGAGTATGCCTGAGCTGAAGCCTGAAGTCACTGGGGACTCCAAGAAATCCTCAAGAGCTTCTTCACCTGTCATTAAAACAGCTACACCCACTCCAGAACAGAGCTACAACAACACACCTTGCACCTCAAAGCCAGGTATTCACACACACATGCACACACACAAGCATGTGTAGTTTTCACAGAGAAATACATGAACACACATACTCAGTTATTAAAGATTCACATGGAAGTAATATGCTTTTGCAGTCACATCTAAATATGATGGTGTATTTGTAGTTTGTCCACAAGAGGGTAGACTGAGACTCTAATGAGCAAATCCAGCACTGAACTGCATGTTATTCATTTGTGAGCTGATTGGGCCAGAGTGTTTTAGCTTTTTTTTTTCTTCTTTTTTTCCCCTCTTTGGACAGTTTCAACAGCTGGATAGCTTATACACTTTTATCATTATAAAAGCCAAAATTCAGATAGTGAATAACAGATGATATTATTTTTCCGTATTAACTGATAAACCTGACCATTGAAAGTACATATGCACAACATGACCTACATATCGACATGATGAGCATTTGAAGACACATGACATTTTTATTTGGGACTTTGTAGCTACACCCTCTCCACCTGAGAAACCAGAAAAGGTTGGAAAGGAGGGAGAGCAGGAAGAAGGAGAGAGCCAGACTGATACAGAGAAAGAGAAGCACAAGGGGAGGGAAGGGAAGGAAGGAGAAAACCCAGACAGTACAGAATCTAAAGAGGTAGGTGTGTGGGTGTGTGAGTAAATATAGGAGTGAAGAGCTGGTTGCACATGTGGTTTTGTGGGTCTGTGCATGTCTGTTTGTATTTAGCAGTATTTAGCATAGTGAGAGATGTTCTGTTTCTGTCTGTCACTCTAACAACTCTAAAGGAAACTGAAAAAGATATTGCACCAGGTGAAAAGTCTGAGCCATCCGAAGGGTTCACAGGAACAAGTGCAGGAGATGCCAAATCAAAAGAAGCTTCTGACACCATTCCACCTTCCCCCAAGGCAAAGTGTGGGAAAGAGAAGAGTGGAGAGGAGGAGAGCCCCATGAAAGAGGCCGGAATTGAAAAAATGAAGGAAGAATCTTCATCAGAGCCTACTGCAGTCAAAGACGAGAAGCAAGGTAGACTGAGTTTACCGAGTGCACAGGGTCCAAAATTAGCACCTGCTGTTTGGAAAAAGATAGCAAATGAAAAGTGGTCAGCCACCATTGTTACGGACTTTCTTCACTACAACGCTTAAGTCGACTGGAATGCTGCTGTATCTTGTGCAGTTGTTAAACCGGTTGAAAATAGTTTGTCCAGTAATTTTTTTTTGCATATGAGACTTTGGCATATATACCAAAAAATTACACGCTGGACCCTGCATGGACATAAAAACCACAGTGCACGGTGAAAATAAAAGAACTCTTTTAAAGATACATAATTTCGATTCGTCACATATGAATAGAAATTCTAGCATGTATGCCTGTACTGAGGGGAAAAAAAACACAATAAAAAAGCTAATCACACTCTGATTTTAGCACGATAATAACACTGACAAGATTTTTTTCATAGCTAGTCATCACAATACAATCTTACTGAGGCCTGCTTCGTACTGTCACATTGTTTAATTGTATAGGAATTGTATTCAAATCCTTCAAAATGTCTGATGCTAAAATGACACCTTTTTTATTCCTTTTTTATACAGTATTTATAGATATACTGTATTAATCTCGTAAGGGAAATTTTGGCTCTGCATTTAACCCATCCAAAGTGAGCACACACAGTCGGAGCAGTGGAATGCCACACATTGCAGTACCCAGAGAGCAGTTGGTGTTAGGTAGCATGCTCAAGGGCACGTCAGCCATAAAGATAGAGGAAGGCAATCGAACAAGCGACTTTTAGGTCCCACACCCGCTTCTCTAACCATTAGCCACGACTGCTCCTTATTTGCCGAACCACTTAATCCTATTAGGGCAGGCTACATCCGGTCCATTGGAGAGCTGCAAAACACAACCATTCACACTCACATTCACGCCTAGGGGCAGTTTGAAACAGCCAGTTAGCCTAATGTTTGTGTCTTTGGGGTGTGGAAGGAAACTGGAGTACCTGGAGGAAACCCATGCAAGCACGGGGAGAAAATGAAAAAATTCCACCCAGAAGCACCCTCACCTTCTTGCAGGGAGGTTGACGTGCTAACCACTACGCCACTGTGCCAGCCGTAAAATGCCACCATATGACCTTATAAATATATGATAGCAAAGATGTATTGTGATGTAATATTTTAAAATCTAGACACTAGAAATAAAAATGCAAAAATGAATCTCGAGTAAATTATGCAAAGTCAAGTATAATAATAACATAAATGTAGTTTGTTCCTTTCCCAGCTCACTAAACGGGATATTTAACAAATAGGTTTGATCAATAAAGAACACATTCTTCAGAAAGAAAATATGCATAAATGTTTATTGGAGCCCAACATATGTCCCAGTATACTGTATATAACTTGGTAAACAAGTATTTGTTTTCGGTACAGGCTAACATTAAATTGTCTGTGGTACTCGCTATGGATGCATTAAATGGAATATTCCTTTAAGGAAATTGATTGGATGGTAAAGCTGTATGCGAAAGTTACTTGTTGTTCTAATCGTTGTGACAGCAGCAGAGAAAGAGGAGAAGAGTGAAAAGGGAGGAACAGGAGAAAAAGTCACAGAAGATAAAGAAAAGAGTGAGGAGACACCTGTTGCTTCAGAATCAGCCGAGAAGAAGGAGAAATCAGAAGCGCAGGATGTTAAGAACGGTGAACGCTGAAGCATTCTGTCTCTTATCACTACCATGTTTAACCTCACTGTTAAAAAAATGTCATTACCTTGCCTTCTGTTTATTTTTCTGACTGCAGAAGAGGGCAAGGTGGACAAGGATGCAGGGAAAGACTTCAAAGGGCAGAAGGAGGAGACGGCCAAGGGGAATGGCAAACCAACTGAGCGTCCACGGTTCATGTTCAACATCGCAGATGGAGGATTTACAGGTAGAAACTAGCGTTTACTGCACACGTTTATTATCTACTGCTCCTAATCAGCAGTGCAAATCTTGTTAACACAAAAGTGTGGCATTTTTGACTGCTTAGAAAAACTGTTGTGTACATAAGTAGGACTTGCAGATATAAGACCATTCTATATACTGTAAATATTTTCCTAGACGAGCGGCACTACTGTGACTTTTGTCCAAAGCATCTAAGAACACACACCGTTAAAAGGCCATCTTCCGTTGGTTAAGATTAACGCTGAGATGATTTGGAGAACGTGAGCCCAGCTTGAGCTTTTATACACAGTGCCCCAGTGCTGGCAAAACATTCGACACAAACACTGGCTCCGTGAAATCTTCAAGTGGAGCTGCACAGATCCTGACAAAATAAGCTTAGGCTGGTTTGTTAGGACGGAAAGTTTATCAGTGTTTACAGTGAAAGAAAAATCAGGGCTAATGTGCAGCTGTGTGGTCCACTTTGGATATTGTTGTCTCATTTGAGAGTATAATATTGCATATGTATTTTCTCACTGAATATCTGTTCGTCTCTATGTAGAATTACACACGCTGTGGCAGAATGAGGAACGAGCAGCGATCTCATCTGGCAAGATGAATGAGATCTGGCATCGACGGCATGACTTCTGGCTGCTGGCTGGCATCGTACTGTATCCTTGGAGACAGTTATCCATCACTGACTTGGAGGCATCATAATCAGCGCCTTAGTCATATGTC
Source organism: Neosilurus hyrtlii (assembly GCA_028564935.1). Lineage (NCBI taxonomy): Eukaryota > Metazoa > Chordata > Actinopteri > Siluriformes > Plotosidae > Neosilurus > Neosilurus hyrtlii. The sequence continues at coordinate 10,518,205 of JAOUQZ010000041.1, forward strand.
ATCATTTATGTATGTCATGTATGGTTAAATGTAATTTCATTTAACATGGTGGGAAATATATAAGTTTGGTGATGGTATGGGTCAGAATCCAGTGAAAACCTTAACCCTCAACTTGAAACAGTCATGGCTATGCTAGATGGCAGGATATTCAGAACGACCCCCAGTTTGCCATCGTCAATGAGCCGTTCAAATCCCAAGCTAATAAGGGCAACTTCCTGGAAATGAAGAACAAGTTCCTGGCCAGGAGGTTTAAGGTAAACTTGAGGCTTTGCTAATGTTTAGAAACGTTTGCCAGTCAACATTATGTCAGTCATTTCAATATACTGAAACTTGGGTTAAGCAAGATTCTCAGTTACATTTTAATGAGTAAGCATGACTCTTCATAACCACACATATACAGAAGGGTGACAAATTTAAGGAAGAAGCGACATAAAGTCTCATAGTAAGACTCATTCCAGAACAGCCTTAGTACATTTTGTCACAGATAAAAAAAAAAAACTATGAAGCTACACTGGAGTAATGAACACCGTTCTTCCTATTGATATTCCCTGAAATGGGGTTTTGATGATGGTGGCAAGAGTGCTTTCTAACACCTCAGTCCTGAATCTCCCCAAAAATATAAAGGGGTAATTCAGTTAATCTAGAAAATTTAGAAGACTTGATCGGTTGGAAAGTCACATAAGTGTTTTTTTTTATTCAGACACTATCTGAAATAGGAAATGAAGTCACTATTAGTACTCAGTAGTAGTCTAGAATAAGACTCATGCATTTGATTTGACAGTGTTACATAAGTTTATACAGTGGTGGACATTTGACTAGGAAACTTGTCTATTTAATTTATGAATGACATTAAAAATGCTAAAATAACATGTACGCTTGTCACTGAAATAGAATTTGTTTGGATGTAACTTTTCACAATATTAGCACATAGAATCCGTCTTCATAGTTACAGTGATATTTCTTAAATCACTAGGTAAGGTCAGTTAGGAGGAAAAAGTCTCTCAATACATTTGTATTGATTTATAGTGACTCCTCCCTCAAGGTGAATCAAGTTAAGCCAGTACAAAGCCCTCAACAGCACATATTTTACCTAGTTACTTATCTGTACCCTCTCCTTAGTGTGCTCATGATTACGTTTCTTACTCTAAAATTAACCTTATGCCTTAATCCTCATTTAGTCCAACAGTAGTCATTCTGAGAATATTTCTGATTTGTTTCCTTATTGGAAAGCGTGATGACAGGCAAATGCAACATGCCACATGACACAACCGGTTGTGCAACGCAAGCTCCCTTTTTTCTCTTTCCGATGTTTTTCTCCATGACATGTTTCATATCCCGTTCTGCACATCCTCATTCTTTTTTTCCTCTTGACCTTTCTCTTTGTTTCTTTCATGCTTGTATAATTTAAAATGCACCAGCAACCGCTGCCCTTTCTGTCATTGCACAACATACTTATTATCTGCTCAAGTTACCTTATAAATCTCACTTAAACACAATTTGTTCCATTTCAATTCTACTCTGTCAGCTTCGTGCAGGAATCTCACGTATATTTCCTGGCTACAATCCCTCTTTTGCTCCAGCACTATGTGTATAATTTAATCTTTCTCTTGGTTTTGCTTGCCTGTCTTGGAAATTATGCCTTTTTAATCCAATTTATTGCATTCTATCTCTGTCATATTTTCTTTTATTTCACTGTTTCTATCATTACATAATTAGTATTACATAAAGAGTTTTTTTATGACTCTTTGTTACTAATTCTCCACTTTTGAATAGAATACTCATTGTTTTATCCCATGCTGTTTTTGTCTATGCTTCCTCCTCTTTTTCTGTCTTTATCTTTCATGTTCTCGCAGCTATTAGAGCAGGCATTGGTGATTGAGGAGCAGCTGCGTCGGGCAGCGTATCTTAACATGACGCAGGACCCCACTCATCCAGCCATGGCCCTGAATGCACGCTTTGCTGAGGTGGAGTGTCTGGCTGAATCGCACCAACACCTCAGCAAAGAGTCGCTTGCAGGAAACAAACCTGCCAACGCTGTCCTACACAAGGGTGAGGGGAGTTTTTGTTTGTGCCTAACATGTAAACAACTCAGGTTATTATGCCATACGATTTATAAACATACAGCTAAAACTCAGTCAGCAGGTTTGCCCAGACCTTGTGTGTGTGTTTGTACGTGGCTACACTTGGAGAATGTCCATAAAAATACTGCTGCTGGAAGAAAGTCAGATTTCACAACATCCCTAAGATATGAAAACACTCACATCCACAAAAGGCATTTTCAGCTAAAAATATTCTGAGAACCACAGCTCTGTTTGCTGCCTTAATCGACAAAGACAAACAAGCCACTTACAGCTCTTGTTTCGTTTGGCTCTTCAGTTTTTCTCTCACTACTTTTGGCTGGAAAAGTTACATAAATTCTTATCTGATTTGATAATCGAACTTTGTCATAAAAGTTTCTGCTAGCATGTGGAATCTGAAGAGTGGGTATAAAGGTAAATCCACTGTAAACCTTTCAAATAACTCGAAATTGTATTTCCAGAGCTATATAAATGGAGCAGCCAGGAGGTGGCCAAAGCCATTTTAAGAGGTTCAGATTACCCAAAATAACCAAAATAAGCAAGTTAATACCCTATTCCATTTCATGGAAGAAATGGTATTGTGCTGGTGGTAAATGATAGGGTAAAACAAAAACAGCTTCTTGTGCACATATTACATTACTGATTAGAAACTCAATGCGTTTTAATCAGGCTTCATCAGCACACACCTTCACACCTCTATATATATATAACTGCAAAGGCTTCCACAAAAAAGTGAGTACCAGAGATTGCTTTGAACAGTAGTAGAGACCTTATACTACTGTCAAAGAATGCAACATCAGAATGGCATCTCATCCTGGAACTACCCCTTACCTTAAGCTGGGCAGCCCCCAGCCAATAAGTATTGCCCCTCCACGATCACCTGCTTCGATGGCTGTCTGAAGCCTGGAGAGACTGTCTTGACTATTGAGTTGTCATTACTGCACCAGGCAAACCAAACTATTCACAAACAATTTTTATCAATGTTATCGGCATATGTATAGATTAGATATTGACATCGCAGCACTTCAAGGAACTAGAATGCCCTGGAGTGGCTCTGCATGTGAAAGTTGTTACATTTTCTATTGGCAAGGGAAACATGCTCGGGATCCCCATGAACATTGCATCGTTTTGCTTATAGGAACTCTCACATGGATATGGTCCACCAAGCAGAAGTTCTGAACGAATTATGTCACTTAAACTTATGACACATGCAGGCTTAGTTCATCTTCTGTGCATATATGCTCCTACACCTCTTGCCTCTTTTAAAGTAAAGGACCAGTTTTACATTTTTGGAGACAACAGTTGCATCTATTCCTGTAAACAAAGGCTTCTACTATCTGGGCTATAATAATGCCAGGGTGGGTGGTGATAATACTGCATGGCCAACTGTCCTGGGATCCCATGGCATTGGAATGATGAATGAAAACTGGCAAAGGCTCCTTAAGCATTGTTATTTACATGATCTTTGCATCACAAACAGTTTCTCTAAGACCAAAACAATTCATCAAAACCAAGATCTGGACATTGCCACTAGCTTGACCTGATTATCACTCAGTGCTCAACAATTAACAGCATATTTCTTACCTGCAGCTATCATGGTGTGTAGTGATGGAATTCCTCCAGGAATTATTACATCTGGCAAGTCTGCTCTCCTCCCCTACCTGTATGATATTCCCTGTTCATGCTGGGAGTTGAGATCTTTTCCCAAGGAGACCTCAAACCCAAGCATTGCAGATCTACCCTGATTTGCATTGTGACTTAAGGGAAGGCGGATGATTTTTTTTTTCACTTTGGGAATTGCAAGAAAAGTATCGAGAGCAAAATGAATATGAGTGAGTAAGGATGGCCTGTTCAGGCTGCTCCAAAAGCTGAGATGTCCACCAAATCTAGTTCATATATTCAAGTTCTTACACATAAACGTGTGCAGTAGACTTATCTGTGATGGTGCTTCTTCCAGACACTTTCCTGTTATTACATGCATGAAGCCAGGATGTGAGAAGAACTCCCACCTTGTTCTGCATTTTTTTTCATGGCTGATATGCTAAGCTTTTGCTCAAAGTTTGTTCAGAAACTAAGGTGTGTCAGGTGGTAATTGCAAAGGCATCTGGAGCTATATCTTGTTGAAAAAAGAGACTGTGAGAGAACAACAAACTGAACTCTAGTACCAAGCGCAAATCTTGGGCACCATACGCACACCAAGAAAAGAGGCTAATATCATTCCCACTGTGCAGTCTCCACCGTAGACTTGGACTCTTATTTACAGATTAGGTCACCAACTTATAGGTTCTCGATCATGATGGATCTCAGAGTATTTATTGTATCCTCACAGAGAAGCGTCTCTATTGGTTAGACCACCGGCATCGCATAAATTATGGAAGAGTCCCCAAGGACCTGCTTAATGGCCAGCTCACTGGCTCAGTGGGTCCCACTTGCATTTGTTTCAAGGATGTTTGCAAAGGCATCCTGAAGTCATGTTACAAGAATTCCCCAATTAAAAAAAAAAGCCAAAGATCGCACTCACTGGAAGAGAGAAGTTTCAACAGCAGTGACTGCTCTAGAAAGGCAACATGATGCCAGCCATGACGCTCGCTGCTTGGGAAGGAAAAACAGACCACCCACCCACACTTCTTCCCCCTTTTTTTGTCCCAGCTGTTATGCTGCTATAGGGCTTTTAAGCCATCAGAAGGCTTGCCGCCTTAAAATGGATCGTTATCCCCCAACGTCTGCCCAGACAGTGGGCTCGCCAGTAAGGTTGCATTTGATGTATGAAAATTAAAAAAACAAACAAAAACAACAGCTATGTCTAAATGGTATAAGCTGCTCTCATACTGCTTAAATGTACTACGAAAAAGAACATCATGTCCATCCCTAAACACTCAATGGTTAGGGATCATTTTGAACTCAATTTGACAGCATTTACTTTTTAATGCCACAATGGGAATCCTGATTACTGAACATATGATTAATGTAAAAAACAACAACAAATAAACAAACAAAAAAACCCCTACGTAACACAATATTCAGTTTACATCAACAGTTATTTTTGTATGTAGGCTAATACACCACAAAGTAATAATAATTATGAATAAATGTTTTAAATATGGATTTATAAAGTATTATCTTATATTAAAAAAGACAGAAAATTATAAATAGGTTGTTCACTGTAATGCATGTACCATTTAAAAGTCACGGTTTGCAACAGTTGACAATCCTGAGTTGAAATCAGAATAATGTCTTTGTTCTATGTAGGCATGAAAATTTCTCAAATGCCCAGCTAGTTATTATTAGCAAAAAAAAAAGATTTTTAACCTTTCTTTTAATGTCTTCAAAATGTCTCCGATTCCCCAGTCTATGTTAGCCAGCTGCAACTCTGTAAGTGCCCTTGAATATATGAATGATTTCATAATTTTACAAGAAGACCTCTATATGGTCTCAAGAACATGTACACGCTGTATGCAGCAGAATGTAGTGCACTGTGTTCTGACACCTTTCTATCATAGATAACATTAATAATTTTTTCAGTTCATGCTCCGGTTATTTTTGTGTTGGATCAGACCCAGACGCCAGAGCCTTCACTCCCCACACACATCAGTGAGCCTTGGGCATCCATGACACTCTTGTCAGTTGACTGGTTTTTCCTTCTTGGACCATATTTGGTAGGTTTTTCTCCTGCATACCAGGAACATCCCACAACTGCCTTTTTGGAGATGGTTTGGAGATGAAAAGACCCAGATGTTTAGCCATCACTGTACTGGATACTATAGAGTTGTACCTAATAATTGCTCACATTGAGCATTATAACACAGTTTGGACTCCTCTGCTGTTTTTTCCTCATGTTATCTCAGGGAGTTCTTTCTTGCTGTTGTCACCTCTGGCTTGCTCAATAGAGACCTTTAGCCACATCTGAATTTCTGTAGAGCTGCTTTATAAGAGTGTCAGCTGTTAACAGCACTATACAAAAAAAAAATGTAAACATACTACCTTTTAAAACTTTTCTGATTAAACTGTTGGACAACTGCCTTGTTTAATTGCAGTCCTCAACCAACTGGAGGAGCTGCTCAGTGATATGAAAGCTGATGTAACGCGGCTTCCTGCCACACTGTCCAGAGTCCCACCAATCGCTGCACGCCTGCAGATGTCCGAGAGGAGCATCCTCAGCCGACTGGCCAACAAGGGCAATGAGACTCACACACCACCGGTGAATTTTCACACACATGCACCTTGATCAGTCCCAACTTTACCCAGTATTTTAAAGGAAACTATTTCAAACATGGACTTCCTTTTGTACAGCCCATCCCACCTGGACCATATGCAACTCCGCAGAACTATGGTGCACCGTTCACCCCTGCACCACCGGCCATGGCTCTGGCAGCTGCAGCCAACTACAGCCAAATGCCTCCAGGCTCGTTCATATCAGGTGAGCACCGCTGTTCTATTCATACACATGTTCCTACACCTCCAAAATGTATGTTGAGAAATTCTGTAGATATTTAACTTTTAGGTCTAATACAGTTGTTTAGAGCTGGAGTTCTTCAGTCCTGGCCAACTGTAAACCCACAAGAAACTTAGAAATGGAACAGACGGGTATTAGGTTGCTGAAGTGCAGAGACAGTAAACCTAAAACATGAGCTTATTTTTAATGGTGATTTTTTATTTTTTTTTGGGTTGAAGTTCTGTTTGTGAAATCCTACAGGCTCGAATATAAAAACAAGCTTTTATTATTTTTTTTAATTCTTCTAAGTGATGTTTTAGGATTATAGTGAAAGGTTTATTTAATTCATTGATATGTGAAGCAAGATTTCACTAATTTAAGAATTATTAGTTAATGTGGTATTTTGCTGCAGTCATGCTCTTTAGAACTGTGGAGTGTTTGTGGTTTCCCCAGAAGATTTGATGGTTGAAAAACATTGAGTATATACACACATGCACACTCACACACACACTAGTTTTATGTACCTTTTAGTACATTTTGATGGCTTTCAGAGTTTTATGGTTGAGAATTATGAAAGAATGTATGTATACGTACTTTTTACAACCCTTCATTGACAGTTACCATGATAATTAATCTTTCCGGGCTTAGGAATGTATTTAATAATTCCATAAAGAAATGGGGTGTAGGATACAGGAACACAGAACATTTGTCTGACTATAAAAAGTTTATAACCTTAAAATATCTTCTTTAAAACAAGCTCAGTGTCTGGCAAGTGATTTGACTTACTATGGCATGCATTTAAACAAACTTGTACTATGTTTGTTTTTATGATTATAGGTTTCCCATTTTAATTCCACTCTGCTGAAAGAATTCTAGTTTTCCACACCACACCTCTCCATCAGCAATTCCCTCTCCGTCCCGGATCATTTGATTTTCACATTTTAGGAAGGCACATATGTGTACCTTTTTATTGAGATGGTACTTAGCTGAATAGATAAATAAAAACCTGAGATAAAATATATTTAATTCTACTGATATTTACTGCTGAGATTCCTGTTCACCAGTGAGCAAGAAGAAATGCTACTTCTATCATGATGGATATAAATTCTTCCAGATCAAATTTCTAGTTACAAATATGCTTTGGCACTACGAATAAGCAATTTCCAATTTTTAAAGTAGTGTTTCCTAATTTGTTCCTTATGTCCTGTAGAACTAGCATTTTAAGAGGCCTACTGCCCCAGCCTATTTCCCATCTTTCATCTGTAATGAATTGGGCCACTTTTGTGGTTTGCTGCAATGTTTTTACCTCAGTTTGTTGCAAACCACCTGCAGAACCTATTCTCTAGGACAAACCCTCCCATTCACACCTTGGGCAAGTTGGGGCAATAGCCATTGTTCTATGCATGTCTCTCTTATGGGAGGAAACAGAAGTACCCAGAGGAAACCCAGGAAGCACAGGGAGGATATACAAACTCCACAAAGAAATGCCCTTGTTGGCCATAGTGCTTGAACTCTGCTTGCTCGGAGGTGAGTATGCTAACCACTATGCCACTGTGACCCCCTATCAGTTAATACGGAACAAATGATCATTTGTTAATCACTATTTGAATATCGGCCTTTATATTAATGATAAAAGTGTACAGGTTGTCCAACCCGTCCAAGAAAAACCAGAAGAAGAAAAAAAAAAAAAAAATCAGTGCGGACCAATCGGCTCACAAATATGAAAAAAATGGCATTATTCACCAAAATATGGGCAGAATCGTCAAGAAGGAGGGTTGCATTTTGGCGTAGTTCTGATCACATCTCCCTCACAACAAAAAGGTCCTGGGTTTGAGTCTCAGGCTCAGCAAGGAGTTTCTGTGTGGAGTTTGCATGTTCTCCCTGTGCTTGCATGGTTTTCCTCCAGGTACTCTGATTTCCTCCCACAATCAAAAGACGAGTATTAAGCTACTTGGCTGTTCCAATGTGTGAGTGTGTGTGAATGGTTGTGTAAGTTTTGGCCCTGTGATGGTCTGGCGAGCTGTTGAGGATGTACCCCGCCTTTGCCTGGAGTCAGCTGAGTAGCCTAGTAGGATTCAGCAAATGAATGAAAGAATGAATAATTTAAAAGAAATGTAATATTCAACAATTTTGTCTTTTCGGTTATTTTATTATTTATTTTTATTTTTCTAATTATGAACATCAATGTTATAAGGCATGGACTTTTCCGGTTTGTGAACCTTGGTAAGGGAAGCTTACTATATGTAAGCAGGACGCTGATTTACTTGAAAGACCTTCAGGCAGTCTTTACTCCTTTGGAAGTGCTCCTGTGTACTAGTATTCATGAGGAGTACCAATAAGACAGTCATCACCTTGTGACCATGACCCCAAAAGTTCTCTAAAATGTTGTACTCATGCTATGGTTATTCCTGACAACACCGGAGACCCAGGTGGCTTGGCAGTCCTCCATTCAGTTGTGGAACAATGGTTACATACATACCCTTCTGTTTTACATCCTGCTAGGGCAAGTGGAGATTATGTATCACAGAACAGGTGTTGATACTGTGCCTCAGGATACGGAGAAGAAAAATGACTCAAGTGTTGGAAATGTTTTATACTGAGGATGACAGTTACTCATGTTGCTGATATTGTACTCTTTATCCAGTGGGTTAACCAAGCTTGGAACTCCCAATGCATAGAAAAAGCATCATTTACACACTGTTTACTGTGAGAGCCTTTACAGGACTCACGGCGGTCCTCGGAACATTCTCACACTATACAGTCTATACACTATATGATCTCAATTTTTGTGTTGCTGCATCTGCTATTAGCATTTAAATTTAAGGTGTATCTCACTGGGCTTGTGAGCTATTGGTGACTGTGGCAAATGGACATTGGCTGTTCATTTAGATAAAATACTGCAAAGTACGTTCTTCACCATCCATTCACTAATCTCACTTTCGTTCACCAAGGAGTTTTGAAAATGTTCAGAATATTGCGGAATCTTTGGCGCACGTCTTTTCATCATATATTCAGCAAATCCTCAAAACAGTCAACAACTGTTGTCCGAATGGTCTGCCCTCATTTGCCTCCCTCAGGAATGTGGTGACTTGTTGATGAATACTTGGCGAATATTTGGCAAACAGTTTGCAAACTCTGCAACAGTTGGTAAATGTCTGCAGTTATTTGACTGTCACATGAATGTGACGCTATATGAAGGCAACTTGGAGAGCGTTTGGCAAACAGTCAAAGAACAGTAAGTGAAGTCAAATTCACCACATTCGCCAAAATGTCACCAACTGATCACAGGGATTCACTAACTGTTTGTGAACTACTCACCAGAACATTACCTAAAAAGTTGTCCACAAATGTCGTCCACAAATCGCTAATCTCACTGACAGACACATGCTCGGTGAATGGTTCAAAGCTGTCCAAAAAGTGGCCAACCACTAGTCGCCACTGTCGCCAGATGTTGTCATAACTTATTAGAGCTTTTGAGTGAAGGGGGGTTAGCCACACTCACCACCAAAGTGGGGTTGAAGCTTACAGATTCAGCTTAGAGTCACTGAATTTTCCCTGAGCTCTGCACTTCATTGCCCTGGTGCACAGCTTTTTTATTTGTCCTGCTAGTTTCACTACTCTGCATTCCAAAACAATAAAGGCAGTTCCTCTTCCTCTTCCATGGGACTTATCAGGCAAGTCTTCTGCCTGGGTCTGTTTTGCCATTGGAAAGTGAAGGATCTTACCTTTATCTTGCTGGTGAAAGAGGAAGGTGATGCATAGTCAGCTGTATTTCCATAGCTTTCAAACATTGCTAAAGGTGCTGTCTTGTAATTAGGTCAAGGCTTTGCTAGTGCCTGTATGAGATGTTCAGGTGCCACAGTTTGGCAATTGATGGTGGGCCATCATCCAATTCCATTAGGGCTTGGCAGAACAAGCAACTTTGCCCTGAAATGCTCAAAAAAAAGAGGATGGGAAATTTGACAAACTTTCAAGAATATGCAGATGATTTAATGAGTTTATGGACTTAAGGTTGCCCTGCGATGGCCTGGCGAGCTGTCCAGGGTGTGCTATGCCCTCGCCCAGAGTCAGCTGAGATGGGCGCCAGCCTCCTCGCGACCCTAATTAGGGTTAAGCGGTTCAGAAAATGACATGACATGACATGGACTTAAGGTTAAGGTTAAGGCATCACAGTTAATTGTAAAAGAATATTAGCTTGATTATCACTCAAGGTGCCAGTAGCATTTGAATGGGAATACATGTGAAAGCATTTGTGATATATGTATTGTATATTAGAAAGTTGTATACAGTACACAGGAGTGGCGTGATCTGATTGGTCCACTAGCTGAGGATTAAAAAACATCCTGAGTGCATAATGCTTAAATGAAAATGGTGGACATCAGTTTGACATGGTCACTCAGAAGCAGTAGACCTTATCATTCTCAAGCTTTAAAATGAAAAATATAACCATATAAATCCCATTTTAGTTTGCATTTCCTTTGTTTTTGTATATTTTATACTAAAACATTGAATGTGTATGAAAATACACTGTTATGTAGTGCAGTTTACTTATGTTTCCATGTAATGTATAATAAAAAATCTGAATGGGTTTAAAAACACACGATTAGCTGTATAGTGCTTTTATCTGCTTGGAACAGGTAAAAATACACTATGAAATTCATGATTTACTTTGTTTTTTATGTTCCCATGTACAGTCATTGACAAAAGTCACAAAGTGACAAAAACTATGACTCAAAAGGACCCTCTGATGGTACTGAATAATATGTGCTAGCAGCAGTATTGGAAAGCCATTTCTTCTAATCTTTACAGCTTCTTAAACATTACTGTGTTTGCCTGGACAAAAGTCTTGTTGCAAAGGTTTAATTTCACTTTCAAGACTATATTTATTACAGAAAAATAATCAAATGCCCTTGTTTAAAACTAAATATATAATATTGTAGCAAATATTACATTATATTGAAAAATTAAAAGCATCACTCTGCAAACATGGCCATGATGGCACCAGACTCCCAGGTGCTTGTCATAATAATTAATTATCATATTTAAGAATCAGACACCTTTGGGATGTTCAAATTACAAATAATAAAAATGTGTAAGTTCCACTAAAAAAAAACACTTGTAATTCATTTTTAATACATAAGTAAGCTATTTTAGAGTGCAGTTCATTCATCAAATGTTCAAAAAACATTCTGTTATCAACCCTGTGGTGAGAAATCTGGGCCACCTGTAGGTTTGAAACATAATGGGAAGTAATAATCTGTTGATATTTGCATCTAATATATAATGATATAATGTTACCACCCATCTTACCTGCTTTGTGATACATATGTACGTGAGGTGACCTTAAACCATGACGTTTCAATTTGATACATGACTGGCTCCTCAGTGAACTCTGGGTCCACCATTTTCTCGATGGTCAGTAACAACATTGGTGGTGTCATAGCAAGTTGATATTGAATGAATAATTCATTTATCTCAAATATAATTTTTTTCTCCATGTTTTTGATAATAACAGTTTCCACGTGTTAGGGCCTTGGTGCGCACGTCATGGTGTTCTTGCTGTGTCTTGTACAGGACCTGTATGGTGTACGGTGGATGGTGACCAGTACAAGAAATATGATGTAGAGTTGATGCTGAGGCAGACATTGCTAGCTATAAGTCCTAATGGAGCTTTTGAGGTAGTCATAAGGAGGATAACTTCAACTTTTGGGCAGCCAGTTGTTTTATGGGTAGTTTTCCTTGTATGACCGAGCTTACCTATGTGTACCAAGGGTGTCTGAAATTTCTTACTACTACTTGCAGATAATTTTTATTTGCTTTTAAGAGATCTTGAAGGTTTCTACAGTTTTTGTAAAACGATTTTAGTCAAGATTCTTGATGGCCACCAAGACATTTAAGCTTTGGTCATAAATTGCCTGAAAGCTGCTTTAATACCTATATTTTATGTATATTTAGTTAATCAAGCACTTTTCATTATTTTTTAAACTAATTTTACTAATTACTTTGATCCAGAATTCAATGTTATATGATTGCGACAAGACTTTTGTCCAGCCTAGAATGGATATGTTGGTCTTTTATTGGCTGTAAAAAGTATAAATAAATTTACAATTTCCTGTTGCTTTTACAAAAAAATCTGTATACTTGTAGGATAAATGTAAGGCATAGTTGATAAAAATTGGTTAAGAGGTTGGTGAGATATGGGCTTATATACATGAATGTCCACATGTGTGACAAGACTTTTGTCAGTGGCTGTATATACTAAAACAGTCTCACGCATTCATTTGCCAAACCGCTTAATCTCGCTAGGGTTACGGGGAGGCTGGAGCCTGTCTCAGCTGACACCGGGTGAAGGTAGAGTACACTCTGAACAGCTTGCCAAACCATCTCAGGGCCAACACACACACGCCCACACATTCTTTCACATTCACATCCACATCTGGGGCAATTTGGAACAGCCACTTAGCCTAACGTGTATGTCTTTGGACTATGGGAGGAAACAGGAGTACTCGGAGAAAGCCCACACAAGCACATGGAGAACATGCAAACTCCACACAGAAACACCTAAGCTGGTTTCTGGAACTCGAACCCAGGACCTTCTTGCTGTGTGGTGGAAGTGCTAACCACTATTCCACCATGTCACCCCATACTAAAACAGTATAATCTAAAATATGTCTGTGCCTCTCGCCCAAATAGAAATTCCTCTAAGATCCTCTAAACTGCAACACTGACCTCGCCTTTGCCTTTAGTATTAACTTAATGCTACTCACAAGTTGAATCAGATCTAATTTTGTGTTAGTTATAAGCATATATAATCATTTTATACTTTTCCATAAATATATTTTGACACTTTTGTACAATTTTAGTAACATGTGCTATAGATGAATCATAGAACGTTCTTAGAATTTAAATAAGTAGCAAGTCTTTAAATATCAAATTGCCTCTCATTTATTATGAAATCTGTTTTGCATTATTTTGCAAAACGTAAATCTGTTAACAGTTTAAAATGAAGCAGTTGCATTTTGATTTAAAAAAAAAGGCCTCAGAACAACTCTGGCTGAATAACTTTTCTTCCTTTTCTTCTGGTCCAGACCTCTGTGATAGCACTGCCAGTAAATTATGTTTATTGCTTCAAACGTTAGTTTGCAGCGGTGTAAACATGTTCAGAATACACATAGACCAAATGTAATTGATTAAGATTGTATTTTTGTTTGTTCAAAATCCCAAATACAACCAGTGGACACTTTGAACCTAACAGTTCTCATGTTTCCGTGCACTGCTGATTGTGTACTTGCGGGAGATGCACTAGATTCGTTTTTTTAGTGCAGTGGAGCTTTTTCTGAAAATGTCATTACTCTGATCCACTGCCCTGGTCGTGCCAGGAATCACTCAGCCGAGGGAACATTTTTTCTCCACAGACCAGGGATATTTTAAGAGACCAGGGGGGAAAAAAAGAAAAAGAAACAGGAGAAAATGTGCTCCTTTCTAAACAGGGTGGTTATAAAGGCAGATGGGGCTCTGTGCTGCCCCCTGACTGGGCTAAAAATACGCCACGCATGGGGCCCATTTGAATGCTTCAGACCCCGATCGAGACGACTGTGGTGACCCCGATGTAAACTTAGCTGAGAAGAGAGCCTCAAAACACACCAGACTAAATTAAAAATATGACAGAAATACGGGGGGGTGAGAGACGGAGAGAGAGTTAAAGAGCCTGAGACGGATGGAAAGGAAAAGTCTGAACTCTTTGACCTGTTTTACATCATTCAATTTTTCTGGAAATTGTTAAAAACATACAAGATTGACAAATGTAGGAGTTTAAAGCTTCACATAGGCAGGCATTTTTTAAGGGTCTGTTGTTGTTTTTTGTTTAAGCTGTTACAAAAACCAGACATTTTGTCACATGACATCAAACTAAAATTTACTGCGTCCATGGAGTGAAAACAAAAAAATTCATTTATTTTGTGGATAGTTTTGAGGATATGAAGATCCCGAGACTCTTTTACTTGTGATTCTTTTTTATTCTAAAGACCTCATGCCTTCCTCTTGCCCACTGATTGTCTGCTGATGTATCTATGAATATTTTGAGGACTGATACTGTTCCACTCGTTCTGACCTTGCTGCTGCTGCTAATCTACTCGCTGCCCCGCCAGTGTCTACAGTTTGCCACCTTTGTGCCCCCACAGAAGCCCCACTCTGTCTGAAGACCAAAGAGCACAACATCCTACAGCGCCAGCGTGTGGTGGACCTTTGGAAGGACGGCAGGTCAGAAGGGTCTATCGGACAGGAGCTGCACATGCCAAAATCCACCGTGCACAGCATCATCGTCAAATACCGCCTCAGCAACACAGTGGAGAACCTCCCTCGCAACGGCCGACCCAAAAAACCCTAACTGATAGATGCCATGGACAAAAAACATACACTGAGAGGGAGAACGAATAATGAGAGAGAGATGAATGAGGGTAGATTGAGAGAGATATTAGAAATCAAGCCAGAAGAAGCTTAGAAAGTCAGGCTGAAAAGGTTACAAACCTGATAAATGAATAGGGAGAGTGAAAAGGGGAGAGGGGCACAGAAGAGGGGCTGTCAGGAAAAAGCTTAGCCCAGAAAAAGAAAGCAAGAAAAGGAGGAAGAGCTGAGAGCAATTTAAGGTGCATGCGACCTCCCTGGCTGCCAAAGCAAAATAATAAAGTCATCAGGAGTAATATGAACAGACGGAAAGGTGAATAGTCTGAATAAAGTGAAGCAAGCAAGCATGACAAAAGAGGAAATCATCCAACCGTTTCCAGTGAAAACTGGGAGCCAGTGAGACAGCTGCCCAAAAAAGCACCCCTCTCTCTCACCCTCACTACCCCCCTCACTTTCATCTCTCTATCCGACAGAAACCCCAGTGGATTCATCTTTCACTTGGCAAGAGAAATAAGTACACATGTCGAAGTACCCAGGACCTTTACTCCTTAATTCCAGTGGAAATCTCTCTCTCTCTCTCTCTCTCCCTTTCTCTCTCCCTCTCTCTCTCTTCCTCCCCCCCCCTTCCCCTGTCTCTTCCTCTCTCTCTCTCTCTCTCTCTCCTGCTTTCTCTCCCTCTCTCTTCCTTTCTCTTTCTCCCTTTCTCTCGCTCCCCTTCTCTCCCTCTCTCATTCACACTGTCTCTCTCTCACTCTCTCTCTCCCTCTTCTCTCTTGCTTGCCCCCCCCCTCACTGTCTCTATTTACACCCCCCCCTTTCTCTGGAGTCCCTTCACACATACAGAGGGAGTACTGAAACATTTCATAATGTCAAAAACAAGGAATTCCAGAGATGGATTGCAAGTTTGTTTGGTTTTCTCAACATTTCCCATCCTGATCGGAGGCTTTAGGGGATCGTGGATTGAAAAGGACAGCTTTCGTGGTTTTTTTTGTTTTGTTTTTTCTTTGCACCTTTAAGGTGGACTGAGCAATTCTGACAAACGAGCATCATACTTTATTGCTCCTTATCAGCCATCCTCTGAAAAAAAAGAACAAATGAAACCAGGATGATGCCAAGAAGCATTTCTTAATTATTTCTTAAATAACATGTTTATTATGGATGTAAAGCTATATAAACTTTTACAGCTACGTGACACACTGTGTAGTCTGTGCTGACTGGCCTTGGGAATGGCCATTAGGGATATTGGTGTGTGGTGTGTGTTGGCGAGACACAGGTAGCCTCAGATCTAATCAGAGCAGCTAGTCCTGGGGAAGTAAACAAAACTCTTGCTTTTCTACAATATGTGGCAGTGCCATGCTGAGATTCCAGTGTTGGTAGACCTAAGATGGGATTTTGTGGCTTTTATTCTGAGATTGGTTTGGAGGACATGTAGTTCTGGGAACAGTCCAAAGGGACGATGCTTGAATTCCTCTGCAGTAGCAAGCCAGATCAGATTAGCCAAATCAGCCCCCTAGCAGGACCCTTATACAGTGCAGCACTGGGAGGACTTTCACTGTGCTTGCACGCACACACACATACACACACACACACATATTCACAGGTACAAACTCGGAATCTTAAGGTGCATAAATCATGAATAAAGGTATGATATATTTTGTGCATACAAGAAGGTGTGTGTTGGTGTGTTTTTATGTGTGCACTTGTGCATGGTGTGAAGTTAAGATTTGACACCGATGCTCTGTGTGGGTTCGTTCCCATTGCCGCTAGGAGAGTGATTAATTGTGTAAGCGAAGTGGTTGTTTAGACAGGCAGGGGTCATAGAGGCTGTCTGCCAGCTGAATATTTTTCTGGATAACTGAACGAGAGGAGGTGGTTATGCAGGAGCAAACCTGCGCAATGAAGCAATGAATACAACTATTTGATTCCCTCGGATCAGATTTGCTGAGTGAGAGAGACAGAGAGTACAATAAAAAAGGAAAAAAGATCTGAATGTGAGATATAAGCTATTTTTCTTGTCCCGTGTGTACATGACTGGAAAAATCTCACTTGTTATTTAAGACCCAGGTTTGTTCCTTTTTTTTTTTTGCCAATCAGAAATAAATGTTTATGAAATGATCTTAATCAGATTTCAAGTTGATAAGTTTCCTTTCTTTTTTTCCCTTTACTGTACTACACTTAATGGATGTGGATATCATTTCTGAATTTTGCACAAGTAGCATTATTTAATCACTATGTGTATAGTAGTACCTCACATTGTCAAGGCAATAATGTATTTTAAAAATATGTTTATGTTTAATATGTAAGGAATAAAATATGATGGGGAGTGCTGTTATAGGAATAGAATCAATGATGGGGTAGTACGATTTGGCCCAAGTATTATTTTCCAATGACAGCATATCTCGAAGTGTTTTATTCCTCATTAGCAATATGGCAATGCTAATTGTATTTTTGTTGTGCCTGAACAAGTGGTTTGGAGGATTTCTATGTAATTATCTTTGTAACCATCACATGAGCTGATTAGTTTTTGGAATGAATCCTAACAGGGTCAAGGTTCAAGGTTCACAGTTCAAATGTCAATTTTTTTTTTTCATCATTAGCTTCGTACCTGTTTAAAAATATTTTAAGAATATTTAAGGCAAACCAGTTAGTAGCCAGAAGGATTAGACTTGGTGTCAGTTTTACCTCTTTATTTAAAAATGGCATGTTTGTATTCATTTATAGTTCTGTTTCATGTTGTGGAACGTCTGTGAAACACGCTACTTCCTGTTAGCACTTTCACTGTAGCAGCTATAAACATAGCTTATAAGTCATTCCCTCACCAGCCCTGTTTTTTTTTTCCTTGAAGTTAGTAGGAAATAAAATGTAGCTTTCATGTTAAACCTCACCTGTTAATTAGCTTTACTTTGCACTTGAAAGTTTGCGAACCCTTTAAACACCTAAAACCCTCATCATATTTTTAATCAAGCCATAAACTTAGATAAAGAGAACACCATTAATCAAATGTGCATGTCTGTGGAATTATATTGTAGCATGAACAATGGAGATTTCTGAGGACCTCTGAAAATAAGTTGTTGAGGATGATCTTGCTGGAAAAGGTCACAAAAGCATCTCTGTATAGTTTGGACTCCACCAATCAACAGACATATAGATGGAGGAAATTTAAGATCATTGTTGCCCTGTCCAGGAGTGGTCGACCAACAATGATCACTCCAGAGGACAGAGTGTAATAACCTACAAGTTTGCAAGGAACTCAGGGTAACTTCTGAAACAACTGAAGGCCTTTCTCATGTTGGCCATGAGGCCACTATCAGAAGCACACTGAACAACAGCGGTGTGCATGGCAGGGGTCCAATGAAAAAGCTTAAAACTGCTTTAAAAAATATTAAAATACATAGAAGTGTTATGTTTGGAGAAAGAAAAACACTGCATCTTGGTTTGGGCCTGTTTTGCTGCCTCTATGCCTGGATGGGGTTCCATCATTAACTATACAATGAATTCTGAATTATACCAGTGAATTCTAAAGGACATCTGTCCACAAAATTAATTTTAAGAGAAAGAGGGTCATGCAGGAAAGGTAATGCCGGAAGACAGTGGCCCTAAGCACACAAATTGTTCTATCATAGAACGGGTAAAAACGATAAATTTAATATTACCAATGGCCTAGTCAATTTTCAGACCTGAATCTAATAGAAATGTTGGGTGAGCAATTCATGTGAGGAAACCAACCAGCATCCCAGAGTTGAAGCTGTTCTATGTGGAAGACTAGGCTAAAATTACTGGAAATATTTAGCTGTCTTTACAGAGAATCTAAGGTTCAGATAGCTTTGCCATGCACACACATGTAACAGTGAATTATTTCCCACAGTAAATAAATGACAGTATATTTTTTGTCGCATTTTTGCAGAAATATAGAAAATACAAAAGGGTTCACAAACTTTCAGGCATCACTACATACTGTATATAATATTCATCAACACAATCTACCCAATCTGAATTGAGATCTTAACAATACTTAAGTACGAAATGGAAACACATGCCAAAATCGCTATTTAAAATTGTATGTCAGTTTAAATGAAATTAAAAAGAGGCAGGCCTACTTTTGCTAGATGGCATTTGTTAACATGCGTGATACTGAACCTCTGACAGGAAGATGGAATTTGATTATCCTTCCCTATCTTCTGATGAGAGCATACCAGCCAATGCACTGGTGCAGTCTGCTTGGTCCACTACCTGGGGTTTAAAAATCATTATCCCGACTGGATAATGCTTGAATCAAAGCATTCATGATTTGACATGGTCACATAGAGCAAACAGCATCATTATTATCACACTATGGAAATGAAAAAATAAACTATAAGAATCGCGTTGTAGTTTGCTTTTCTTATGTTTCTGCATAATATACACCAACACTTTGAATGAGTCATACCATTACAGAGTGTTTTTTTACTTACATTTGCGTTTAGTATGTACTAAAGCTCTGGATGGGTTTATTGTAAAAGCCGTCTTTACAACATATTCACATTTTGTTGCTTTGAAACCTGAACTGAAGGTATTTTATTGTATTTACTCAGTGCAACTTCTCACAGCCAACTGAAAGATAGAAATCATCAAATTATTCAGAAATAAACAAACAAACAAATAAGTAAGTAAGTAAGTAAATAATCACTGAGATGGTTAAAAGATCACCTGTAATACCTGTGAAAAAAATACCTGTAAACTCACTCAGGTGTAAATAATTACCTTCTCCATTGCACACCAAGCTAATTGCCTTCCACTGAGCAAAAAATAGTGGCTAGAGCATTCCAGGTCTTTGAAGTGCAACAAAAAGCAAACAATTAACTATGGCTGGTTAGGCACTGTCAAAAGATGTCATGAATAACGTGGTAGGGCACAAGTCAGGAAAGGGATACAAAAAATATCAAAGGATTTATCAATTCTTATGACCCCACTAAGATCCATAATCAAGAAGTGAAAAGTGTTTGCTCCAGTTTGGAGGGACAGCCCATCTGGGGAGGGTCTGAGGAAGTGCCAAG
Source organism: Neosilurus hyrtlii (assembly GCA_028564935.1). Lineage (NCBI taxonomy): Eukaryota > Metazoa > Chordata > Actinopteri > Siluriformes > Plotosidae > Neosilurus > Neosilurus hyrtlii. The sequence goes on from JAOUQZ010000041.1 coordinate 10,538,151, forward strand.
ATGTCTGTGGCAACTTTGAAGCAGGTATAGCAATTTTTGGCAAAAATGTGTCTTTGTCTGGCTTTTATGAGATGATTGTCAGAAAAAACCCAACTGAGGAAGGAAAAGTCCCAACTGAGGAAGGAAAAATGGACAAAATGAGCAAAAATACCATCAAGTTCTTCATAAAACCAGCTGCCCACTAACAGAAATTTGTCAGTTGGAAAAAAGGTTCACCTTCCAACCAGACAATGACCTGAAGTGGCTTAGACAGAGCCCAGACTTAAATCCTACTAAAACCTGTGGAATGACTTGACGATTGCAGTCCACTAATGATCACCATCCAATCTGTCTGGGCAGAGTTGAAGAGTGAGCAAATATTGCACAGTCATATGTATTCCAACAGACTCTTGGCTGTAATCAAAGCAAAAGGTTTTTCAACAAAGTACTGACAGAAAAATACAATCAAAGTCATTGCACAAGAATCAGACATAGCCAAAACAACAATTTGGAATGTCCGGGGAAAAAACACAAGTGTACGAACAACCAGACATTGGACAGGTCAGCCAAGGAAAGCAACAGCAGTCAATAACAGTAAGAGCTGTGAAGTAACACCCAAGAACAACAGTGGGTAGCATCACCAAAACCTTGATTGGATTTGAAAAGAAACACAGAGATGAGCCACAGAGGTTCTAGAACCAAGATTGACCTTCACCAAAGTGCTACAATGGTCAAAGAGTGGAGAATGAAATTATCTGCTGATGAAACAAGTTCAAAGGTTAAGTATGGTGGATGTAATGTCAGTTGTGGAATGTAGCTCATGATGTAGCTGCAGAATTATTACAGATCAGTTTAAAGAGAAATGCATCCTGGCTAATTGGGAGAAACGTCAACCTGTAGTAAAGCAATGGCCCAAAAGTTCACTGCAAACTCAGAGGACTTTATCGGGGGTGGTGGTGGTGGTGTTGGTGGACCATAAAATCAAGTTGAGCATGAGCTGAGGTGAATTTATCGTTTGTATTTTGGGGACCAAAAATTTATATCTACAACAACATAGACACAGCATAGACACAACATTACACTTTGGACTTACAGTTAGCTCTAATAACATGATTGAATAAATTACTGTATTATCGCCTAAGTATTCATCGTAGTTCTGCCACTGATCTCTATAATTTTACAACATACACTTTAGTGAGTTGTACACGATTGCATACAAGTATCTTTTCTTTATATGAGTTTTACGCACAGCAGTAAATGTTAAATTTCTTGTACAGCACCAGAGTAACACAATGTCTTATGTGCATGAATGTAACAGATCGTGTTTCCAATGTTTAATTGCCAACAATCATTTTGCAGTCCCACAATGCACTGCATGCAACTCGCTTATTAGCCTAATGTGCTTGTCTTTGGACTGTGGGAGGAAACCCACACAAGCACGGGAAAAACATGCAAACTCCACACAGAAATGCCCTCACTGAGGTTGGGAACCCAGGACCTTCTTGCTGTGAGGCAGGCGTGCTAACCATTATGCCACCGTGCCGCCACTTGCTTATTGATTTATTGCACAGAAAGAACATGCCAACTCCACAAAGAAACACCCTTGCCAACCATGGGGTTTGAGCCCAGGGCCTTCTTGATTTGAGGAGAGAGTGATAACCACTATCACCATTTCCTCCTTACCTCAGAGGGGTAACAAAATTTTAATACATGTGGTAATATTATAGCACATCGTTAAAGGTGATATGATATTGTTCTGAGAGATAAATAAGCATGCAAAACTGGAAGTAGATATAGACTATTGCTTTTTTATGGGCATGGAATCTGAAAATCTATCTCTATTATCTACTGGCATGAATTTGTGTTTATTTTCTATGGGCAGGGAATCTGAAAAGCTAACATTGCTAACAATATCTGCCAGCATGAAATCGAGTAATTTGTACAAAAAAAGCACATATATTTTTATCAGAGTGTTTTAACTATCGCCTTCATGGGTAAGAAATCCGAATGGTATGAAATCTGAACATCTACCCCTATTATTGCTCATTGTGAACTTGTGGTATTCGTTGGAAAAACATATAAAGTAACAGTTATATTGTTATCAGGCTGTTTCAGAGAGCAACTCATTAATCATACCATGATAGAAGATGACCCGAACAGGTAACACTATCAGTAACATCAGACATGGCTAGATTTATTTATCTCTCAGTGTTTATTTTCAGCTGTTAATTTATGCAGTCACTTAAAAACAGACCACACACCGTACTCATCACTTGAAGAATAATAAAAATAATACTAATAAAAAGTTGGATCAATTAAATTCACTGTAAATTGTGTTTGGTCATTACTGCAGTAAGCCCAGTAAGCTTTGTCCACTTGTACATGGTGACTTGCTCTCACGGTGGGCCTCAACAAAGTAGATGACTGTGATGTAGATAACTGACAATACAATAAAGCTTCCTGTAGGATCTAAATAAATGTAGAGAGCTTTGATCAATGCTGTTGCTCATGATGTTTAGTTCAATGCTATTTTTGAATTAAAATTTAAATCATCTCTTAAGATTTTTACATTTTCAGGGTTCGGCAATGATCTGGAATAAACGTATTCTCCTGGGAAGCCCTGTTTTATCTAGAAACATAATTCCGAAAAAATTAACTTCTCCTGATGCAAGGTTTCAATGTGAATTCGTTTTGATGGCGCCATCAATGATATGATGTCATGTAACCGTCACGTTATGACCGCCCCTTCCCCAAAGTTTTCATATTGTCTGAAAGTGTTGGGCTATTGATGTTATAGCAGTTTCTCTTTAAGGATGGTGCTCTGCAGAGCTATGATCAAAAATAGCGTAAGGTTGGAGACCGAGCTGCATATCAGTATTTTAAAATGGCACCAGAGCTTCTTTCAAGCATCACTTGGTCTGGCCACCATGTGGGTGGATAGAAAGATTGTGATGTAGATGACACAATACGCTGGGACAGATATTAGTATTTTTCATCCAAAAAATTTTTTGATGTATACATTTTATTTTTTTATATAATTTTTTCCCCTTACAATTAGCTCACTTGGTGCAATGAATTATGGTGTAAATGTTGTTTTCCACAGCTTTGAAGTAGTTATAGGGTGCCCTGGGACGAGCACAAAAAGCTGATATGAAGCTCCTTTTTTGGTCAAAAACATTTAATCACGTTTTTAACGGAATATGTTTTGTTCATCATGATTTGGTCCTATGATATAGTAGGAAGGGTGTTTTTCCTAACGAGACAGTCATGTTATTGCAGAATGTCTCATAAATACTGTAAAACTAGACTCTGATAGGACTAGAGCTCTATAATTAGCTTACGTCTGTGTTGCGAATGAATGCATGGTAAAATGTCCTGTAATTCTAGAAATGTGCTTCTTACAACATGCCACTTATCCAGAAAGCAATGTGTCATTGCCTAATGATAATAATAATAATAATAATAATAAAACAGTAAATGGATGTATATAGTGGACTACCATTAATCTCTGACAGGAAGATGGCCTACCATGTGCAAACGTCTGTGCTCAAGATGTGCTGTATGGAATTGCACACTCGAGTTGTGTTTCAGAAGGAATTCTAGCAAACCCATGATTATGATCCCATCCCCAAACAAGCCCAGAAAAGGTACTGGGTGTGGACTATAGTGTGAAGCACCCTAAAATGCCTTTGAATAATCTGATCTAGTCAATGTAACAAAAGGCAATAATCTGCAAACCACAGGTCGTCTGTGGTAGAACAGAACAAAACAGATATGAGTAAAGGAATGGAATCTCATTCACCCAATAACACTCAGTTATTGCAGGTCTGTGTCCAAGTTTCAAAGGTGTTTTTTTTTTTTAAACAACTGTAACACCAGTGGGCATGTGCTGACAGGCTGCAGTATAACATGATCCACGGTTTGCAATCAAGAACCACAATGATATGTGATCTTAATGCATAAGAAACCTCACATTAAAACATGATCACAAGAACACTACTTTGTTGTTAATCTTCAGAGGTCTTATTCACAAGATAAAGGAAACAAAAATATGCAGGGCAGTCAAAGAGACAGGAGAAATTTGAGATAAAGACAAGTGAAGCAAGAGAAAGCATTATAAAGGAAAAAAGGAAAAGCAGACAAACGAAGGGGAACATGATTTAAAGAAGTTTATTTAAACTGTGAGGATTGTCCTTTGGAAAGGAAGGGTAAGATCTGTGTTGTCTGACTGTAAAAATTAAATGTGATCCGTGTGTGTGTTTCTTTAGTGCTGAATGGGCCTCCAATGTCAGTCAAAAAGGAGCGAGAGGCAGAGCTTATGATGGGAAGGAGGGAGCAGCGCACCGGAGAAGTGATCTGCATCGACGATTGAGGCCAGCCATAATCCCCAGCCGCACACACACACACACACACACACACACACACTGCAGACCTAAAGTGATGAAAGTATGTTATGGCCAGGATGTAATTGGCAAAATGAACAACAAATTAAGGGGAAAAAAATCCTCTGAACATTCATCACATATTTTTAACTGCCAAAATACCATGTTATTATATTGGCACTGCTTTGATGAAAACCAGTGTAACAGGCTATAAAAACACCACTCCTTCCCCCCAACCAACTGCTCCCAATTGGATTTACACACACACACACACACACACACACACACACACACACACACACACACACACACACACACAACTATAGAACCTCATTTGCATCCTGCCTCCTTCTGAATCAGAGATGAAGCTGCATGCGTGTGTAAAAGCATTTGCCAGGCTTCATACCAGTCCCTTGTTTTAGTCGCATGCGTTCCCAGAAACATCCATGCATACAGCTGTGCCTCCCATTCCATGATACAGTGTCAGCAACAGCCTTTTTTTTGTCATTTCAGTACAGATAGCTGTAATTTTGAGAATAGTGCTGTTCAGTACATTAACACTTATGGGTTTGACATGAAACTGATTTCTTTAAACTCTTGCTTTTGTAATTATTCCACATAACATTTGGATTTTTGAGCTGCCTGATATGATTACAAAAGAGAGACATTTACGAAGGGGCATCGGTCATAATGTCTTCTTTGAATAGACAGGCCTTTAAGGCATTTAGCCATATTTGGAACACAACCATTGATTTAATGTATTTAGATTGACACATTCGAATTAAGCCATGACATGTCAATAAATTAGGTATCTGAAAGTATTTTTAGCTGTCATCTTCGTGATGGCTGCTGATATTGAGTTCTACAGTGCTTTATCTTTTCTAATTTCCCTCTTGATCCATTCTCTCCTTCCTCTCCTATCACTGTACATCACTGTACTCTTCCTTCTTCTATTGGGGACAAAGAAAATCACCTACTTCCTTACGTCTCTGCACTCCTTTCCACTTTGTTTTTCATATTTCTCTTACCCCTTTTTACAGAATTTCTTGCATATTTAAGCTCAGTTTGTTGTTTTTGTGTTTTTAATCCTTGTTCCACCTATAATTATTGTTAGCGTTACTGTTGATGTCGTCCTTGACGTTACGATTGCAAAGCTTCTACCAAATGAAAATAAGAAAGAAAAAAAAAAGAACGATAATTCTTTGTATGTTTGGTCCATGATGTTTCTCTATAAACAGCATATTGTTATAATAGCCAACGAAGAGGTTGAACGAACTTCGGAAATCTTTAAAATCTTTCTAGCTTGCGATCAAAAGTAGATTTGGGGCTTGCAAGTAACACGCACACACAGTGGATCGTTCATGTAATCCTAAAATGCATCAACAATAATATGAATACATCTATTATATCTAAGATTAAAAAAAAAATAAAAAAATCCCTTCAATGTCTCTGAAAACTTTTTAAACTTTACACCTTTGGCTGCTGAAATGCACAGTATTAATAAAATTAAGCGCCTTAACAGCAGAACAACTGTAAAGAGTTGAAAAGAGTATGTAATTCTGCACCTGCTTGCTCTTACATTATCTTTAGCTAGGCCTCGACTCCAAGAGCTAGATAACGAGTTGAAAATTTAATTTATTTGCTCTACTCCCTTGCATACCTCCTGTGTGAAGACTGAGAAAATGACATTTCAGTGCTTGACTAAAATTGGGAGAGTCTAAGTGTTCAATCAAGCACCACTTTTTGTCCACTCTGTATTTCTATTTTTGTTTTATTTGATTTTTTTTCCTTTCCATACTTTTGTTTATTAATAAGTGTCACTGTGTAAGCTGTTCCGAACCAGTTCCAAATCAGTGGCGATGTTGTGAGTTGACTCCGGGTGGACGAACGGAACATGTTAATAATGCATCTTTCTTTTCTTTTGTTTTGTTTGTAATAAAGATTCAATTGAAAACATGTAAATCTGTGTCAATTCCTAGCAAACCAAACAGCTTAATATGGGATGGGCGCAACACTAGAGAAAAACGGGACATGCTTAACTATCTGTCATTGTCTTCAGCCTTTAATAATTAGAAGAAAGAACTTGGAAATGATTCATCTCGGGTGCCAAGTGCTGTACATATTTTGAGTCAAAACCTGGCAGCAAAACTATATGCCCTGGTAAACAAGAAGTCATTTGGATTTTTTAAACCTTATTTATTGTGTAAAATCAAATTATAAAAGCTATAACAAATAAAAACTGCAACTTCTCACACACACACTTGGTTTAGCCATCAGGAACCTTCTGGCTCTCTTTTAATTTTGGCTTTGTGTCATAGTATAGTTCAGTAAACCGGTTTTTAATGGCCAGAAAGATAGTTTAATGTCTATCAAATTAAAAAGTACATATTCATTGATATTCAGTCTAAAGAGCCTTGAAATTTTAACTGCCAATGCAGTTACCCTGATTGCACATATACACACATGTGAACACACACACACACACACACACACACACACACACACACACACACACACAGCCATTCCACACTTCACCTCACCCCAGACGAGTTTATCTTGGACGCCGTTTCTGAACAACAGAAACCCCTGCAGCAATCCAAATGTGGATTGTGTGCAAAGAGCAACCCCAAAAAGTGGAAATAAAGAAAAATGACAAGAGGAAGAAGGAGCGAAGGACTAGACGGGGGGAGACGAATGGGAATATGATACCGCTCCAAGTTTTTGGCTTTTTACTTGAGATGATAAAGGAAGTGAGAGTTGAGGGCATGGGGAAACAATGGGGGTGCAGATACAAAAGGGAAGCTGGGCTATGAATAGGAAATCCAATCAGCACAATGTGCATTTAAAACGGCAGACATTTCATTTGAGACCTAATTAACAATCATTATTATAGGAGTCTTCAGCCCAAGAGATATCGACATACATTGTTTAAAATGAAACACTAGCTGTTTCATGCATGATTAACCAGTAGGATTAAATGCAATAAAAAGTTGGTATAAAATCTGTAACTTTACCTCTAAAAACCTTTAAGAATTGAATGTGCATTGTATTTAAAAACATAGGTATATTTGTGACTTTGTTACAAGCTTTATCTATAGTATTGAGCACATGTAAGTGCAGCACTGTACATTGTTAGCATACCACCACTCCATGCCAATCCATACTCCATACTGTATTTCCACAATCATATAAAAATATATATAACAATATACAAGGCACTTAAAGTTTTAGGCGAAGTGTGTGAGGGTCAGTAATAAGGTCATATACGGAGTACTACTTAGTGTGTATGTGATAAATCAAAATCTTCAAAAGTTGAACTGAATGTTCAATTCAACGTAACAATCAATGGTGAAACCTCAAAAGTTCACCTTATAACGTCCAGGATTAACATTACCAACACTGAACCTTCTGTTCAACCTGTCCGTGCCGCTGTTTAGGGAAGGCAGCTTTAATTAATGATGCAGTCAATGAGGCTGAACTGTGTAGCTGATCCACTAGTTCACCTTGAAGAGGCCAAGGTAACAATGACCTTATCAGACTACAAGTAAAGGTTCAAGCACAGTTGGTGACATCACTGTTTCTGTAGTTATGTCCAAAACAAGACAATCCAAAAAAAGATCCTCTTCAACTGTCCAGCAGCCATGGTCTTCTAGTCGTGACCATCCTGATTAGTACCATATTTGGGGCACCAGTGCGTGTACCATCTCTGCCAGACTACTCCCAGGTGACTCGAGAGACATCCTTTCTCAGTCACAGATGTTCTCCATGACTGCATAGACCCTATTAAATGTCAGATTCGAAATTAAAGACAGATGTTCAAAACATTTGACAAAAGAACCAACGTTGGTTCGTCCAGCCAGTGAGTATCGACTGTGGTAGGCCTCCAAAAATGATGCAGTCAATGAGGCTGAACTGTGTGGCTGATCCGCTAGTTCACCTTGAAGAGGCCAAAGTAATGTTTGCCTGAGTCCTTCAGGGTGAAATGACTTCCGGTCACAGCTTTGAGCTCAGCGCCTTTCTCTAAGAGCAGGAGGCCAGAAACCTGGCACGGCTTCAGGAAGTGGAATTGTTTAAAACCTGTAGTTGGAGTGGTGCTGTATCCCTCAATGCACTGAAGTGAGGGGCCCCGAGGGACAGTCACTTCCAGCTTCACATACTGACTCTGTTGCTCACTGAAATGTACCTGAAGGAGAAGGAGTGAATGATGGGATGGGAAAAAAAGAGTCATAGAGAGGAAGGTGTCAGACTTTGATAAAGGGTCAAATGTAAGCAAACAATGTTAAGGCATTTTTGCTTTTCCTGCATATCCATGTGTTACTGAGGTGAACAGGAACAATTGTACTATCTTACTTGACAGTAAAGGAAGTAGACTCCTCTCCGAACTACTTTAAAAGCGCCCGTCTCTGTGTTATACTCCACGGCTTGAGTCATATTCAGGTTCTGCTCAGTCCATCCTTTAATGATTCCCTCATCCTCTACTGTAATACACACACACACATAAGTACCCTACACTCCACATAGTACCATCAGGATAATGTTTTTTTTCTTACCTGTTTTGAAGGACTGTTTGGTTACTGTTGGAAACAAGAGGCAGATTTAAAAACTTTTGGGACAGTAAACTTAGCAATTGTCTATTACTGTGTGTAGCTAAAACTCCATTTTATTGACTTACTCTCAAAGTGAGAGGCCACCTTTCTTCCATTTCCATGTTTTCCTCTTACTCCTCCAGCTTGCAAAATAAAGGAAAAAGAGAGAAATGTTTTGGAAAAAGTCATAAATGCTTCTGGAATGAATTCTGGTAAAGAGATAAGAAGCAAGGTGTCCGTGTCAGGTCTCTGCAAGCTATTGAACAGAACAACTGTGCAGATGCAAACACCATGGATTAAACTAGCACCATTTGCTGACCAACTGAATCTGTGATTGTCTGTCCAGATGGTCAGATATTTTCTTCTCTCTCCTCTGTTCTACACCTTCCAGCCATTGTTTTATCACAATCATGCACAGTATGCTCTCTTTCCTGTATAAGAATAAAGTCGCTGGATCATGCGTGACCCTGAAGGGGCTGTAAAGATTCCATGTGTGAATGTGAGAGAGAGCAATGGCCATGGCCACTATTCAGCTAACAGTAATAAATTAATGGATGTTCCAAGGGTTCTGTTTTTTTTCCTCGAGCGTCTGGGTTTATGATTGCTGCCTGAACTCTCAGCAGACTTTCAAAAAGTGAGCCGAACAATCTGATACAACTCAGACCACAAACCATTCACATCAAAGGAGGTCCAGAGAAGCACTTCACCCAAATGTTTTTGCTGGCAAACTGGGTGAACTAGCAGCTTCACGCTGTCCCCGAGGGCGGCTATATTTAGGCAATAGAATAGTCATTCTTTTTTTTAAAAAAAAACATACTGTGGCTGAGCGTTTTTGGCTTTGATTACATATAGTTATCAGGTGATTCCTGAAACACTTCAGCTGCTCAATAGGTCTGTAGTCATTCATCTGTTATAAACTAATGTGCGTTTCTCTCACTTTTCCAGCGTAGAATGCCTGCTGTTTTCCCCTGTTACTGCACCATGTCCCTTCTGTATTTGCTTCACTAAGCCAGATGCTTTATCACATAATTGCAGGAGCTATCAAAGAGCATTCATAATTGCACAAAATAACAAACTAAAGTTATTTCGGGCTTTAGCCATGGGGTCACTTGATTTAGAATGTCCCAAAAACCACCAACCCTGTGCGCCCCTCGTGCCAGTAGGTTTTGCTGAGTGCATGTCCAGCTCAAACCAGCAATTTCTCCTGTCACTCAGCATGTTGCCTCCTGCTTCCAGTTAGAGCTTTTGGAAACATGTGCCCATTAGTTTACCCAGGATGCCATGCTGTCCAAGGCTCTGTAAATATTCTACAAAGATATTCTCTTCGTTGTTGCCCTAGGTAACAATTCATGGCTGCTGGATATTTTACAGATAATACTTGAGCATGCTATGGTATCTTAGAGTTTAGGTTCTTAACAGCAGTGTGAAGCGTTTTGTGTGTCGCAGTGTCGGTATTATATATTTTGTATTTGTTTAATGTGAAGCATTTTTATAAAGCTCAGTGTCAATTTACTGTCTTGTTACTTCATGCCATGTGCTTGCCAGTTTTACTTTGCTGTTATATAAAACCATCATACCTAAACCAGAAAGGACATGTTTGAGATCAAGTGCTTAATATTTGAAAGTAAAGTAATTTCCTCTCAGTACCTTCTCTCTTCACTCGCAGGCTCTCCAGCAGCTCCCTCTTCTCCAGGAAAAGCTGGACAATAGCCTTGCGCTGCAAATTCACCTGACAGAGAGAAAGAGAGGGGGTTGGGGGACATAAATATGTGGTATGTGGGTAGACAGGAGGAGTGTGTTCATATTAATTGGGGTTTTTATGTGGCCAGCACTCGAAGCAGGCAAAGCCTGTGAAATAATCAAACCCACAGACTTTTCTGCACCAGACACAAACAAACACTACCATCTCCCTTCCTGGAGATTGGCACGCACTTCAACACACCTCTATTAATAGGTCAACCTCAAAACTAGTTGCCACACAAAGCTACAGATTCCTGGCATGTTTAAACCGCCTCTTTGAGACTGGACCAAGAGCAACATCGCTAAAAAATTATGATCGGCATGCAGGCTTTGTCAGCAATTCAAACAGGCTTTTTAAATAAGAGCCGTATTGTGTAATGAAGAAATGCAACAGGTCTGCGCAGTATTTGGCAAAAATGCATTGAGCAATGGGATTTTTGTTGTACAGCATAAATCAAGTGGATGCCACAGAGGCTAGTGCACATTTAACTCAGTCCACTATGCAGCAGAAAAGTTAGTGCCAGAGTCTGAATCAGCATGTCTTTCTAAGCATGTGCACATGTCTGTCTTATAGAACGCTATCTTTATATTACAACTGCAATGGATTAAAACACACTAGTGGAAGTTTGATGTAACATTTTAAGGTTCTATAGAGCTCTACAATGAAGTCTTTCCTGTTTAGAAAAGTGTTAATCCAGAACACCTATAGATGTTAGCCCATCTTAACCTATTTCTTTTAGCGTGCATTGTTGTTTGGAGGGGTCGGCGCGGTGGCATAGTGGTTAGCCAGCCCGCTTCACAGCAAGAAGGCCCAGGTTCAATTCCCAGCTCGGGCATTTGTGTGTGGAGTTTGCATGTACTCCCTGTTCTTGCGTGGGTTTCCTCCGGGTACTCCGGTTTCCTCCCAGTCCAAAAACATGCACAACAGGCTAATTGGCTGTTCCAAACCGCCCCTAGGTGTGAGCATGAGTGTGAATGATTGTGTGAGTGTTGTCCCTGCGATGGCCTGGCGAGCCGTACGGGCTGTACCCCGCCTGCGCCCAGAGTCGGCTCAGATGGGCGCCAACCTCCCTGCGACCCTAATTAGGATTAAGCAGCTTAGAAAATGAATGTTGTATGTGGGATCACGTAAATTTAGGACTTAATCGTCACTCTGGTGATTGGAATATTGGACAAGCATGCAATGAAACATTTCAGCAACTCAAAGTGTCCTTAAAAGCATATTGCAGACGTCTGCAAATATAAATCCTGCAAATACCAACTATATTACCAAAACTGTGCTCTGTAAATCTTCAGTTTGACCCTCTAAAGGAACTCCTAATAGGAATCCTACAGCAGACTTTCCCTTTTAAAAACCCATTAAAGTTACAGAGTGCTTAAGCACATTCGATATGCACATCTGCAGCTTTGCACTGTGTAGCAGTCAGTTGCACTTCCATAGCCAGTGGCAGTCTACTGCACCATAATTACACACACACACGTATGGAGATGCTGGACAGGCTGCTTTCGCCTGAGCCGTTTGCCTGCTTGGGCGCATGCGCGCGCCAAGTGAACCAGCAGTTCCAGTAAATTGCGCTAAACGTGGCTTGGCAGAAACCGTGAGGCCAAATAAGCTACAACTTGCAGTGCCTCTCCGCTGGAGCGATAAAAATGCGCCCCACAGACCCCCGCAAGTGCTACCACAGCTGTTTGTATAATCAAGAACACAGCATGTGTGCTTTTGCCTGAAATGTCCTCACTAAGCAGCCAGACGGTTAAAGCACTGGCCAGACGCACGTGTGAGTGCCATAAGGAGAATGTCGGGCTACAGGATGCACAATTACTACATTATCAACCCTGGAACCCTGAGCCGAGTTTATTACCGACCGGCCGGCGGCGCTACTAAAACTTCAACTGCTTGGTTTCCTTTATGAGAGGAGAGTCACTCACTACCCACAAATGTAAACTGATGCTGCTGGTTAGTAAATTGTTTATGGTGGGTTACATTCAAGCTCCTGAATGTAAAGAGAGTGGAATCGAGCCAGAAAGAAATCAGCGGTGACCCGGATCAGGCACTGACCCTGCATTATTCCTGACACTTCATAAAGGCTTAATAAACCCGACTTAACTCATGCTGCTTTCAATTCCACCTGCAGCATTTCCATATTCGTATTAATTAACTCCAAGCTTGGTATGAAACCAAATTCATTATGCGGCTACGCATATGCATTTATCACAGAGTAAAAGAAAGAAGAGAAATTATAAAAAGAAAAGAAGAGAGAAGATATCCTACAAATCCAACTTTATCCTATTCAGACGCCTCTCTATCTAAAAAAATCTGGACATGTCACTTGACAATCTGATTTAGCTAACTAAAGGAAAACCTAAATAAATAAATAAATATATAAATAAATGTAACACTATCCTCCAGCCAGCCTTAAGACAATTGTTCATTATCAGCAGCAATAAAAATGCACATCTTTCCAAAGTAATAAACAGTTAATAACTCAGTTATATATATGTAACAGTGCAGCACACTTGGATGATGGTCTGTATCTTATTCAGCTGACAGTTTGACAGTTGCTTCGAACTTGAGAGATGTGCAGGTTCTGTGCAGGACGGACAGTCTACCTGATCCAAGCGATCGCGCAGGTTTTGGACGGACCTGGACAGGTCTCGGGTTTGTCGCCACGTCCATGCGGTGAACACGGCGCTGGAGGCTGCGAGCGCGAGCGCCACGGCACCGAGTAGCGACCAGGCGGAACGGAGCGGCCCGGCGCGCCTCCTGTGTCCTATCCGATGCATTGCCATGCACGACTGCTGCTGCCGCTGCCGCTGCAAATTCACCATTCCGCAGTTTCGCACTCCGGGCCTGCAGACGCGTGGTGCGTGCACATGTTCGATTTGGGTCGGTCCCGAGTGCACATGCGGTCCACAGACCTTTAAAGCGCGACTGGAGATGGTGAGAACGAGCGCGCGCTCCCGGTGCTTGGCTTCCCCGGACTGAGCTCGCGCAGCCTGTCGCAGCTTCAGACGCGACGCTCTAGCCGGAGATTCACAGCTAAAACAGGTTGTTGTTGTTGTTGTTTTGTTTTTGTTTTTTTTAGAAAGTGCAGCGGGGAAAAAACACGTTCTGGCTGCGTGAGTTATCAGACCTGTGCTGCTGAATTCTCGTCACGTGCTTCCTCGTCCTGTGAGGATATAACACGCGACTCGCAGAAGAATCGGTTCTTTTTCAGCAGCTCTTATAGGCTAAACGAGCCACTCGGTTCTCAACCATGAACGAGTCAAACGTTTGGGCCAAATTATACCTTTTCCAATTTTCAAAAGAACGTTTCACTGCTATTTATGATGGTGTATATCATCAGTTAGCTCAGCCCAGTAGGTTAGACCAGTTATAACCAGAATTTGGTGTTAACTAGGCTGTTATTATAGCCTACACAGACTCTTTCAAATCCTATTTGAACATTCATTCATCTTCTGAACCGCTTATTCCTACTTAGGGTCGCGGGGAGGCTGGCGCCCATCTCAGCCGACTCT
>JAOUQZ010000041.1:10570177-10584111 GCA_028564935.1 Neosilurus hyrtlii
TCAAAGGTTTTGTGGACTGATGAGATGAGAGTGACTCTTGACGGACCAGATGGATTTGGCCCGTGGTTGGATCAGTACTGGACACAGAGCTCCACTTCAAATTAGACACCAGCAAGGTGGATGTGGGGTACTGGTATGGGCAGGTATTATTAAAGATGAGCTAGTTGGACCTTTTTGGGTTGAAAATGGACTGAAAATCAACTCTCAGACCTACTGCCAATTTTTAGAAGACACTTTCTAGACTTTTCACCCGACTTAAACCCTATTGAGAACTTTTGGGCCCTTCTTCAGCAGGAAATGTACAGTGAAGGTAAACAGTGCACCTCTCTGAACAGTGTCTGGGAGTCTGTGGTTGCAGCTGCACAAAAAGTTGAATCTGACCTGATCAAGAAAATGACTGATTCCGTGAATGGAAGGCTTGTTATCGAAAAGACGGGGGGCTATACTGGTCACTGAGGTTTTTGAATTTATTTTATTTGTTTATTTATTTATTTTTTAAATTTCAGAAATGTTTATTTGTAAATTTTGAGTGTGTTTATTATTCTCACTTTAATAAGTGAAAATAAACAAGTGAGATTGAAAATCTTTGTTTTCATTTAGTTGCATAATAATTCTGCACACTAATAGTAATAATAATGGTGTACATATAGATCTTCTCTTAAGAAACCAAAACTTCACTTTTACTACTTAAATGTTAAGATCCGAGGGTTTGTTAACATTTTGGATTGACCAAGAGCACTGTATATTTGTACAGTAACAATTAATCCTCAAAAATACAACTTACCTAATAATTGCGCACACAGTGTAAAGTGTGTATGTATGTATGTATGTATGTGTGTATATATATATATATATATATATATATATATATATGTGTGTGTATATGTATGTATGTGTATATATATATATATATATATATATATATATATATATATATATATGTGTATATATATATATATATATATATATATATATATATATATATATATGTGTATATATGTATATGTGTGTGTGTGTATGTATGTATATGTATGTATGTGTATATATATATATATATATATATGATTTTTTATTTTTTTTTTTCTAAACTAAGATCTGATTCCAGTTGATCTTTGTTCAGGTAATCACTGGACATTACACGAGGCACAGCTTGGACCTGTCCTTTGACCTGGTTATTTTCCCTGAACAAGAGCACTTCAGCTATAGAAATAATGTAATGTTTGATCAGAAAGAACCAGGTGAACTTCTGGGAGTTTTTTGGTCCACTTTCTATTTGTTTGCTGTAAACTTAACCGCATTACCAAGTTTAGTAGTGCCCTGTTCTGCATTGGAACATGATTTTTTTTTTTTTTTTTTTTTTGGCTTCATGTCACTACCAGCTCTTCCAGCTCTTCTGGACAGCAGTTGTACAGAAAGAGGAGTTATGGTGGTTCTGCACTATGGCTCAGAGAATGAGCAATGGGAGCTGTATGTAGGTGACCATAAGCTGGACTGGGAACTTGTGTACCTGGGAGGCTACAAACTGGATGGCAGAGATGACTATTTCAGTGTAGAGATACCTCTCTTCAGCCCTGGACTTGTTTATGAGGTGTGTGTGTGTGTGCGTTGGGGGGTAATACTGTATTTCGGGGGGTGTACCAAAGTGTCTGTTATTCCTCGGTTTTGGTGGAATTCACTATTTTTGTTGAAACAAGTGATAAAGTATCTCACTGCAATGTCATAATGTTTTTACAGAATCCAGACAGAATCTTTCATCACATAATCTTTTCAGTGACCAGCAGTCTGCATGACAACCTCCTTTGAATTCCCGACACAGCATTTATAGATAGATATTGGTAGTTTGATGTTTATAATAGGAGGAAAAAATGACCTCTAAGTAGACAAGAGTCTTTAAACATATTTTGAGGGACTGAGGAATTTGGAAATTAACATTTATTTTAGAAATGTGTTCTTTGTCTCACTTACTAGTTGTCACTTAATTTTTTAGCTTGTAGTTGTATCTTGGAGCCAGGTCTTTCCCATGGACACCCATGCACTTCTTCTTAAAAAGACAATGAAAACCACAAAAAACCAAAGGCATGACTGCAGAAGAAGTGGGTTAGAGGGTTGGACTGGCCTGCATGCAGTCCATTATGCAACAGAATAAAACTTGTTCAGTGAAACGTCAAATAATGTGCTGTTGTATTGTTCTGAGTTCCACAACACAGAACAAAGATTATTTTGACATCATTGTTTCCAGTTGTAATGCTGTATTCAATTTTTATTGATGTTTAAAATTTTTACATACTGTTCTAAAGTTTAGCCCATAACAGATGGTTGTTTTATTTGAACAACCCCCAGCTTCCCAAGTTGTGGTGTTTGATTCAGTTTAAGCGTATAGTATTAGCTTTCAAAATGCACTCTATTTTGCCTGTGATGCCATCTTGTGGTCTGTTGTTCTTATTCTCAGTTCCTCTTGTATTCAGTGAGACGGTATTTTGGATAATGTGTTATTCCATCTTAAAAGACTGATGGCCTGTTGGTATGTGTAGGATCTAAATTTGAAAGACGTGGTTGTTAAGGTGGAGGTCAGTGCTGTTAGCATGGTGACAATGAAGAAGGAGCACTACCTTGTCCAGCGCTGCACATTTCCTGTTCGGGATTTTCTGGGTAAAGCGCACAAACACAGTAGAACACGTCTACACTATCTGCACTAAACCGTTTGGAAATATTAGTCAGAAAGCTTGTTTTCTTTCGATAGTATAGTTCTTTACTATTTTCTTGTCCACTGTGTACTGCATTCACACACTACATGTATGAACTTGTCATTTATTGTCTGATAACAATGTTTTGACCATTTGGTTACTCTTATTCAGTTTGCCTGCCAGAAGGAAGGATGGTGGTGGTTACAGACACTACTCGCTCCATCCCTCCCATTAAGCCTAACAGCACCAGTCTCTTGGACACATCCTGTAAACCCACTGCCACAGACAGCTCCAGAGCTCTCTTCAACTTCAGCTTGGACTCATGCGGCACCACCATGACTGTAAGTGACTTGAACAGTGTGAAACCAGTAAGAGATGACTGTGCAAATGCCTTTTTTTATGCCTTTAACCTTATTAATCATTTAACATGGAAGGTTTTCTACAGATAGGGTGTTCAAAAACACAAATCAGTTTTAATAAATGTAAACCAGGTGGAAGGAAACTATCTGCTGTATGAGAATGAGATAAGATACAGACAGAAGTTTCTTCCGAAAGATGACCACCTCATCCATATTGACTCACCACTGAGGTAAGTTGGTACAGGCTGCCAATTCTTTATCTGTAGATAAGGCACACTTACTACATATATTGAGGATATTTTACTAACCGTTCCCAATGAAAGGTTTTGATTTTAATATTCCTAATTTTTTCTTTTTTCATATATGCTTCTCTGCAAAAGGCTGACACTGCAGTGTCGATACCCCATTAACGCCACCAACACATTAATGCTCCATCCCACCACTACCAAAAACATCAAACATCCCTCATTATCACGAAAGCGGAGACAAGCATTCAACAGGATAAAGCTTCTAATCAGAGGTATCAGTACTTCATGACTGACATATTGTACAGTTGGTATTTTTGAGAAGTTATATTTATTACCTCTGTATTCTTACAGGCCTAAAAATACCAAAAGGCTTGAAAGGTAGGACCACCTAAGCTATCTTATGCATATGATGGCAAAATTATTTTCAAAAGTAGTCTACCTTTAAATGAAAGCATTAATCTTTTTTCCTTAAAAGTTTAAACATTTGTTTTAAAACAATACTGCACACTTATTGTTTTTCCTTGTGTTTACATGTATGTCCATGATATAAAAGATACCTTTTGAGTCCTGCAGCGGATTCATATGGTATGAAGACACGCAGGTCCGTGTCAAGGGTCATACAGCAAGGGTAAAAACAAAAACCCAAATGCATTCCACTGACGTGTATATAAAGAAAGACCAATAAATTAAATGCATATTTACAGTTTTTGTGTGAATTAGTGTCAAGGGTTAATAAATAGTAAACTAGAAATGGTTTTATCATCCTTGTTGCAAACTGATGAGGACTTTGATGTAATGAAAGCAAGAAGTTAGTACTCATCCAATCTGTCTGGCCTGATGTCATGGCAGCTGTAGCACACTTTTTTTGATTACATGTACCATCGCCTGTTACATGAGCAACATACTTTATATTAATGCTATTGTATCCCTCACTAAGCGTAATGTTTTCACAGGCTGTCCGCCACAGACACTTCTTGTTAACACTCTAGCAGTGCCGGTTCTTTATGAATTTATTTTATATTTATGTTGAATAGTCCCTATGGTACGCCCTACCAGCCTATTGAAACTGGGTCACCTTGACCTATTTTTTAAGGTCACAGACATTATTATTCATTAAAAATGGCCATTAGCCCTCTAGAGGGTGCAGTTTATGTCGGATCAGTTTCCAATTCATACCTGTTATACTTAGTGTCAAGGTTCTCAAGCGTATTGAAACTGGATCACCTTCACCTAATTTCAAGGTCACGGGGGCCATATGAAATATTCATGAAGTCATGTAAAAGGTCAAAAATGTAAAAATATGTAAAATGTAGCACTGATTTTATTTTGTTATTTATACCAGATATGCATATGGGCATGCCTATTAACCTTGTAACAATTAAAACATGGTGAAACCATGTGTGCTGTTGACCACACAGAGGATACACTTGGTGTTCTGTGACAAGAATGCATTTCTAGTTTATATTATTATTAATTTTATTATTTCCTTATTCTTAAAGTTATTCACATTTTCACCTTTAGACTCATTACACTGAAATATGCTCACGGTTTGTATCATAGACCTACAGTATATTATGGACTCTGAACACAACTTTACTCCATATCTTTGATTTACTGATTTGAATGGCTTACTGTCCTATAAAAATGATATCCTGGTGATGACACATTTCTTGGATATCAGTATGCAGTAATAAATAGCCAGTTGTAATAAAAAATATGAGTAAGGATTTTTATTTTAATATTGGTTTGCCTTAAATATGAGTGAACGACTAAAAACAGAATAATGCACATGAGGCAATCCTCTATAGTATGAACCGCCTTTCCAAAAATGGTATGAAATCAGGATCATTGTTGTAAGGATTTGAAGACCATGAATGTGAAGTCAGTATTTAATGAACATCATTTTAAGTTGAGTTATGTACAAACATAAGCTACATGTCAGTTTTATTGTTCCAGAAATGAACAAGGAAAATTAAGAATCTAGCTAATAAGGTAAAGCTAAACCCCCACCTGTGTGCCTCTGTCACTCGTAATACAGACCAGACTCCAAGCTACCATGAATAGCACCCCATGTCTGTTGAGGGCCCCTGTAAAGTGGTAGCACTGGGGCTCTAGGAGCTATCGTTGGGCTTTGTGGGGAATTTGTACTGCTGATGGCAGAAGTGAAACAAGGACTTTGAGTCTTGCTGCTTTGGATAAAAGCGATCTGAGCCTGAGACTGCACTAGGTTCTGGATCAGGCTTTGGGTTATTAACTGGTTTGGGTGACCCTGCGTAACAAGCTGGTTGGTATTATTCAGGGCTCGGTTTTGATTTTGCAGGGTCTGGGACAGGTTAAGATGGTTGTTTGGGTGGATTCTTTCCCTCCAATCCTCCTGTTGCTGACGATGGATCTTCATGTGAGCATTTCTGCTTTTGATCTTGTAGAACATCCTGAGAAGTGAAAATCAAACAGGAATTTATTCATGGAAGTTCATGATACTGGTTTTTGTATTGACGTTTCGAAATTTGATAAAATCCAACAGTGTCAGTATCCATATATGACGACAGGTATACACTTACTTTCCACATTGTTTACAGGGAAAACTTGGAGCCAGTGCAGGTGTATGAATTAGCATGTCTACATTAATAGGGTTCACCATCATGACCTGTAAATAAAGGGCACTTTCAGTCAGGCTTACTTTAATTATTATTCAAATGCTTTTATTACCATTAGGTCCCTTGATAGAGGCATAGTTTAATAACAATTTGTAAAGAAATGAATATAATTTTTACCTGGTTAGTTGGAGTAAGTGTTTCTGCAGCCATTTTTTGTTGCTGTGCTTCTTTCTCCTTTAACTTCCTTTGTTTTTCTCTGAGACGTTTTGAATGATAGTAGAATTCCACACACTGTGACACCTCCTTTGTCTGCACCTGTGGTTCATCATCAAGTTTGAGTTGTGCTTACAATATTTCTAATATCAAAAGTATGTTATGATAATGACATACCATTTTGTGGATAAAGGTGAAGTCTTTTCCATACATGGCGAATGCCTTATGAAATAACTTTTGCTCTGGTAACCGCCAAATGTCACTGCCTGTTAAAGAGAGACCATAAGTGGATTTAACTGCTTTACTTTAAAACAGTATTTTGTGTTTTGTTTTTATATGTCCACTCAAAATTATACTAACGATGAGATAGAGAGGTTCCCGTTCAAAATGTGTTTAGTTGCATGTTATCAGTGCATTTTGGAAGAATACAAAAGTTTCCTGCAAACCACCCCAGCTCACAAGCTTGGTATATCTCATTCACCTGTTTTACATCTTGTTTTGGTTGGTTGTATGTTCACAATAACAGTAACAAGACCGTGTTAAATTCCTGGGCTTGGCAAGGGCATTTCTATGTGGAGTTTGCATGTTCTCCCTATTCTGGCATGGGTTTCCCCCAGGTATTCCGGTTTCCTCCCACAGTCCAAGGACATACACATTAGGCTAACTGGCCATTCCAAATTGGCCCTGAGAGTGAACGGTTGTGTGTTTTGTACTACAACTGGGGAGCTGTTCAGGGTATAAACCGACTATACCCATTGTTGGCTGAGATAGGATGCAGCCTCCCCATGACCCTGGTAGGTTAAGCTGTTCGGAAAATAAGTGAAAGAGTGAGTAAAAAAGATGATCTTATTTACTAATATCATCACACCTGTTGCAGGGGTCATTAACACTTGCATACAGAAGTAAGCAAATGGTTTCAGAAAGACGTGGCTGATTTCATTTTATTTATGAGAGATTGAGACACTGTATTTCATGTTTAATATGCCTGGTAAATGAATGGCCACCTTTTAAATTAAAATACTAACGCTTACTGTAATGTGGAAGTGAAAGAAAATGCAAATGATCTTACACCTACAGTCTCAACTGAGCAGCTTGGCAGTAGTGTGATAATTTGGATGTGTCAAATGAATCAATTTGTATGATTATCATGGGGAGATCTGCTGCTTTCTAACATAAATATAGTAGGTCTTCTGCTCCTCATTATCTTCGCCAAGAAGGTTTTGCCAGCGTCTGTTTCTCTGTTTATCAACTTGACTCAAAAGGTTATGAACAGATTTTTGTGAAATTTCCAGGGAAGGTGGAGAACAGGCCAAGGAACAAATGATTTAGTTTTTTTAGTTTATCTCCACCAGTGAGGTTATACAGGAGGGAGACTGGCCTTCCTTGGCAGAGGTTTGCACTCTGAGTGCTTCTAGTTTTCTATGATAATAACAAGATGTTAAAATTGTACCAGAATAATGGTAGTCTCTAGAAGGTTTTGAGTCTGAGAAGAACATCATTTCCAAAGCAGTCTGTAATGGGAGAAAAAAGTGTGTAGAGTCAGTAGTGTTAATACCAAATCTCAAATGTAAATGTTATTTCTAGTTACTCACCAGTACATTTCCTTTGCATAAGGACAGGCTATGCAGTGCAAGCTCCAGATTAGCAGCACTTCCAGGTAAAGCAGTAGAAGCACTGAGATCGAGAAGATTCTCCACTGCAGAAGAATTACACTGTTATCCATTTATGTTCTTGAGTATATGTGCATTTAAGTACATTATGTATATGTAAGTCAAAAGCATGCCGTGTACTCTTGAGGTATAGGGGCAGTGTAGCTGAAAATTCTTTTTATCTGAATCATCTTGCATTACACAAACATTATGCCTCTTACATTTGTATCTGCATATGGTTGATAATGTTATCAACTTGTACTGATAACTGTTAGATGTTAGCAATTATGTACCTGTATACCTTTTTTCATACTATGTATTTTAAGTGTAAACACATTTAACAGAAAAAACATATAAAGGTATGACTTGAAAAGTAATGATGAGAAAAAAAATTAAAGGCATAATTAAGTGTAGAAAGTGAGCATAATAAACAATCTGTAGAACTGAATATTGGCAGGATACCTTTTGCTAAGTTTTATAGACGTATTCTATCATGTGATGTATTTCGAAACTTGCTTCAATGTCTTTTGAAAAAAGTGACTAGCTAATGCCAAGATATCTGGCTCTTAGTGGGGTTCAGTATGTTGCTAGTATTATAGCAGTTTTAGTGGGGCCGGTGGTGTAGTGGTTAGGGTGCTGGGCTCATGAGTGACAGGTCGTGGGTTCAAATCCCAGTTAAACCCCCACTGTGCTAAGACCCATGGCAAGGTCATCAACCACAAATGTGCCTCTTTCCACCCAGCAGTATAAATGGGTAGCAGTCAAATATACTGGGAAGGTAACCTGCTATGGACTAGCATCCCATCCTGGAGGAGATGAGTTCCTAAGTCGCTTCACGCTACAGAAACTGGGAATAAGCTCTGATGAGCCACTAGGCTCAGGTTTGAAAAGGCCAACAGACTTGATATTTTATGATAGCATTTAAAGTGAAAAAGAAACATTTTGTGTCTATTAATTATTAAAGTGTTGTGGAATGCATTTGACAATCTATAAATATGCAAAACAATGAAACATTCTACCGAGTTGAAGTTCAGCAAAAAACACAAAATCTTTTACACTTCATAAGTCTATTCCCTAATTTATTTTACCGTAAAGCATGTAGTTAATTTGCCAAAACGGGAAGTGAGGACCGTCAATAGAAACTGAAAATCAATATAGAAAAACTTTTGCAGAATATTCAAATGTGTGGCTGGAAAATTTGTTAGATTGTGGAATGTAAGTGAAATGTTGGTATTAATGAGAACAATACATGGTAGCATGTGTTAGTCCCACTTGTGTCCCTTACTTCCTTATTGGGTATGCACAAAAATCTACAAGATGTGTTAAAAATCTGTCCTGCTGGCAGACATTTGATGTCACTCTGTTCAGCTAAATACTTTCAGCTAATTTTATGTAGATGGCAGTTCCAATCAATTGTGTAAAAGTACTTTGAATATACTTTAACGCTTCAGTACTGGGGTACTTACCCTGCTCAAGAAGGCCATCATTCCCCTCTAATTCTGCCCATGGTTTCCAAAGTAACTCCTCCCGTGGTGGTTCTTCAGACCACAGCTCTGTCTCCTTCTGCGTAAGCAGATCAGGTATCTCCACCTGAAACTCCGACCCTATGTTCACTCGCCTGGATTTTGATTGTGAAGGAAAGAGTGAGTTGTTTAAATTATAGTGTGTTGCACATGTTCAGTTATTTCAAAATGAAATTTAGCTGGAGTTCTGCAGTAGCAGGGTACAGTATGCTGGGTAACTACATTAGACAACAAAACAGCTGATGACTGCTCAGTTCTAGAAAGCTGTAGAGATGATTTCTCACCTATGCTGAGCATGATGTCCTGTTTCCTCTGACCACTGTCCCTGTTGGTTCAGTGGAGGCAGCAGGTTACAGTACAGCCCTGTTCCACTGCGAGTGGGATTCAACATGGGAAATGGCGTGTAGTGACAAGTCATGTGTTCCAGATTATCCCTCAGTGTACCTGACTTGAGGACGCTGTGAAAGGGAACTCCTGTGTAGATTGCTGAGGAATTATTCTAATAGTACCAGAGGTCAAAAAGTTTAGTGTCATTCACGAAGCCTTCTTATATCTACATGTACTTGATCAGTATTTTTCCTATTATGAATCATTCATACCTGTGAACTGGACAAACATAGAAAAGGTGTTCGCTGGAACCCTGCATTGGGCTTTGTGTTGTCATGTGCCCTCAGTCCCTCTGTCTGAGTGCTTAAGGGATGGATTGGGGGGCAGAATTGTTGAGATGATGGCATCATCTTTGGGGAAAAGGTTTATAGATGAGTACTAAAAACGAAATAATTATATAGGTTAGTCATTAATAGAATTGACCCAGTAAACCTACCTGGGACCATGTCATGTGATGTTCAGAGGTTACCGGGCAGTGTTCCCTTTCATGTGATGGAACAGGTAGCGGAGGAGGGTGCTGCACCATAGGTGAACACGGAGAAGTCTCTAGAGAGCAGTCTGACAGAGGGGAAACTCCGAGTTTATCAGAAATTAGACAAGTTATATGTAAATCAAACTGTATTTGTATTTTACTTAAGAGAGACTTACCTGTGTCACCCTCTGTAGCACTCAACTGTCTTAGATGAATCCCTACCCCTTCTTGGTATGCTGCTGATGGACCCGGGTCTTGAGGGAGGTGCTGGGTTATGTCTCCACTTTCATTGGAGTCAGTGGGAAGTGAGAGCCAGTGAGTATGATTGGGACCCGCTGGAAGAATAGAACTGGTACAAGAAAGAGGTGGAAAGAACCGCAAAGGACCTTCGGAATGGGACTGTGATTGTGTTTGGCTTAGTGACTGTGCAGCAGTGGGATAAAGTCCCCGTTTAGGAGGAGAAAGAGATGGCTGAGGATGAGGTGTAGGAGGAGGACTCAGAACCAGAGGGAGAGAAAGAGAGGGAAGAGGATGATTGGTGGAAGAGTTGTGTGGATCAACATTGTATCCAACCTGATCAACACAGTTGGCAGTTCTCGAAATGCCTCTGCCATAAAATGCCTCAAAGAAAGAGTCAAGTTTCTGATGATTTCCTCCGGTGGTGGCATAATTTTCAATTGCATCCTGCTGCTGGGAACTGGAATTCCATTCGTCCTCATATCGTTCACTGTGGGCTTTAGTTTTATTGAACGCACCAGACTGGGACGAAATCAAAGACTCCATGTCCCAGTATGCTGCATTTATTTGCTCACTGACTCCATTCATACTCACTCCAGCATTGGTGCAGTTATCAGCAGTGTCAATCAGAAGGCTACTGTCTTCATACTGGTTTATTTTGCTCAGAGAATTGTTCTGAAAAAGGTTGTAGCTTGATCTTTGACCTTGCGTCTGGAGACGGTATATGGCAGAGAAGGGTGGCGACTCTGAAGTGTGGATGGAACTGTGATCGGCCATGATGTTTAGATACGTGTTTGTGCCAGAGAGAAGTCAGAGGCTGTTTAAAAGCTCTCTACTTGCCAAGCTAAAGTCATGGGACGGTCATGGCATCTTTTTAAGCTGGAAAGAACATGAGAAAGGCATACAGGTATAATTTCACATTAAAGTTAAAATCAGATAACTAAAGAAAACTTGTGGAAATGAAACAAAATTACAGACTCAAAGCATTTACCCTAAATGTTTTACTTTTGCCCATATATACTTGGTGTAATATACTTCCTGCATCTACTTTTTTCAGATAATAAATTGGGTGTCAACCCGATAAAGAAAAACGTAGCGAAAGAGAGGAAGAGAGATAAGATGCATTTCATTTTGCCCAACAGGTACTTTCTATTGACTTGTACTTCATCATTACAGTCTCATTACAGTCTTGTAGCAGTTATTTATTTATTTTGGTTTTTGGACATACCTGTCTTTTGTGCCTCTTTCTTTTTCTTCAACACATGATTTGTATACATAAAGATAATCCGTAGTGTGCGATCTCCTCAGCTTACAAATGAAACTGCAAGCCTTTCACACGTGCACACTTTCTCCCCCCCCCCCATCATCCTCAACCCCCCGCCCCTACACATCTTGGTATGTAAAAACATTTCATATAAACATGTTATAGAAGCACACCCACACTCACGCTGACAGGAACACACATGTGAACACACTCTCGCTCAAGCAGGTGCTGCCGATCAAAAGTAACTCTTATATTTGTCACAGAGAGAACCTCACCCCTAAAACCCCGAAAAGAAAACCACATCCTGGGGAAAGAGTCACGGATCTCCCTCTGTCTCTGACTTGCTCCATCCTTTTTTTTTCCCCCTGCTCAGTCTGTTTATTACCGTATCCCACTTTGGTAAACAAATAAATAAATATACGTAAAGCACACAGGGCACCACAGATTTTGTCTGTCTGGTATATTGGTTGATTTGCAGATTCTACACGTGTAGAAATATTGCTTGAGAAATTCTGGTGAAGAATTGAGAGCCTTTACCAAAAACCTGAATGCAGGCAATTGATCTGAAAACCAGACTTAAAGTTTTTGTAAATTGTTGGCTTGTTCACCACCTGAGTTTTAACATTATCTACAAGTGACCACAAAACTGATCTGAGATCATGGTAAAAGCGCAACCTCTGCCAAAACCATTGTTCACAAGGTTGAGTGTGTTATCTTGAGCATCTCATGTGGTGAGTGACTCACTTCGTCTTAGATCTGAAATGCGTATGAGTCGACATGTAGGCTTCATCAGGTAGAGCGTAGGCGTGTGTGTGAGTGTATATACGATATGCGAGTGGCAAAGCTTCCTGTCAACACTGTTTCTGTGTGTGCGTGTGTCAGAGTGTAAGCTGCTTGTATGTGTAATTGTGAGAGAGTGTGAGCATGTTTGTGTCAGTGTCTGTGTCAGTTTGTGTGTATTTATGGGGGTGAAACGAGCCGTTGTGTTTATGTCAGAGATCAGTGGTGTTTGAAAGTCATGTGACAGGAAGTTGACCACGAAACGACAACAGTGCAGGAAGTGGACAAGGGAAACCTCCGTACATCCCGCCTCCGCTCTTGTTTGTTCTCTCTCCGTCTCCTATACATGCATCTTCATCTTTTGTCCTACCCACAACACAACATATGTATAGTTTCCATACACCACTAGCATCATTTACTCTCTCTACCTATATTTTTGTCTACACACAGTGGTTCCCCTGTGTAACTCCCGTCTTCCTTTCCTGCTCTCTCTGCCTTCTATATCAACTGACATTTTTGCATTTTCATAAGCCTGGATTTAGGCATCAACAAAGAGTAGTGTTTCAACGCCTTCCAGGAACAGGGATGACATGCATTTATTACTAAAACTACTGGCAATGCATTAGCAGCCATTAACCAAAAATTCTCAAATCCTGACAAATAAACAGTGAAAATGGGAATTTGTAAAGATGTGCTATTAAACACTGCATTTTTTAAAAATTATTATTAAAATGTTATAATGAGCATGCATTGTCCTTTGCTGGATGTTGGTAGGGAAACGTACCATGCCTGCATTGTTAAATCACTTCACATACACTCACTGAGAAATTTAAATCTCCCTGGTCTGTGCATCTTGTGGGTTCAAAAGGACAGTGTGGGTGTAAGGTCTTTACTTTGTGAAAGTATCTATAATGCTCCTCATTAAGCTTGGCGTTATCATAGTGTGTGTACGAAACCAAAGACGATGTGCAGTTGTTCGAATATCATCGGTATATATTTGGTCTTATTTTGCATACCCAGATTATGTCTGGACTGCAGCATGTTTTACACTTTTGGTTTCTTGCACTTTGATATGCTGGGGTCAGTGTGGGTGAATGCTAACTGTGAGGGCTGTACAGTGTGAATGCATTTAAAAGACTCCTCTTCATTAACCTCAGCATTAGCATAGTGTGGGTAAAAAAACCAAATGTGTAAGACATGTGGTAGTCCAGACAAAATCTGGGCCTGCAAAGTAAGACCAAATGCATACAGGGTATAATCTAACAAGTGAAATAATTTTGTTCTGAAAGTGCTACATGTCTGTAGTCAGTTGCTTCACCTAAACACAAATTTCAGCCTAGTTTCAATGTAAATGTATAACTATTAATGCATTCGCAGCAAGCATTATATTTTCTATATGTAAGCTGGAACTAAGCATTATTAGGTACGTTCAGCACAAGTAAAAATGAGTATTTGGACCCATAAATGCCTGTGTGTGTGTGTATATATATATATATACATATGTGTGTGTGTGTGTGTGTG
>JAOUQZ010000041.1:10584211-10594610 GCA_028564935.1 Neosilurus hyrtlii
TACAGTGTGTGTGTGTGTATGTATTTGTATTTCTTTATGCTATTGTTTGGTCTATGATGACTAAATATGGACCATTTGCAGAGATACAGCTTCTGTAACACAACCTATAAAGAGATTATTATGAGACTAATAAATAAAGGGCTGTTTTAATATTGAGGACTGCTGTGAGCTCTTTCCTTGCCGAGAGCACACATATCGTAGGATTATAAATATGTCGTTAGTAAATGCTGTTAAATATTTAATAAGCTTAACATTAATGCAATATTATATTACTGGTCAGTTTACTCAAATGTAGATTAACTTTGCAGGAACGAGTTATTTTTCATCTCATTACCGTGTCTTGTTACTGAAATGGTATTAAATTTGTTGACTATTGTTGATACTGGACCACAAGCAGAACAAGATAAAATACATAAATAAGCGTGGGGTAAATTAGGTAAAATGCAATTTGTGTGTGTGTGTGTGTGTTAGGTTTTGTTCATTTTATTCAGTTAAGTAAATGCCAGTGAAAAAATCTAATTATTATATTCCAGTGAAAAATCAAATGGACTTCGTCCCCTGTTCTGTTTTGTCCTGTCCTGTACCACACATCTTGATTGTCAAGGTCATATCTGTTGTTTGTGTTCATGTGGCTGATTGTCTACTGAGGGTTAAATACATCACTCTGTACATGATCATTTAAGACAATACTAGTTCTGATATATCTTGCAACTGTATCTCGTGTTTCAGGAATTTTACCACGCTGGTTTTAAAAGAACTACTCTTGACTACGTATCGACTTTACACTTAGACTTAAAATCGCCCTTACATGCAGCGGGTGCAACGAACCCCTGTACTGGAATTGATTTGTTCTTTCATGTGATTCCTATTACACCTAAGGACTGTTTAAGAAAAAAAATGGTGCCAAAAGTGAGATTGTAATGTTTCTGTATTATATTGCAAGCTGTTTTAGTTACGGGTACAAAAGTATGACCCTAGATAGAGGTCACCAAAATCTAAACCTGTGGAAACTTAAACATCTATAAGGCAACGCGAAACAGAATGATGGCACCACGAATGTTGAAATATTGTCAGGAGTGTAACAGTTTTAGCAAAAATACTCCAACTTTAAATCATCACTTCAAAAAATATGTTCCGTATTCAACTTAATTCTTGGTATTAATTTTGTTTCTTAAAACTTAGACATTCAAAAATTTCATAAAAGACTTTACTAGAGTGTAAGCGTTGTTATATATCATGTCACAATATCACAAAATTCGGGGTGTCATTCTGTTTTGCATTGTCTTAAACATGTTAAACTTTACAAATGTTTAGATCTTGTTGACCTGAATCTAGTGTTATACCCTTGTACCTGTAACTAAAACTGCTTGCAATATTATATATAATACAGTAATAATACAGAAACATTACAATCTCACTTGTTACTTTTTTTTTTTAAGCAGCCTCTATTCTTCTTTGTTCTCACTACATTTCCAGACGCTACATCGATACATATCTTTTAGTAGTAACATCATGAAGTGGCACTCATCTTGAGTCCTGTGTATTTGTCCAAGCTTGTTTATATTGTGACAGCTACAAGTCCAAGTATTTTACCAATTTTTATTCATCAGACTTATGCTAGATAATATTTAATACGTTATTTAAGCTGTTAGCATTAGCTAGTTTTCTCACATTCTTCAGTCCCTTAGTCAAAGGCCTTTAATTTAAGATCATTATGCAATGTGAGGCAGATGTCTATTTCTGCTACACTAGAATAGATTAATTTAGCACTTGAAGCAAATTTAGGAGTTTGTGTTTTTCTGCATTAACTTGTGTATTTACTTCGAGGAGTAATTGCACTTTTATCTGAATAAAGAATTTGTTTACTTTTATCTCCTCGACCTGTAAGGCTGTAAAAATGCTGAACAAGTTATATCTATAAAAATGATCTGAACATCTGCATGTCTTGATTTCTATAGATACACATTTTTCTTGGTGCTTCAGTTCATTTCCTCAGGCCTAACTGTGTGTGTAGCACACACATCTTTTTAAAACACAAGTATGTACAGGAGGTAAACAGGTAACTGGAAACAAAGGATGCAAAATAAGGAAAGAATGTGGAGGTTTTTGGTCTAGTTTTCTGTCAGATGTGTGAAAGAGTGAACAGAGGAGGGGGAAAGCAGCGGAGCGGTTTGGACTTTTTTCTCTTTCTCCATCGCTCTCAAACTCTATGTAGTCACACTATGAGAGATTATTTTTGTGAATACAAAAAAGGAAGCGAAGGATGGGAAATCCAAGCAGCACTTTTTCTTCTTATTTTTCCCACAGACGTTAGCGTCTTACATAGTACATGATGGGTTTAACTCTAAGGCATGTATACGAGAGCTATACTCTATTAATATTTATTGTAATTTTTGGTAGTGAAATGTAATCAATTCCAAAATATCTGATTTGTTTGTAATAATGGGCAACCTACTGGTGCAATAAATAATCTCTTGCCTGCAAATAGTGTAAACCACAATTAAGAACAACAGGTTTCATAAACTTTGTAACATTTCAATTTCAGATTAAACATTATTCCTTCCTTTTCTTCATAATCACCCTGTCTCCTTTCTCAGAGTAATAGAACAGAGTATTTGGGTTATTCAAGTGTTCAATGACTTCTGCGAAGACGAGTTAAAGATGACCATTTCTGACTTAATTCTCTATTATTTATGAGTGGACGAGGACCAGAGTCTACTCTCTCACATTTTCAGAGT
This sequence comes from Neosilurus hyrtlii, assembly GCA_028564935.1. Lineage (NCBI taxonomy): Eukaryota > Metazoa > Chordata > Actinopteri > Siluriformes > Plotosidae > Neosilurus > Neosilurus hyrtlii. The sequence goes on from JAOUQZ010000041.1 coordinate 10,586,950, forward strand.
TTTGATAAAATGATGTTTATATTTTGTAATTTCTATAAATTCAGAGTTTAATATGACATGGATGTATTCTTATCCAAAAGATCACTTAAGCTAGAAACTAAACCACTAGCAGAGAAAAATATTCCATCACCACAATGGAACTGTAGTGAATATGAATTATCTGTGATTTTTTTTTTCTTTTTTTTTGTTTTGGAACTTGCAATAAAGATTATAAGTCACACCTGAAATATTATTACCCTTTCTTAAGAATGATTACGAATATTTAACCACTGTAATGAAAACATGTCAGCAACCTATTGAAAAGTATGAAATCTTTATTTAGATCAAGTTGAATCAGCAGCATTAGAAATATAACTTTTTTTTGTGAAAATAAACATTTAAGACTGACGCTATCAAACAGTAAAACTTCCATAACACTCTTTGAGTCTTCATGAAAATAAACAGTTGAAAATCGTAACTCCAATTAAATTGTTCAAAAATAATTCTAATCAAATAATCTCACCAAAAGGTTGGTGGTCAGTTTGGCAATAATTGCAGTTACACTTTGCTGGGGTCTGGCACTTAAAAGTAGACAATGATTCAAAGCCCCTGATATACCTAACTCATTTTTGACCAGATATTGAGATAGTAGACTCTGGTTCTCATCCACTCATATAAATCTGTCTACAGCTAAATGTGTATTCTACTATAATAAATCTTGTAATTGAAAAAAATACAAATTGAGTGGACTGATGCTTAATAATTTTCATACCCAAAATAGTCATGCAAGTTTGTGTGCATACATTTACCAGAAAACACTTATCAATGTAAGACTCCCCTTTTTTTCAAGCGTCCCTCAAAGTTCAAATATGGAGAATAACCTTATTCATTTTGCCCCACTTCTTCGTGTTTTTTAAAAAAATATTATTATTTAATGTCCACAAATGATATTAAATTAAATCGAAAATTGTTAACAATTGCTTATTCTCACAAATTATCCATATCTTCGCTGATATCTATATCTATGATCACCAAGCATTTAGCAGACACTCTTATCCAGAGCGACTTACAGAAGTGCTTTAAAGTCACTATCAGTGAATATATTCTTATACTGGCTTGTCAGGGCACAGACTAAGTTTACCATCAGTCAAACTCTGACTAACCAAACCCCTTTTGTTATACAGCACTGAAACATCTGGGAAGGCCACAATACTGGCACGTTTGGGTTGACACTACTAACTTCCCAGGCATTGTGCATAAGCATATTATATAATATTGCATTTTATCATTATCATATAATAACATTTCACAATTATTTAACTTGCATGGTCACAGCGTGTGCAAAGTATAATTTCCATGGTATGAAAATTAACTTTGTGTCCTGTATTATGAAAAGTTAAGACCTGGCAATTATGAAATAAGAATAGCGTGCTCACGATGATTACCTGATGGATAATCAAATGCACAGTACACCCATAGATCTGATAAATAATAAATAATTAGCAGTTTTGTGTGTCAACATTGTAGCTTAAATGCCTTCAAATCTTTAACATCTCTAAAAATACATATAAAAATACATTTTCCAGCTTTTGCTGAGCAATCACAATTTCCTGAATTGCCACCTAGATGATGAAATGTGCACTGGTGCAAGCTGGAAGTAGGACTACGCAGAACAAAGGAGAAAGTGAATTAATGACTTATGCATTAATCAGTTAACAAGTTTCTACTGGATTGTTCACACAAATCTAATCAAACAGGATTGGACATGTTCTCAGAAAAGAACACTTGGTAGCCCAAAAAAATGACACTGCTTATCATCACACCTAGAGCTTGCATCATCAAACAGATAGGCTTTGTATTTTTTTGTTTTTTTTTAATGAAAACATCCAACAAGTAATAGGCTAATGTAAACCACTATACTTTCTCATGGGAGAATTGTAACTTTTTGAGTAATAACCTGATGTTTCATCCAAACTACACACACACACACACACACACATATGAAATATGCATACATTTTATATTAGTCCTCAAGATTGACAAAATAACTGTTATGCCCATTTAGTAGTTTATATTTTGCTACCGGTCATAATAATGCTAATAAAATTAAGCTCGGCATGGCTACCTGCTGGTCTGTGACCAAGGCTTGGAGAAAAAGACTTTAAAAATATCAGTAAATTTCTTTTTTTTTTTACCATTAAAGACTCAGGCCTCGAAATTTGCATGTATTCTTTGCATGCATATGCAGATCAGAGTTTGAACTTCATTGTTATAGAAACCCGAGCAAGAAGAGACACATAAACATCATTTTCCACCGCTATGCTTCCCAAACATCCTATCAGAACGTCAAACAGTGGAAGCAATCCCATGAATGACTTTATTCTATATTATATGTAAAATGATTTACCACGGAGATGATTCTTTCAGTTTAATTCTGTACGGACAAATATGTGATTTTATATAGGATTGCTCTTTTTTGTGTGTGTGGTTTTTTTGTGTGCTGACAACCATGTATGATTAACAGGAACAGTATAAGTCAATTAATCTTATTAGCCACATTTGAAAACACATGAGCCATTAGATTTATCTGTCTTTAACTTATGATTTATAGTCAGCACGACAATGATCTTAGATCCGAGCAGTCATAAGTGAACTAATAAACAAACAAAAAAAATTTCTGAAATACTTGCACTGTAGTAAAAAGGAAGTAAAAGGTTCTTATTTGGTTCGTTAGGAGATCATTATATTCTTAAGGTTCCTTGGCCTTCTAAAATGGTTCTACCTGGAACCCTTTCTGACAAGGAAACGCTTGGTTGTAGGCTTCTACATAGAATCTGAAAGGTCCCCAGAGGAACAACTAAAGAATGTTTACATTTTCACATTCTAAGAGCGATTTTGCTGTAGGCCTTTCCATATTTCGTTATTCAGATATTATATACAACTAAACCATGCGGTAAAGACATATGAGCTGAGTTTACTAGTGCACTCGTGGGGTTAGGAAACCTAAATACAGAAAGCCATTTAGTGTCCTTATGGGGAAATCCTTAAATGTTATATGCATGTAAAACTATACAAATGAGTGTTTCCTTATCAGAAAGGGCTCCAAGCAGAACCTTTTTAGGAAGGTAACAACCATTAATGGTCCAAAGAACCCTTGATGAACTCTTGAAAACTTTTTAACTTGTACAGCAATAACATCGGTCTCTTCATCATTTTGGGGTTATACATAAATATACAGCATGTTGTTAATGCATGTTATATAGATACATTACGATGTCAGTCACTTTACAGGAGCTTTAATTATAAGTATAGACTTACCTTTGAAGTGTTAGTCCAGGCCTGGAAGTTGCCGAATGTTGTTGCACAAGATGAGGATACGAGATGAGGTGTGTGTGTGTGTGTGTGTGTGTGTGTGTGTGTGTGTGTGTGTGTTTGGGTTTACACCATATGAGAAAAGACAGAGAGCGAGACGGTGGAGGCGTTGGTAATGGTTTGTGCTTTGGTATGGCAGTCTCTCTTCTTCTGATCTCTTGAAGACAAGACTTCGTCACTGGGATCCTGGAAACAAAAAGAAAAAAACATCACACAGAATAAAAAACATGTACCGCACCAAGTCAACCCATCATATCGGCTCTCAGTTTGACAAAGCACTCATCCTTTCCCTTCACTTATCTTTTTTTCACTCATTTGTCTCACATTCATGCAATTGCTTATTTATTTAACAGTGTCATTTTACTTAATTTTACACTAAAATTCTAAGGTTTAAGAAGTTGTATTGAGTAGAGATATAGGCATACTCTTAGTTTTACCCTTTTTTCATGGGTGAGTGTGATTAGGGTTAAATACATAAGTAATATTTTCTATGCTTGTTTATATGCTGGTGGTGGTTGTTAATGATTTTTTAAAAACAAAAATTAGATGGTCATAGTGACTGTAAATCCACACTAATACAAATCTACACTGGTAATGTAGCCCAATTAATTAATTCACTGATGGACTGAATGAAGGGTTGTGATAGTTGCTGATGACACTTTTTATTTTTTGAAAAAATTTTTTAATTGAATCTTATACAAGCCAATTAAATTTTCACTGCTGCTGTACAGGTCATAATGATGAAGATTAAAGGTGAAGTTAGCTGGAGTGTTGTGAATGTCAGTGGGCTGACCCAGTAAAACTGAGAGTCGGGCATGACTGTGCATCGTTTCAGAGCAGTTTCACATTGTCAGGGCAAGAGGGGGCGTTCTCTCTCATTAGCAACTGGTGAAAGAAAGAAAAAGAAAAATAGTCAGATGTAGCTTGCGACACAGCAGAGAGTGTTGAGCTTCATGCTTACACCAAAACTAAAACCAGTGGAGCAATTAAACAGAAGTAAATATAAAAAAAATGTAAAAATATATAAAAGATTATTTGGTGAAGCAGTATAGATATTTCTTGGTCATATAGCATTTGGGTTTTTATATATTGCAAACATCTCCTGTATAAAACTTAATCTCAGAAAAAAAAGATCTGACTGTTAGATTAGTCTCTATATAAAAGACCTTTTCTCGAACCCACACAAAAAAAAACCCTATTCACTGCCGTCAAAAGCTGACCCGAGTCATACTGAAACACCCATCCCCACTGAAAGAAAAACATACACTTACACATATACACATACACACCTTAACATGTAATACCCACAGCTCCGCAACCACACATTGTCATAACAAGACAGCAGCATTGTGCTTTACCAGAAATCTGTCACACTCTATGGTATAACATCAAATATCACCATGTCCTACTGACAGCTGGAGCTGCACACATATATACACGTAGTGTATTGTGGCTTTTGTACAGTAACATTATAAAACTTCTTATAATTCATTTCAATTTGTGATACTCTTTTTTGGTTAAAGCAGTCTGATTATTATAGCAGTGCTAACAAGTGTCTGGGACTCAGATCCCACTGATAGGTAATTGGCCACTGGTTAAATGAATTTGTTTTCAATTTCAGTCATTTAAAAAAAAAAAAACCTTTTTAAAATAAAAGTTATATTGTTATTAATGTAAAAATTCAAGGTAATTTAAACATAAGAGATCAAACATAAACATGCATTGCAGAGCTGTTTGAATTGCTTACGGATCATGCTGAACTTTATGGGATTGAAGCCGAACCATTAAATAAAACATGTTTTAGGAATTAAACACTGTTCTCATAAATCACATAGAAATCACACATAGAAATCCATGATCTCACAAGATGAAGGCACTATGTTATGTATACCACAGCAAACCGAATTTTTTATCCCTTTTATATTTTTTTATCTTTAATTCTTAATTTTAAATGAAATAGTTTCCATGTAAGGAGAAATTGGTTTATTTCAGAGTTCATGTATTTGTTTTTTTTTAATCTTTATGGGGAAAAAAAGGTTTAAGGTAGTAAAACAATAGCAATTCTTTGTCTAATAGATTAGTAGTATTTAAATAGTTCATCAATTTAAAAAAAAAAACTTTTGCACAAATATCTTTAACACATAATCTACAAAGTACATAGGATTAATAAATAATCCTAAATTATTTATAGTTGAATTATATTTTGTCATCTTCATACTCAGTCACCTGAGATTTGAGAAAGATTTGACAGTGTTTTAGGAACCTTATGTTTCTGATGAAAAGCCTTTTTCCTTTTTTGACCTTCATTACTTTTCTACATCATTACAGACTTTTAATATTCATTATTAAACTAATTTATCAGTTTTCTTAAGTGTCAGCACAGACGTGTTATCGTATCAACTATTAAGCATAGTTGATTCTGAGCATGAAGTTAATTGTTCCTATATTGTACTGATTATGAAATTTTTGACAACGGTATTTTAGAAATCTATACATAGAAGCAAATTATATCAGTAATATGCCTGCAGTGTTTTTGAAAAGTTATTAGAAATTCTGAATTTATAGTAGACTTGATAGATTTTATCTGTCAGTAGTTTTTGAAGTTTCCCGATAGCTGCTGTATACTTTACCACTTTTTCTTGTTTTCTTTTTCTTTCCCCCCCCTTTTTTTCTTTAGAAATGCAAACTATTGACTGACTTTTGTCAGTGAGAGGAAATGTGAAATGCTATGTGCCTGCAGATTGACACACAGAGCGATGCTATAATTTTATAAAACTGCAGTGAAAATGGGGCTCTAAAAGAAATGAGAGGGGGAAAAAACAGAGTGGGCAGATATGTACATCTCCGGAGTGTCTGACTGCTGAACCTGTTCACTGTCTGCGATAATAAGCAACACAATAAAAGCTAGAAATCAACACTCTTAATGTAAATCTGTTTCCACAATGCACTGAGAGAATCATACAAGTAAATTACCAGCTTAAGAGATTACTAAACCGAACAGACTGTGCCGAAACGTTGTATAGTTTGGTATATTGGGATGAAAATGCTTTTTCATCTTGAACTTCAGTAAAAAGGAAGTACTTGAGTTTTATATAGTACAGAATAGTTGTGTGTATGACATACTTAGACACACCTGTACATACTTGTACTCTTCCTTTTCCTGCCCAGTAAAATAACGGCAGGTGGCACAAGGCCAAAAGAGAGACACAGTCTGTGCTTTATGTAAAGTGAAAATGACAGAAATCAAAAATATACTATTAGATGAGAAGACATTTTGATTAACAGACAAAACAGTTACATGACACCAGATGCGTATCACATGCAACGTTTATTGTTTTGTTTTTGCATTTATTTTTTCATGGTGGCCCATAAACACACAAAGCTGTAATAATACTGTTTCAGTCTACCTATTTCAATCTTATATGCAAGTATTAGAAGACAAATAAAACTGATTCCTAAAATAGGCAGTGCATGCTTCAGTATTCCAAAACTAAAATGAGCATAGCTGTGAGAATAAACAAAGCTTGTTTAATGTTAGTTTTCTCTTCTGTAAAAAAGCTTTGTGCTATTATGTGTGTACTTTTAGCAGTGTTCTATCCTACATAGGGATAGGACAATAAAACAGCTTGTTTGGCCTCTAGCTGCAGATTTTCCAAAGGCACCTTTTGGTCCACAGCTAACTTCTCTGTATCTGTACTGAGACGGACCCGGGCCTCAGCTGGCAGGTCGCTGCTGGTCAACCTCATTGTGACAGGAGAATCGCCCCAGTTTAAGGCGGTGATGAAGCGTTCACTCTGATCCCACAGACGGAGGAATGCAAATGAAGTGCTGGAGTTGTGTAGAGAAACATATTCACCATGTAGCAGAGATCTTTCTTTACCTCTAAGGTCACTAAGGGTCTTAAAGAAGCTTCGCACTGCATTGCGTTCTGCTTTTACACTCTGGCAGTGAAAGAGAGAGGGATGAATTAGGATTATTGGGTTCAGAAAAATGACAAATAGGTAAATAGCTTAATAATGTACATATGGTATTTTTGCTAAAATGTCTCAGAATTACTTGTCTAGGTTGAATAGTATAAATAGTGTGGTAGTTTTGGACCAATTTGTCTGAATAACATATTTCATAATATGTTAAAGGCCTACTATAAGAATTTATTTACATATTACACACACACACATGTAGATATGTGCATACATATATATGTGTGTGTGTGTGTGTGTGTGTGTGTGTGTGTATGTATATATATATATATATATATAAGATCTTGAGTCGATTTTCCGTAGAACAGTGCTCGATACGTCGAAGTAGAG
>JAOUQZ010000041.1:10608132-10627712 GCA_028564935.1 Neosilurus hyrtlii
GACACAACCCACTGTAACTGTGTGTTTAGGACACAGCCCACTGTAACTGTGTGTTTAGGACACAGCCCACTGTAACTGTGTGATTAGGACACAGCCCACTGTAACTGACAGTCCTGTCAGCCAAACGGTTCAAGGTTTTGTCTAGCTAAAACATAACGAAGCTGAACTTAGGGGTTAATCCCAGATGAGATTTCTACCAGAATGTATTTAATTTACATACATAAATAAAGTCGTTACAGAGACAGAAACTGATGACCAGATCATCTGCACATATACAGGTCCAGTACAGATAATAAACATTCTCTTTATTTAAACATTTTACTTACCGGCCATCGCTTCTTAAAAACCAGGACGCGTTTTATGTATGTATATATGTATGTATGTCTGTATGTGTGTGTGTGTGTGTGTGTGTGTGTGTGTGTGTGTGTGTGTGTCGAGTCAATAACAGTTTCTTTACAAACGGCACGGAGGAATATCACCGCTCGCGAGTTTGTCTAAGTGTTTAACAGGTGATGTCGGATTCCTACTCGCTATTGGCTGGACAGGAAGTACGTCATTGTCAAGCGCTCCTATCGAACCAAATGGGTGGTGCCTTGGCAGGGAGAGCTGTATTATTCTAGTAATTATTTATATATATACAGTCATGTGAAAAATTTAGGACACCCTATGAAAGTCTGTATTTTTGCATATATAGATATTTAATCTAAATTTTAACAATACTGAGAAGTTTAAATAATATAACTAAGCAATTAAAACTGAAGAAAAGAGTTTTCAAGATCTTCTGTGAAATGTAATCCTACAAAATGTAGGATTATAAACAAGGAAAAAGTTAGGACACACCCCCACATTCATCAGCACTTAAAATAGCTCAGTTCACACACAGGTGTATCACATCAGGTGCACATGATTTAGAAGATTGTAACTCAGCATTTTGAATGAGGTTTGCCCTATTTAAACATCAGACATTTAGTTCCTGACTGCTGAAGTGAGAGTCAGCACCATGGTGAGAGTAAAGGAACTGTCTGAGGCCTTCAGAAAGAAAATGGTTGCAGCTTATCACTCCGGAAAAGGACTGAAAAAGATTTTGAAATCAGCCATTCCACTGTCCGGAAAGAAGTCAACAAATGGCGGGCTTTTAAAACGACTGACAACATGCCCAGGTCTGGTCGTCCTAGGAAGTTCACCCCAAGAGCAGTCCGCAATATGCTAAAAGAGGTCTCTAAAAAAACCTAAAATGTCATCACAGGACCTACAGCAGGTTCTGGCTACTATTGATGTGAAAGTGCATGCCTCTTCAATCAGAAAGAGACTGCACAAGTTTAACTTGCATGGGAGGTGTGCAAGGAGGAAACCTTTGCTCTCTAAGAAAAACATCCAGGCCAGACTGAAGTTTGCAGGAGAGAATTTAGACAAAGACCAGAGCTTCTGGAATAATGTTCTATAGACAGATGAGTCCAAAATGTAATTATTTCAGAGGACATGTTTGGTGTAAACCAAATACAGCATTCTAGGAAAAGAACCTCATACAAACTGTGAAGCATGGAGGTGAGAGTCTCATGGTTTGGGGCTGCTTTGCTGCAGCAGGACCTGGACAGCTCACAGTCATAGGATCCACCATGAATTCCACTATGTATCAGAGGGTGCTTGAGCAACATGTGAGACCATCTGTAAGAAAATTAAAGCTAAAGTGGAACTGGATCCTGCAACATGACAATGAACCAAAACATACCAGTAAATCCACCAAGGACTGGCTGAATACTAAGAAATGGAGAGTCCTGGAATGGCCAAGTCAGAGCCCAGATCTTATTCCCATTGAAATAGGCTGTACGTATAAGAAATCCTCAAACATCTCAGTTGAAAGATTCTGCATTGAGGAGTGGGGCGAAATTTCTTCAGACAGATGTCAGAGACAGATGGATGGCTACAAGAAGGGTCTCACTGCAGTTATTTCAGCCAAAGGGGGTAACACTTGCTGGTGGTAGGCTGTCCTAACTTGTTCCTCCAGTAAAATATGTATTTCTGTAGAATTTAATTTTACAGAATATCTTGAAAAGTCTTTTATTCAGTTTCAGTTGTTCAGCTGTATTACTTGCATCTCTCAGTATTGTTAAAATTGAGATTAAATATTCATAGATCCAAAATTGTTACAAAAATACACAGGCTTTGATAGGGTGTCATATTTTTTTTAATATGTATATGAAAAAAATATATATATATATACACACACACACCCACACACATATAGGTAATGATTATGTCATATGAATACAAAGGTAAAAATGTAATTATTTCTGTCTCTGTGTTTGGAAAAATATTACAGATTAAAACCCCAAACATGTTATTAAGGACATATTAAGACACTCTATGGAAAATATGCAATTGTAACACACTTACAAACGATTACTGATACATCGAGAAATGAAAACAAACACATAAAAAGCACATTATGTTAAACCAAAAAGCAAACATGTAAAGTTTCCTCTGACAGTAGTCTCCCACACCTGAGGAACTGAAGGTCGGAGGATATATGGAGTAAACCCAGAATGTTCCTGAAAAGAAAAAGCACAGTCAGATTCAGGACTACTTAATGCTCCACTTATTGCTAAACATCTGTCTGCTATCTATAAATGAAAGTGCCAACTTTCACCTATATCTATTTCACCCCCCCCTTTCATTTCTCTTTCTTACCTGTAAAAAACCAGATGATGCTGAAAATGATGATGCATAGGATACATAGAGTAGAGATCTGACTCCAGACTCCTTCATCCAGTGTGTTCTTCCAGTACATTAGCATTAATAAAATGAGTCCGCACCCACCAATAATAATCAGATATAAAGGAATATAGGGCTGAACAGGGCATTCATTGAAATGAATGGCTCCTAGAGAAACCATGGGACATAACATATTTTTATTACATTTCACTCACTCACTTGCTCATTTGCCAAGCAACTTAATCCTGCCAGGGTTGTTGGGAAGCTGGAGCCTATCTCTGCTGACTCTGGGCGGATGCAGGCTATACACTGAACACCTTGCCAGTTCATCTCAGGGTCAACACACACACACAACAATTCACACTCGTTCCTAGGGGCAATTTTGACAATTTTGTGCATGTTTTGAGATTGTAGGAGGAAGCTGGAGTTCCATGAGGAAGACCACACAAACATGGGGAGAACATGCAAACTCCACACAGAAATACCCTCACTTAGCCTGGACTTTCCTGCTGTGAGGCGGATGTGCTAACCACTATGCCACCATGCCAGCCATATTACATTTCAATGACTCTAAAACACAATTTAACAGTAAGCCATATTTATTGTATGAATCAATATCATTCAATAGCATAAAAATTATTCCTAATCATAAAAGAACTGGTGTAAAATAAATATGAACGTTTACCTAATCCCACAGCTGTTATGCAAAGCATCCAAGCAATCAGATTCAGAACCACTAAAAAAAAAAAAAAAAACAGCCAATAGCAATTGTTTAAAGTGACACACAGCCCAACTACTCCAATATATTTTATTAGTGTAACTCTTACCAATGAATGCTTTATGAACAGCAGTTCTTTCTTTTGTTTCCATCTTCAGTGATTGTTCTCTAAAATCTAATGTCCGATATGACTGAAAGATAATAAAACCCCTTTTCAATAAGGTAATATGGTAACCAAGAGCCTATGTAGCAGATCTTGCATAAACACATTGACACATCTTCCTTCCTGAGTTCAGTAGTTGGGTAACCTGTGTTTATTTGCATAGCAGATTACTTTGCTTACCAGATTTGCATACCAGATTACTTCTAGAAGAGTTTTATAATAACGGTTAGTTAGTTTATGTAATGTTTCCATGTTTTTAAAGTTCTTCAAAATGAAAATGCCAACGTGATACGTGTATGAAATATATGAGAGCACATCTTAATGGCCGTCCAAAACTTCAGTTCTATATCAGATATCACATGGTGGCAGAAATTGGTGCCTTTTGTACTGTGTAATCAAAGCAGAGCTGTTGGAAAACTTAAATTTTAATCAGATTATAAGACATGGGGTTTCAAAGCAAAAGTATATTTCACCTCACAGTAACAGTAAACTGTATGTTCAGTTACGATGCATGTAATAGTTCATGAAAAGAAGTCCCATATTTTGTTAGACTTCCATTATGAACTTTCAGGGATGTAAATCAGGAAATTATAGTATTACTTGAGGCCACAGAAGATTAATGGTTACTGATAAAATGATCTAACTTGTAATTCTTTACCAACATCTTTGTGAAACCTAAATTTCGAGAAACGGGGCCTTTTAAAATCATTCATAAAAGAGAAGCAAGCTGATATGACTTAGGTTTACATATAAATGCTATTACATCTCTTCACTGTCTAGTAGCCCTAATTAAACAATTCTAAATAGACATTACACATTTATAAAATAAAACACAGCACAGTATTAAATCAGGGAGCACAATAAAGTAAATTATAACTATTTTGCTATTATCACACAACCTGCAAATCTGTGGCACCGTGCAAGAACCAGACAACCTACTTGACCATTAAAAGTAAGCCCAGTGCCCTATTGTAGACCTTAGGCATCATAGTACAATCTATAAAATTGTTAGAACAGTATTAGTTAATTCAAAGGACAATAGATGTCACTAGCAGTTCAAAGCATAATGATACTTGTCAATTTCCATGCAAGAAGCAGATAACCCACAATTTTAAGAAGTCTGAGATGTTTTAGAAGGGGGATTGGTCAGGCTGGCAATGTGCTGAGTAGTGATGAGTCAAGTGTCTCAGAGGGTTCCAAATCAGAAATTGATCAAACATCATCTGAAAGTGAGGAAAATTAAAGCTAAATTCTCACTGTGGTGTATTAAAGTCATATCTGTATGCAATACAAACAAGAGTTTTTGCATTTAAAAAAATCATTTTCACACCTGAACTACTAGTTTGAAAACTGTAAGGTGGGTTTTTGGTTAATGCACAGAATTAATTTCCGTGTTACTGAGGTCATTATAGATTTGCTATGAAAATCCCAGACTGGGACAAATTTTGTTTTATATAAATTTTGCACAATATTCATCTCATAGAAAGATCCCATTTACCTAGTTTTGCTGATTATTTTAAAAATAAAATTTTCTTTTAGAAAAACAAAAACTCCTCTTGTTTTTTCTCAAAATGAACATTTTGTGGGTTGTCTGGTTCTTACATGGTAAAAAATGAAATGATAGAAACGTACTTGATGAATCAGTCCTGAATTGCTCATATACATTGTTCATATGCATTATATTCAGGTTCTGACTCTTTACATATTAAACACCATACATCAACTTGAGATCCTTTAATAGTACAACACATTCATGTAATATTTATATTGTACTGTACTATAGTCCATATTATCTCTCTGTCCCATTCTTTCTGTAATGCATTTTAAAATACATGTACACCATTTAAACATGTAATATGACATCTGTGGTTACAAAAGTCAAAGAGTCCCACTGGTGCATTATCCAAATGACTTTCATTTCATTCATAATATTTTAGGACACCGTCCTTATGTAACATTGCTTTTCAGCTCTTTTATTACATAGTTCCCGGAGCCGGCTGTAACAGAGCACAAGCAGTGCTATGGGAATGGCAAAGTATATAGCATTAGTAATCCAGAATGCAAGCTTGTAGACGGTCCTTTCACAGTACTTGGCAGAGAGGTGAACGTTGTAGTTTGGTTCGTATGCCATGTATATCAAAACACTGCCTGAGAAAAAGTGCAGAATTATATTACTATATATATGTGTATGTGTGTATGTATTATAGAACATAATAATATAGAACTATATACTATATTTATACACAATAAATTATAAAATATTTAATTCTCTAAGAGCAAGTATAACATATATCCACATTCTTATCCACATTCACTGTCTATACAATTTAATATCTTCAATCAAATATCATTTTTCTATAAATAACAAATGAGTAATGTTATACATCATATTACTCTTTGCTACACTATCACTTTGTACATATCCTTCAGTGTATTCTTATCATTATTATTAATTTATGTTTAATACAGCAGTATTCACAGTCCTAATGTCACTTGATGTGAAGGAGGGGAAATGAACTGATTTAGTAGTAAAGAAAGATGAGAGATGTTAATAGAAAAGTGTTTAATTCTGAAGAAGGAAAATAAGGTCAATCAGAGAGAAATTGAGAGCCAGTTGAGACATTACAGTTGGGAGAAAATAGGGCTACGTGAGCGGAATGCTTCATGGGAAGAACTGCAAAGTTGTGAATATACTGAAGCTGTTGTAAAGAATTCACAGGGAGGCCAATAAGGAAATTGCAGTAGTTAATATAGAACAGAATGAAACAAAATAAACAAAGTTTGAGCATCTTTCCTAGTCAGAAACTGGCAAAGACATGCAATCAAAGATGAGATAATGAAATTTTGATGAGGGACTTGATATATATAGCAAATTAAAGTGATAATTTGCATTAAAGTGAAATAGCACACCAAAATGTCTCATAAGAGGAGCAGGCCATTAATGCTAACAGTAAAACGGCATGATTAGGTATAAGATATAATTAGATAGCGGGGATTTGGGGTAGTCTGTCTTTATCTGTCCACGTGCTTTCCCAAAATCCTCCCAATGTTTGTTTTCTGTTTTTTCATTAAACTGTCCTTTAGATTTTGTCTTATTTTTAACCATAATTTTTAATCCTTTCTGTAGTTCTTGATTTATTTTTATTCTTACCTGTCAACAGCCAGATCAGACAAAAAATGAGGAGAAGTATTTTAAATATTTGGCACAGCAGAATGGGTTCTCCATTTGATTGGTAGCAGTAAAGATAAGGCAGGATCTGGAAAATCAGACAGACTATTCCTCCTATTAACAGGTAGACAGGAACCATGGGTTGCTCTGGGCAGTCATAAATGTGTTTTGCCCCTTTAAATGGAAATGTGAGAAAAACAGTGAACAGTCATTCTAAACAACATCTGAAAACAACTGGATAAGAGTGAAATGGGATCTGTACAGATTTAAATGTTTACGTATTTTAATGGAAGGATTTTACCAGGAGCTCATGTTAAACTCCTCACCTAGGCCAATGATGACAATTGGCAAAAGGCTCAGAAGAATTTTCATTGTTCCTGAAAGATATTGCCGAGAAAGATTAGATTAACTCCACCAACAAGGTTATGTTTCTGATTATGTTTTGTAAGTATTAGCAGGATTATATATAACATTACAAGTGGATTGGATTTTTATGAAATTTCTACCAGCAGTGAGGCTTTGGAGAAGAAAGGTGACATTTAGTTTTGGACATGATCCAAATCAAATTCTGGATCAGGATTTTTATTTTTTTTTTAAGGATTCTTTAATGCTGTAAGGAGGACCTTTTTTTTTTTTTGGAACTATACTATTACAGCAGGCCCAGCAGGGGGGTGCTGTATACTTTCACTCACTTTTCAGCTTGACACAGGTTTTTAAAGGAGGTTTTAAAGGAGGGTTTTTCCATCATAAAGGCTTGTTCAAATGATTAGAAATAGAAATACTATTTTTATAAACACTACAAGGTTCTAGTTCTTCATTTACAACAATGAGAATTATAACCACAGTGCAGTAAAATGTTCTAATCTGAATTTGTTGCACATGCCTTAAAAATTATCCAATTTAACGTAGAACAGAAAATAAAGATGGGGTTGGTTTTCTGTTTCAGTAATCATGAATTACTGAACCTGATTTAGTGAACCATTGTTTAAAAGTTTTGATTTTTATTCATTAGAGTTTTTGTTTATTACCAAGAATTATTATTAAATCTTTTTATCTAAATATAACCCAAAATAAACCAGTTCAGCCAAGACTATGACTACTGGATGGGGAGGAGATGGATTGGAGGCGGGTTGCTGAGAGGCTGTAGAGGGGTCGGTAAAAGTAGGCAAGCTGAGCTGCTTTAAATATGGTGCCCTGAGCAAAACTGGCCAATTATATACATGGGTGATCAGCTGAGCCATCTGCTGATCAGCTGACAGATCAGTTAAGGCAGCTGATCAGCTGTGACAGTCCATCTGCTGAAACAACTCACTTATACATGCTGATGCTTGATTTTGTGGCTTGCCTGATATAATGGTATTTTTAATTTGTGTGTAAAAATATGTTATAAAGTGATAAAGAAATTATTGTTCCTTGCTGTTATTGGTATTATTTCATTGATCATCAGAATCAGAATACTTTACTGATCCCAGAGGAAATTGTGTAAAAACAAGCTGCATGCCAGTTAACACATATGCACTCAAAATCACAAACATAAATAAATTTGTTTTGTTTCATTTAAACATTACATGGCTCTCTTTTATATTTATAAGTGAACCAAGCTGTATATTTTGTTATAACAGAAATATGCTAACATATGCTACAAACATTAGTTCAAAACTATATTACCAACCATTTTAATGTTAAAAGCATAAATCTAAATTTCAACAAGAATGACATTTTAAAGCATTCAACAGGTACCTCTGAGGATGGAGCTGCAGTCACATATTGCATTGGACAAAAACACCATGGTGATCAGACATCCAATTTTTCTACACAAAAAAAGGCAGGGGGAAAAGCCAGTTACATTATATCTGTCAGCCAGCAAGCTTAGGAAGGATCAGTTCTAGGTCAACAAATTCAGTCTTAGTTTAGTCTTAAGCATTATGAACATTTTAAATTGAAAATGATGACTCATAGTGCCTTCACCCAGAGTCGGCGGAGATGGGCGTCAGCCTCCCTGCGACCCAAATTAGAATTAAGCGGTTCAGAAAATGAATGAATAAATGAATAGTTTTTAAAACTTACAATATCATTGGCCTGTGAGAATATACAATCAACAGCCTTGATGGGAAATATTTATAAAGTCACAAAACGAGTCAGGTGAGTTAACTGCTTCTAACAAAGGCACACCTGAGTGTGGTGGATAATGCAAACACATTTCAAGTATGATGCCTTATGGTGCATTTCCAAAATGTCTTTTTACTTAATATATATTTTTTGTCAATGATGATGTGTATTTATAATTATTGCTATTATTTATTCATTTTCAGTTAGCAGTCAAGACGTAGAACAATATTTACAGTTTACATATGCCTAGGCAACAGTACTAAAGGAAAATGTCAGGACATCTGTCCATGCACTGAATCTCAAGAGAAAGTGGGTCATGCAGCAAGACAACAATCCTAAGCACACAAGTTGTACAACCAAAGAATGGTTAAATTTAATTAAGTTAAGAATAAAAAAATTAGGAATAAAGTTAATGTTTTGCAATGGCTAAGTCAAGGTCCTGACCTTAATCCAACTGAGATGTTGTGGAAGGACCTGACACAAGCAGTTCATGTGAGGAAACCCACCAATATCCCAGAGTTAAAACTGTTCTGAATGGATAAATGGGCTAAAACTCATCCATGCCGATGTGCGGGACTGATCAAAAGTTACCAGAAATGCTTAGTTGCAGTTATTGCTATAATCACAGATATGTAATATTGGATAATTTTCCACAATAAATAAATGACCAAGTAAAATATTTTCGTCTCATTTATTTAACTGGGTTCTCTTTATCGACTCTAAAGCCACCCCCCTTCCATATCTCGGACTCTCAGATCACCTCTCTCTGTCCTTTATTCCTGCTTATAAACCTAAAATCTGTAGCCAAAGACCGGCAGTTAAAACAGTTCTGGTGTGGACTGAGGAAGCCACCGCAGCTCTACAGGATTGTTTTGACTATACAGACTGGGGAATATTCGCAGAGGAGACAGACCTGGAGGGTCACACATCAGCTGTGCTGTCCTACCTAAACTACTGCACTGAAAATGTGACCACAACAAGGACTGTTAAAGGTTTCCCGAACCAGAAACCGTTCAACGGTGAAGTGGGCACCCTAGTACAATCACTCCTGAGCCGAAGAAGAGCACAGTGAGTATGACTATCGCCCAGTTGCCCAAACCCCCATTATCACCAAATGTTGTGAGAGACTTGTCTCACATTAAGGCTGCAATCCCTGCTCATCTTGATCCACATTAGTTTGCACACAGAGCAAACAGTTCAACAGAGAATACCATCAATACAGCGCTCACACACTTGGACAGCAGCAACTCCTATGTGAGGATACTGTTCATAGACTTCAGCTCCACTTTCCATACAGGTCTACCACATAAACTGGTTCAGAAGTTGGACAACCTGGGCCTAGGGAGCTCACTGTGCACCTGGATACTGGACTTTCTCAGCAACAAACCTCAGAACGGATAGGAGACCAAATCACAGCTACTCTCATCCTGGACTCACTCTTTTCCCTCTTCAGACATGACTGTTCCCTCATTCACACCAGCAACACCATTGCCAAATTCGCCGACGACACCACCGTCATAGGTCCGATAACAGAAAATGACGAGTCAGCCTACAGGAAGGAGGACCGGCATCTGCAGCATTGGTGCGACAACAATAACCTGTACCTTAACACATCAAGACAAAGGAGATGATAATGAACTTCAGGAGCTAACAAACTGGGCACTCTGACCTTTATATTGATGAAGAGGAGGTAGAGAGAGTGGAGTGCTTCAAGTTTCTTGGAGTCCACATCTCTGCTGACTTCACCTGGGCTACAAACATCACCCACCAGGTGGGGAAGGCACAACAAATGATGTACTTCCTCAGAACGCTCCAACAAGCCCACCTATCCCAACCCATACCACTCTGCCATCGAGAGCCTCCTGACCTACTGCTGTACAGTGTGGTTCAACAGCTGTACTGCAGAGGACAGGAAGGCCCTGCAGTTGGTGGTGAGGACAGCAGAGCGGGTAATTGGAACTACACTACTCATTGTAAATATGCGGATAGATGCATACATGTCATAAGAGTCTCTAGTTTGCATGACAAGTCCTCAATTGGCAGCTTCATTAAATAGTACCCACAAAACAATAGTCTCAACCTTAACATTGAAGAGGTGACTCCTAAAGTTGCAAAGAAAAAGCCATATATGAGACTGGTCAATAAAGGAAAATATTAAGATGGGCAACAGTAACAGACATTGGACAGCAGAAGATTGGGGGGAAAGTGCTATAGATGAATAAATTTAAGTTTAAGATTTTGGGTCACAAACAAGAATATTTGTAAGACACAGTATAAAGGAAAAGATGCTGGAGGAGTGCCTGACGCCATCTTTCAAACATGGTGGGGGAAATGTAATGGTCTGGGGGTGCTTTGGTGGTGGTAAAGTGGGAGAGTTGTAGAGGGTAAAATGGATCTTGAATAAGGAAGGCTATCACTTCATTTTGCAATGCACTATACTCTGTGGATGATGCTTGTTGAAGCCACTTTCTTCCAACAACAGAAAAATGACCCAAAACACTGCGAACTATGCAAGAACTATGTAGTAAAGAAGCAGTCAGCTGTTATTCTGTCAATAATGGAGTCACCAGTGCAGTCACCATATCTCAACCTGATTGAGCTGTTGTGAGAGCAGCTTGACTGTATGGCACAGAAGAAATGCCCATCAAGTCAGTCCAACTCATGAGAGGTTCTTCTTCATTTTACCTTGACAAAAAATGACAAAGGTCTGCAAGGCGGTAATAGCTGCAAATGGAGGATTTAAGACAAAAGCAAAGTTTAAAGGACAAAATTATTATAATAAGTATGGTATAAGTATTGAATGGTATTGTATATGTAATGTTTTAAGGAAGACTTTTTTCCTAACTCAGTTTGTCCCATTAAAAAATAAAATCCTGCAATGATTAGCAGTGTTTTATTTGTTTGGTGTATTTTTACTTCTGAGATTCATAGCCTTATGAAGCAGCTCAGGAGGAGCAAGAACTGCCTTCTATCCATAGAAAAAGTTTGAGCATGAAAAAGGGAGTGTGAAGGTGTAGGTGTGCGTGGTATGTGGCAGTTGTTAAGAGAGAATTTTTATTCTAAATTCCTTCCCTCCTTCCCTTAGGCAACACACCAATTTACTTTTAAAATGACAGATGATCTATGTAATAGAAAAACTAAAGTAATGTGAAGTTACATTAAATGATCTTGCCATAGTTTGGCTGTATAATACACCTCATAAGAATTCAAAGATGAATTTATGAACTTTTAACTTTGTCCGCAAAATTTGTGTTGAAAATACCTATGCAAATATTTCTTCAACAATTAAGCATTTTAATCTTTGTCTATACTCACCATATCATATGCTGTTCATCCAAATTGTACTGTTTTTGTCTTTTCTGTATCTGTTTATTCCAGTCCTGTTGGTTGGCGTATTATGCTTTGGAGCAGGGTGATTTAAATTTTCTTTTACTGGGTGGAGTCTAAGGAGGACATGCTTGATTTAGCAACCTAGTCAACCAGTTATTACAAGGCTGAGATAAAACATCCAGTTTAGTTGTTGGATCATGCGCAGTGTTAATAAAAGAAAAATTAAAAAAAAATTTGTTTGCCTTTTATTTTTACTCTACTTATTGTTTGCTTGTTTTTTTTCTATTTTTTGCCTTTTATTTTTACTCATTATTGTTTGTTTCTTTATTTTGTTTTATTTGATTTTATATTTTTTTGCTTATCATTGCCAACATGTAGACTTCAGACATAGCAAAAAGTGCAAAACAACTTAGGTCACTAACAAGTATTATTAAGGCCTTCGGGGCACATAAACCCTTTATGCATAGTGGCCATTGTACACAGTAACAGTAAAATTCCCAGAATAAATTCTGCAAAGGAAAAATATGCAAACTCTAGACAGAAACACCCTCACCAAACCCCGGACTTAAACCCAGGACCTTGTTGCTGTGAGGCAACGAGCTAACCACAATGATGCTACATGCTTCATTTATAGGATAGCAATCATTTTTTGGAAAATTTTCAGAATGTTGAAATTCATTTAGCTTTAAACTTAACAAATCTTATGAAACATTTTTAACACTGCAAATTTACACAAAGCATATTTACAAATATCAAAACAGATTTATTACTAATGAGCAGGTGAGCAGGAATTGTGGCCAGTATAAAACAAGTTTTTTTTTTTATTTTGCTATACTGTATTAATCCCACAAGGGAAATTATTACCTCTGCATTTAACCCATCCAAAGTAAGCACATACACACTCGGAGGAGTGGGCTGCCACACATTGGCTGCCCTGAGAGGAGTTGGGGGTTAGGTGCCTTGCTCAAGGGCACTTCAGCCATGAATATGGAGGAAGAGAAGGCTGCTCACTCCCCTACACATTTTTCCTGCTGATTCGGGAATCAAACCAGTGACCTTTCGGTCCCAAAGCCCCTTCTCAAACCATTAGGCTACGGCTGCCCCAATGAGGGTTAAGGGCCTTGCTAAAGGGCCCAATAGTGGTGGTATTGGGAACCCCCAACCTTTGGATTAGTAACCCATTGTCTTAATCACTAAGCCACCTTCCACTGCCACTCCCTCATTTGAGAAAGAATCATAAGAGGAACAAGACTCAAATGTGAATTAATTCTTTTCTGGGTGATCACAGATAGTGCAGATAGTGCTACATGAAATTAACATAGTATTGTGGTTTATATAATTGGATCATATTGTGATTTTGCCCAGAGTGCACCACTAATATGTAAACATTTGAGTAATTCTGATCAGTAGCTCCCAATTTTAATCACTTCATCAACTACACCCTTTTTAATTATCATTCAATAACTCCTAAAACACATGCATCATAAGGAAACATATTGCAGGAGATAACTTAACTTGCAATTAAATTTTGCTTCATTATCCTTTAGCTGCTGTGGGAAATGGCAGGGTTAAAATAAATTGTACTTTGTCAGCCAGTAGAGGTCCTCAGATACAGTTTGGCTTCACTTTTTCACCACTATAATGATTTTCACCCATATATTGTATTATTATAAGGCTAAATAAGAAAACTATTATATGCTTTTTCAAGTACAAAAGGTGGATGTGCATATTAGGCACAACATATATATTAGTGTAGAAAATTTAAACATAAGTTAGGATGTTGCCATTTTGTTAAATTATTTTTACAAATTTGCATTGATATTTCCCTTCTCTCTTAAGTTGCTTTGCTTAAATTTCCAAGTCCACTTCCAAAATGACAAAACTTTTTTACACAGGGGCATTGTTTTCTCTGTAATATTAGTCTTGGCTTTCTTCTTCAGGCTGGTCTTTTGGCTTGCATAAACACGTTCAACATACATGAACATACAGCAACAACCTACCAACAGCATTTCAAACAAGATGTACATGAGTACGTTGACCCAAAAGGGAAACTGGTAGAGAGTTTTATCACAGTAGGGCTCTCCTTCTACATCTGTAGTCATCAGGTAATGTTTGGGTAAAGGTATTCAGTACCAGTGGTGTTAATAGAGTGTATCGGGGTGGTTCATGGTGTAAAAATAGTATTTGATACAAATATACAATGGCATGAAGCCATAATCTCTGTTTATTCCCTGTTCAAAACAATTCAGCAGGCTTATGAATTCCTGTTCCACTCTCAGCTATTATAATACCATAAATTATCCTAACTGTTCCACCTCACTTCACCTGATGAAGCAGCCATATACTGTTTGCAAACCATTATTAAGGCACATTATTAAAGTCATTATTAAGGCACCTAACCCCCAACTGCTCTCTGGGCGCCCCCAGTGTGTGTGGCAGCCCACTGCTCCGAGTGTGTGTGTACTCACTGTTTACGTGTGTGTGCTCACTTAGGACGGGTTAAATGCAGAGGTAATAATTTCCCTTGTGGGATTAATACAGTATGGCAAAATCAAAATTTAAAAAAGCATACATATGTGTCACATTAAAACTGTTTAATCGGTGATTCCTTTATTAATGAAAAGTGAAGAGTGATAGTAATAGGCCTAAACTAGTATGACTGCATTATACTAGTAATATTAGTGAGAAACACACCTGATCAGGAAGCATCATAAAAAAGCATTTGCTCTTTTACTGTGAAAGACACTCTAACAGCATACATAACAGGTTTGGTTGTTAGCCATAGAACTAAGTTAGCTAGAGATATC
Source organism: Neosilurus hyrtlii (assembly GCA_028564935.1). Classification (NCBI taxonomy): domain Eukaryota; kingdom Metazoa; phylum Chordata; class Actinopteri; order Siluriformes; family Plotosidae; genus Neosilurus; species Neosilurus hyrtlii. Next base: position 10,623,141 of record JAOUQZ010000041.1, read on the forward strand.
CAGAAGGAGTAACAAAATCCCAGAACAATAACACCTGATGGAATGAAATACAGGCAATCATGAACTGGTAAAAAATTAAGGGATTAAACACCCAAAATAATGGAGAGAAGCATGGACACTGCAGTATTAAATATTTTACCACAATATATTTTCAAAAACGTAAGGAACATGTACTATGCATCCCTGTATAATCTACCTCTATGTTGTGTGCCTTTTGTTAGACCATAATATCCCACACGTGATCCTATACTTGGTGCATATTGCTTTTCAGTGCGAGTGTCTGCTTTGAGTTCACAGAGCAGAAATACAGCTCCCAGCATTGATAATGCAGATTATTTAAGTATAAATCTGTATGTTGTCCTTATTGTGAAGTTTTGTTCATGTTGGATTTAACTAAGCCCTTGCTACCTTTGCCTTTGACATACCTGTTTTCTGGCTATTGAACTCTGTTTCAAACTTGACTTCATTATTGTATTTCCTGTATATACCTGTAGGTTTGGATTGTGCTTTCTGAATCTGACAAACTGCTTTTAATTGCAGGTACATTGCCTCATTCTCCTGTCTGATTATTATGTAACAGCAGCATTTGGGGATAACATTTAGCACAGTACAATATGCAAAACATATATAATTTTTTTGTTTATTTGATTATTTTTTTCCTCTCCAGCAATAAACCAGCACATTGTGAAGCCAGACATCGAGATGTGCCATATATAACAGTCGTTTCATTTCTGGATTATTTTTATGAGAGCAGGGAAGACAGGTCATCAGAACTAGGACCATGCCAGACACTCCACACACAAGCACAAGAATGAAGTCCTGTTGGGGACATATACCTTTAGATACGTTACACCTGAGTAAAATGGATTCAATAAAAATTGAAAGAATGTGAAATTTTTTTGGTGGATTCTATCTATCTATTTATCTATCTTAGAAAGCAAATCAACAAATATTGATATTTTTCTGCAAAATTAGGTGCAATATGTGGATGAAAATTGTGATGTTTGTGATGTTTCAAGCCATGCTATCACCGAAGTATCGACTCAGAGTCTAAGTAGTAGGGCTTGCAATAAAGATCTAGCATTAAATTTATATCCAAAGTAGAAATGAGAATCGCACATCAATTTACTGTTGCGTGCGTAACCTGTGGTGTCCACACCAGTCACATACAGAACCGACCCATTTTTCCTGTGAGGGGTGAGGTTCAATGTTACGACATTCACTGTACAATTGAGTGACTTCCTGAAGTGTATTTATTTCACACATAGTCAAGTGGTAATTAATTCACCCACCAAAAACAAACAGTATGAATTTCGTGTCCGTAGATGAATGTGTTTGAAGATGAATTTGGTGTTCAATATAGATTTAGTCCAATTTGCTATTAATAAAAGTGCAGTTATGTGCATGAAGTATTTTTGTAACAATGGTTCATGAATTTATGGTCAGTGTAGAGGGAAATAAGTTAAACTACATTGAAAGTTGGGGACTGTGAATGTCACACTTTATGGTACCAGTTTCAAAGATTGACCTAATTCTTCTGGTGGTGTTAAAATTTTATTTGAACATTTAGAATTTTTTACATTTACACTGAAACATCAGAATGGCATTAAAAATATTTCTTTTAATGTCTTAAAGCATCCATATTGACACTATTTGTAAACAACTAAACGAGTGTTTCTCTGCGAGGGAAAATCAAAAGACATGCAGCAGAGTCCTTGGCAATATATGGAAGGCAGCCTGACCACAGGTGGGTGGTATACCATGCATATGCAATTCGCAATGAGGTGTTTGGAAGCAGTTCGCAGGTGAAGTTGTCACTAAGGTGCTACTGTGCATAGGTACTTTGCTCTAATAAGTGTGTGCTGCAGTTTTCCTGTACAATCAAGACAAAACAGATGAAACATCAGGATTTTACTGCATGTCAATTATCTACATGTTCTGTGGCATTATGTTATTAACAAGGCAGAATTTTTAAGACTGAAATGGCATAGATTTGAGTCAAACTAAACATTAAAATATGCAGATTCATGGTTTGATGTGACAAGATGAAGGTGACTGATTCTCTTTAATTTCTTGTAACTCAGTGAATCAGTATGCGCTTTTAAAACAAGTATGCCTGTGTAGGCCAATAAACATACATTTATCAGAGTCATTTAGTTTGCAATTGTTCTCTCATCTAATAACCTGGATTTTGAAAGCTAGCAGAGTACAGTTGGAGCTTTTTTTCACAGTGTAAATGTTGAAGGCAAGTACTTACCTATGCATATCCGAGCAATGGGTAAAGTCACCGCAGTAATTTGGAGAGCACTGTTGTTTTAACCCTAGCATATTAGTATTTATAATATATTTTAAAATAAAACTTAGTCTTTTTTTAAGCAGTACAAAATAATTACAGTTGTTAAATATCTATAGACTTTATTTACTACTGTGATATTAGCTGGGTTACAATGATTGTTTTGTTAGTACATATAAATTAAATTCTCTAACTTGAAATACTAAAAAATAAATTTGCACAGATATTAATTTAGGAAAACAATTTTTTAATCTACTCATAGATACAGAGAATTCTTGGTGGTGACATATTTTTGTGGTGCCACACATTTGCTGCTTCCTCCATGATGCTTTGTATTCTTCACCTAAGTATAAGTCCCGTATGTCAGCACACTGGGTGTTCTTTTAAACAAATCAGTGTTTTTCTGTGCAAAGTGATTTAATATTTTCATCCCTTCTGTGTTATGGATATGTGACATTTCTTGGTACTGCCAGGTATAAGCTACTGATGAGTATTATCCAGGGGAGTATGCTATGATGCAGGATTACTGGCTTATCCAGAAAACTTTGTGATATCAAGTGTAATGTCCCCGGTACTACAAAAGGTAAGTAGTATTAGATAATGCTCTTGGTTAACTCAATGTAATACCATATAAGCATCACTTATTTACCTAAAATCCTTTCCAGGAAAATATTAGCATATTTGGAGGACCTGTGGACACTGGAGTACAAATAATGAGAGGCTCGGTTCATAAGGAGAGGGTATTTAGAGACTGTATAAATCTATTAGGTTAACCTATTGATGTTCTTTATGAAAGATACAGATTCTCATTTGACAGAGTAAAAAGTACCGTTGCCAACTTTTGGGGCCAGACATCTGTAATGCTCCCTCGCTGTTTAACAGTGTGCCAAGGTTTGGGGTTTTTGGCCAACACTTTTCGTATTCCTTCGGTGGCACTGAACACCTGAGCATGTGTATAGTTTGCTTGCAGTTCACTAGGAGGGACTTGCTCGGTTTAAACTGCTCGATGCATTTGTTGTGTTCCCTTGAATGACAGTTTTCATGAAGTTATTCTTAACACAAATGCATTACACTCATGATTTTTTGAATTGGCAACTTGTTGGCAAGAAGACTTCCTGACATTGTTGACTGCTATGGTCTTAAACTTTGCAGTTGACTTAAAGTCCTCATAGGCAGAAATGATGATTGTATATTCTTCCTTGGAAAATAACAAAACTCGTGCCAAGAATCCATTCTAGTACTGCCACATGTTTGGGACCCTAAGTTCAGCTGAAGGGAATTCTTAGTCTAATAATATGTAGAGGCATTTCATTTAATAGTGTTGCCAACTTCATGGCAAGAGTTCTGGGATGGTCCACATGTGGGTGCGATGGTCGTGTGTCCACAAACCTTTGGCCATATGGTGTGACTAGTATATTCACTGCAACGAGGATGGAACATACTCAACACCCAACACTCATCTGAACCTCCCAACTGCTATCACAACTGTAACCCTACATATACTCGTACAGTTTATTATTATGATTTTTAAGATTTAGTAAGAAAATGGATAATATGGATTAATATAGGTTTTTAAGCACAAGGAAAAGATTACTTTCATGTCAGACAAATTGTTTAACACACTCTCACACACACACACTATCCATGTCCCTCTACTGACTATGGTTAAAGCTTGTAGCTTGCATCACTCCTGTGCTTGGGATGCCTTTTCATAAAGAATGACTACCAGTCAGGGTGTCCCATAGATTTTTCATCCCAAGACTGAGGGGTATTTAATATTTACCTTGTAAGATTCATTTTTAAAGCTTTATCACTTCAATACTCTACATATTATTATAAACATAAATGTAGTCCCCAAAATTACTTTTAGCTCTTTTTATTATTGCTTATATAGCCTTGAAACTTCACGAGTGAGTTCAGGAAGGTGGTGGGACTACATGAAAATAGTCATGAGATTCTAGCTTATCCCTGACTGGTGCATCTGGTGTTGTTACAACTAAATATATGTTACAACCATCACTGGTCACCCATATAGCTAGAAGATGGCAACTACCCCACAGTTGAAAAGCTAATTACAGCTATACAAATGTGTGTGGGGCAGTGGTGGCCTGGTGTTAAGGTGCTGGATTACGGATCCCAAGGTCGGGGGTTCAAGCCCCACTATCAACGGGTTCTCACTGCTGTTCCCACAGTGCAGCTAAATGGGTTATCAAAGGCCGGTCATGTCTCTCACTGTCTATGGTGAGAGGCATGTAAAAGAACCATTGCTGATTTTCGTC
>JAOUQZ010000041.1:10634028-10645016 GCA_028564935.1 Neosilurus hyrtlii
AAAATGAGTCACAGTGACCAAAAATTCAAAATTGAGTTAGCCATACCATTTAAAAGAGGAGACTCTAAGCTTTAAAAGGGTATGGCTAACTCAATTTTGAAATTTTTCCAGACTGGGTCACATATATACATATACATATACACATACGTATACACACACACACACACACACATATATACATACACACTGTACATGTAAATTAATTTTTGTAGCAAAGGATGATGCCAACTTGCAGTTGTCAAAAATTTCTGCAAATGAACTGTCAATGTTACAATGGATCAAGACATGCTTCGACTTGTTAAAATTGTCTGTTCTGTAACTGTAATTCTCTGTTCTGCTTACACCAAGCTGTACAACAAGATGAACAGGTTTTCATTTTGTCTTGTTTCTCACAGCATGTAATAAAATCTACTGAATGTATCATACACATATACATTACATGGTGGTGTCATGCACATGGGAATGGTACATTTCAGGGCCATTTCTCTGTGGAGTTTGAATGTTCTTCCCATGTTTGCATAGATTTCCTCCAGAAACCTTCCACATTCCAGAAATATGCATATTTTGTTAACAAAAGTGCCAACAGGTTTGAATGTGAGTGTGAATGGTTGTTTGTGTATGTGTTTTCCCGGCAATAGATTGCGACCTACCCAGGGCGTACCTTGCCTCCCAACCAACGCCAGCTAGGATTGTGAGTGGGTGTGTGAATTCTTAGTCACCCATACTTGCTAAGACACAGCCATAATGCTGTCCGTAATCATTTACCAATAAGCATGTTGAAATATTTCCCAAATTCAAAATGTGGGCTGTGACTATTGATAATACACACAGACACACACACACACACACACACACACACACACACACACACACACACACACACACACTGTACCACTTAATATAAACATCAGGTTTCCTGTCCAATCAGACACAGGCAAGTGCATGACAAATACCAATCTGTAAAGAAGAAACTTGCAAAAGTCTGGTCCCAAGCTGGCTCTTCTATTCAGATTTTCAGATTTCATTAACAGCTCAGTTCCAATGTGTAAGTCAATGACCAAAAAAAATCACAGATCTGTCAGGCACTGACTGGTGGAAGTCTCTACACAGATACAGCTACGAGACTGACCACCTTGCAGTTCAATCACTCTGGTCCGTCCTTGTTCGTTGGCCCCTGTTTGAAGATGAGCTCTTCCCAGGAAGGAGTCAAATAGCAAACCTCTTCCCCATAGCTGGATGCACATAAATACAAGCACATGTCTAAAGGTCTCATTATTTATGTACCTTTGTGCAAATTGTCAAAGAATCGCATCTCACCTCTATGCAGATTTTCCTGTGAGGTTTCCTCCTATAGAAAATCACTTTAGTGTTAAATTCAAGACTTCCGTATTTTTTAAAGACACGGGTCCTTATAGTGTCCTCCTCACACTTAATGATAGCATATACATCCGGAGCTGTAAGAAAGAAAAACAGTAGGAGACCTAATAGTAATGATTCATACAGATGCCTTAAAATTAAATTATGGGACTTTTTTGTGTTTGTTTATTTGTTTTATTTTCTTTTTAAAGACTAGCAAAGAGATACAGTACAATTTGTCAACTTGGAAAGAGAGTATCATGCATCCATATGGGTCCAAGTACAAAAATGTTAGGGCATGCTACAGAATTTCGTTAGTGTTTTTTTTTTCAAATTGTTTTTTTTTTCCACTGTCAGCTAAATGGCCAGAAATAAAAGAAATAAGCAAAGTATTTTTCAAAATCAGAAAATTACCACTAAAATTTTATTTTAAGATAATTCCGGCACATTTCAACCATGAATATAAGTGATGCATTATTCCAATAACCAAGTAAAAATTTAATGTTTTATATATATATAAAATGATACATATGAGGGCATTAACAATAGTGGTTTGGAGGTGAACTTGCAGTAACCTGGATGTTTGGGCTTGCTGAGTGTGGAGGCTCGGTGAAGGTGTACTGTAACGACCGCACATGGCTGAGGACCACAACATCGCCACAAAGAGGGATCAGGCAACTCCTCCTTCAGTTCCCTATAAAAAGTGTGAAGAGCAGACCATTCACTCTTCTAGCTGTCATGTGTACTGAAGTGACAGGAGGGAAGCTATACATTTTATAGCTTTTTAATACAGTACATCAAACTGATAATCAATCATGTATTATGTGGATCCACCTCTGAAGCACTCACATTTGACTTGCATCATCTCACCTGAGTTTGATATTTGTCTGTGAGAAGAGGCGGAGAAGAAAGCGTCCAGTAGCCCCAGGCTGGAAAGTGGTGGGTAGGATGGCATAGCGTCCAGGGTCAAGCGTTACACGCAAGGTAATACTGCGTGAGTCCATGTAGACTGAACTGGCTGCCTGCTCAGTAAAACACTGCACTCTACTCACACGGTTCAGCTCGACCTGAAAGAGCATTAAAAAGATGAAGAAAGTTTGACAGGTAACACTATTAGTCACATAAGCAGAGGACAAGATGACCTTGGCAGTTCTTCGCTCTGTAAACATGTGTTTGGAGATAGTGACAACAGTCACAACAGGATACTTTTATGAATATTACACAAATTTCTGATAAAGCAGGGAATTCTATGGACCTCCTCTTCTAAGTTCATTTGGTTCCCATCAGCATATTTACAGTTTTGAATTTCACAAATCTGCAGTTACTCAATTGGGGGCAGCTGTGGCCCAATGGTTAGAGAAGCAGCTTTGGGACCGAAATGTCACTCGTTTGATTCCCAAACCAGCAGAAAAAATGTATGGCAGTGGGGGAATGAGCTGCACCTTCCCTTCATGGCTGAAGTGCCTTTACCCCACCATACCCCAACTGCTCCCAGGCTACCCCAGTGTGTGGCAGCCCACTGCTCCAAGTGTTTGTGTTGTGTGGGTTAAATGCAGAGGCAATAATTTCATTTGTGGGATTAATACAGTATATTAAAAAAGGCCATAAATAATAAAAGTATTTAAACGATAAACAATTATCGATAACAGTATTTAAACTGTAAATGATAACTTATTACTAGTAGTAACAGTTCGGATGAAGACTCTTACCCTTAGCACCACAAAGCCAATTGGAAGGTTGTCACCTTCTCCTTCCCTCCGTTTCATTCTTCTGTCCTCTTGCTGCAGGCAAATGAGCACCTCATTCCACTCTCCTTCCAACTCAAACATGAACTGTATGAGTAGATTGTGGAGCAGAAGTAAAAGTGTGGTTCATGTGTGGCTAATGGAATAATGCAAAAAAAATAAATAGATAAAATTCATTGATGTTTATTGCAATTTATTGATTATTGATGATTTTATAAAGGGTAATAAGAAAATGCATTCTAACTGTGCAATTTTAGAGATCCTAAACTGTGTCTTTGCTTATAGAGTATTTTAATTATGAGTAAATCACGTGTTTTAATCTTCTTTAAATGTGACAATAGTAGGAAGTTAAATGTTCTCTTTTAGCTGCTGCTTTATCTGCTGTACCTGAGGGTTATGAAGAAATGTCTCTCTGTGGTTAATACATCCCCCACACCTACTTCTTTTGTCCATCTCTCTCTTGTAACTTCTGTCCACCACTCCTTCCTCTTTCCCCTGAAACTCATTTTTATCCTTCGCTGTCCTCCTCTCTCTTTGTGTTAGCCCAGCTTTCTGTTCACCTTTAACTTTCCTCTCTATTCCTTTATGGTCCCTCATTTCATGCTGCTGCCTTTCACTCAGTCTTTCTTCTTTCCTGTCTCCTCTTGAGGCAATAGCTGAAAGGGACCACTTGGAAGTGGCGGAGACAGCCTGGGTGATGTAGGATCGAGCAGTTGGTCTTGTTGAGTCTAGAGGAGCATGAGTCCACTCTCCAGTACAACATGTCTCTCTCCAGTGACCCTGATGCCAGAACAAGCGTCGTTTCACCAGCCTGCACACCACCACATCTGTGAAGTAGTGGCAGAAATCCTCAAACTCCATCCTGGTGAGGGAAACACACACAGGTCTGCCACAGCCTATTATAAGTAAAGATGTCCTCACAGCAAGAAGGTCCTTGATCCGATCTGATTCTGGTGTTTCTGTGTGGAGTTTGCATGTTCTTCCCACCCTTGGTGTGAATGGTTGTGTAAGTTGCCCAGCAATGGTCTGGCAAGCTGTTCAGGTTGTACCCTGCCTTCACCCAGTGTTGGCTGAGATGGGCACCAGCCTCCCCAAGACTCTAATAGGATTAAGCGGTTCAGCAAATGAGTGAGTGATGAGTGAATATCAGTGAGACAAAATGACTATGAATCACACATTACATTGTGTCTAGAGAACAAAGTGTACAACAGTAGTGAGAAAGAGGAAATAAGAAGCATGTGGCTCAGCTGCTCACAGAACCCATAGATGTGCTCTCATGTCCGTCAGGCTGCTTTCTTCAGGTTTACATCACATTGTTTCACATCATATCTGATGTAGGTTTTGCAGCATTTGGTATGAATAGAAAATTTGAGTAAATGAGTGCCACAACATAACCAATAACAGTATAATTTCTCATTAATCCCCACTTAAATTCTGTTCAGTTGTTAGAAACAGTCACTCTGTCAAGAATTAAGCCTGATTTATTACCAAAATTCTCCAACATCTCTGACAATCAGCCCCATCTTCTCTCTCTCACACCGGCCCACCTGCTGCCATTGCTGTGACCTGCAGATGGCACCAAAATATGCTGTTAATTCTGGATAATTAAAAGCACTGACTCATAACTGCACACAAAATAAATGTACTACTTTGGTCCTATCAGTCTAAGGACAAATACAATTATGCATATGATCTTAAACTATCAGTGCCTTGAATAACCAATTTCTGCCTACAGATATAAGAGGTTACGTATTACCCTTGGCTCCAGGCTCCGGCCCAGTCTGCTACGCCCCATGGGTTCCTCATGCGCACCATATATAGCCGGGATGTTCCACAAACAGCTGGCAGATTTTCCCCAACACGGATTTTCCTTAGTGCAGTTACACCATATGCATGTCCCTTTACCAAACCGCATTCCAGTACAGACTCAACCTGTTCTCCTTCTGCTGGCTGCATAAATACAGACAGAGAGAGGAATCAAATAGTGTTGAAAATAAAAGACATCTACTGTGTTTATTTATTTTAACTTCTTGCTTGATTAGTGTAGACATTTTGGTTTTTAAATGATTGTATATGCAGAGTCTTTTTTTACCCGTATGGAGCATGTGATGAGAGCTTTACAGCTGTGTGCTTTGGCTAGCGTCTGATACAGTGCCCTCCTTTGGTCAATATTTTGGCACAGTGTCTCTCCATCCAAATTCAATGGTTCAGATACTCCTCCAGTGAAATCTACTAAAGCTTCTGCTGTGTTTCCTCCTTCTAAAGCTTCATAACAACCATTTAGCCTAAGAGAAAAAGAATGAGGAAGAATTTTTACATTATTATAGTATTATTACAATAAAGAAATTGATAACATATCACCTAAAAAAAAACTTACAAAAAAAAGTTGTAACATCTGAATAAATAAAACTGACACCTTTTTAGACTAATATGGACTAAAAGTGCATGCTTTTATTAAAAATACTATCCCTCGTCTTTGTGCCTTGGAGTGCATAGAAAAATGCTTCATGTTGTCAGACTGATCCGATTCAAGTATCACCGTTATCATATATTCTGTCATTTTAGAAGCTCCTTTTTATTTTGTATCCTTTATAATTTGGTAGCAACAAATCTATTAACAAATTAGAAAGGGTAATGGATAAAATGTCAAGAGATTATTCTGGAAGACAATTTTCTTTAAATGGAACTTGGTTTTACAAGTTTGGAGTTGAGTGGCCTGAACAAAGCCACACTGTACACTTCTGGTATGATCAGAAACACAGACTGCTACCTAAGCCACCTCACCCGACTTCAGTGCCCTACCTTATTCATGCTCTTGTGGACAAATGAGTACAAATCCCCACAGTTACTCTCCAAAGTCTAGTAAAAAGCCTTTGTGGAAAAGTAGGTAGGTAAGGTAAAAGGAAAGTCTGTTGGGTTTTACACCTTACTGGCTCATGATGCCAGTGCTTATCCCCAGTTTCCATACCGTGAACGGACTAGGAGTTCAACTCCTCCTGGATGGGATGCTAGTCCATCACAGGTTACCTTCCCAGTATTTTTTACCTGTACCCATTCATACTGCTTTTCTGTGGAAAAGTGGAAGCTTTTAAAGTCAGCTAAATGACAACAAACAATACAATACAAAACATTATGCTTACCTTGTGTGCTGTCCACATACTTTTGGCAATATAGTGTATGTATTAATTCAATGAATAAAAAATATGTTAATCTACTGTATGGTTTTAATCTCTTTTTATTCATAGCTGTACATTTCCTTGACAAATAATTTTTTGGAGTGTTATCCTTCTCTAACATGTCGTACTTGGCATAAGCCTTCTCCAGCAGTGCGCTCCAAAACTCCCGTGGTGTGGCGGAACGACAGAAGAGTAGCGTTCCATCCTCACTGACTGGTAAGCGGTCATCCACCACAACATCCATCCACTGTCCCAAACGCCAGAAACGGAAGTGGAAAATTCCTGCATACAGGTGTGGACGCTTGGGGTTCCACTCCTGCTCCTTGTGATCCGGGATGACCTTGACATGAATATCAGGAGGAGGAAAAAGTTTATAAATGCAGGATTACTTATTGTCTTTTTTTTACGCTGTCCTTTTACATACACACCTTCTTCCAAAGTGATGGCTCTGTTGCAAGACAGGAAGTAGCTGCCACCATCCAGCAGTTACCCAGACTGCCCTGGTGCAGATCTCTGGTACTGATTCCATCCACAAAAAGTCTTGGGTCTTTACACAGTTCCTGAAACACAGCGAACAGAAGAGAAGAGGAAAAAGTCACAAATTAAGCATCTTAGAAGTCATGATAAATGATTGCTTTAATGATCGATAGAAGTCAGCTAAAAGGAAAAACACTTAAAGAATGGGAAAAGTCCAATCTTCAGTTACTTATAAAAGGAAAAAGTTCATTTTATTGAAAAAACATTTACAGAAAATCATCAAGGGATTTCTCATCAAGAAATAATCATTTTCACTAAAAAAAACACTTGTACAACAATTACTGGCACCCTGAAAACTGTAGTGAACATGATGTAACTGAAGTATGTTTCCCATTTAAATTGTAAGTTTTTTCTTGTCATTGTTGTTGATTATTGGAGTGTGTAGGAAATGCCAAGCTGTAATCTCTGACTTCATGATTAGCTGGGAGACAAATATGAGGTGGCACAGCAGTCAAATTCCCTTAGTTATCCACTAACATGGGAGAGATAAGAGAATACACAAAACAAATGAGGGTGAAGTATGTTGACCTTCATGAGTCAGAAAATTATCAAAAAAAATACTGTTCTGAAAGTTCTAATTCCACTGTTAATGCAATAATAAAAACAAGTCAACAAGACATCAACTGAAAGATCTGGACATAGAGTCTGGAAGACGACCCAAGTTTACTTTGCCCCCACATACAGTGAGGAGGCAACAAAATCTTCAAGGATTACTGCTGGTGAATTTCAAGTGGTGCATTAACAAGGTGCATGACTATTAACCTGAAGATCACAAGTTCGAATCCAGGTTGATGCCACAGCCATTCGCAATCGGGAGTCCATGGGAGCTAATTGCCCGAGCTCTCATGGGAGGGGAGGATGGCATATGCTCACTCACGCAGATGCGATAACCAGCCAATCTCTGGGTGTCTGAGAGTTCATTCGTACAAAAGGGGCAGATATCACTTTCCATCTGAGTATGTCACGCTGATCGATCATGATCAAGAAGTCATAAGTTCGAGTCCCTGTTAGACCCCACTGTGCTAAGACCCCTAGGCAAGGTCTTGCCCACAAGTATGCCCCTGTTCATCCAGCAGTATAAATGGGTACCAGTAAAAATACAGGGAAGATGACTTGTGACATCCCATCCAGGAGTAGCTGAAGTCCTAGTTGATTCATGCTACAAAAACCGGGATGAGCTCCATACTGATGAGTCACCAGGCTATGGTGTTATAAAAAAAACCTCAATGTGGGTTTGGTGTAAAAAGGATATAGCTATAATGAAAATAACCTTATCCTCAGGTACAATGACCTTTAACCACTTTAAAAACCTGTGGGGTGAGCTGAAAAGGAGAGTGCACAAGAGACCGCCTAGGACCCTGGATGACCTGGAGTGCTTGGGTAAAAGGAATGGTCTCAAACATCTTGCTCTGTATTCTTTAACCTTATTAAATGTTGTAGAAAGAGACACAGGGCTGTTTTATTGTCCGGAGAGCTTTTACAAATTATTAAATGCAGGAATGGTAATAATCATGGCACATGTATTTGGTGAAAGTAATTATTTATTGCTACAATATTTTTTTTTAAAGTTGGATTTTTTTCCCCCCGTTGTTTCAGTGTGAGATGAAGCTACTTCAACAACAGGTGGATTTTTATCCTTACCAATTTTACTAATATGTACAAGGGGCACCAAGAATCAAAAATGTTAAACATATGTGTGTATTCAAATAGAGGAGAGAAGTGCTGTCAGCCAGAACCTTTCATTTACACAGTGACATTGGATCTTGTATCCCAGGATCACCTGGTGTAATGTTACTCCCAGACACAGAAGAAATATGCCAATGCCAGATGAGGACAAAATATTGTGCCACATAATGTATGTGAATTAGTATGGTGTGAAATATATTATCCAAATATTTTGAAAATATTACTTTAGAATGTATCTCTGACACCACACCCTCTGTCTCAGCATGAATGTCTATTTGAAAAAAAGTGACAAATCCTCATATCATTTTATCTAACCTGGATATAAACAGAAAATATATTTGTGTGCCATATTTCTGTGCCACTAATGCTGTTTTTTAACCTTATACACACAGTGCTTCATGGATCATTGAACAAATAATCAATAATATGATTATGCAACTCTTTTAACCTCCTTCAGTGATCACACATGCTGCCCTTTAGCTCAAGTATCAAGTATATATCGGTTATACACTGTGCAAGAGAATGATGACATCCTCATCAGCCTTTGTCCTGGTTTATAAGGATATAGATTTTAAAATTGTTCACTTTATTTACATAAACGTAAACATTATGTACAGAAATATTAGCATTATTTAGCTGAATAAATCTTCCACGTCAGTCCATACAAACATAAATAATTTTTATGACAATTCTTTTGAAGTGTATTATAAATAAGTAAATAAGTAAGTCTATTATAAATGACACCTGGGCTAAAATTATGAAGCTTTCTGTTTACACACAGTTACATATTTGTTAAAGACTGTTAGTCAGGTATCTCAATTAAATTAGATCATTATTACCAATCCTTAATGACAAGATCCATGCTAAGGCTTTAGACAAATTTGCTATATTATTGAATATTAGTTGCATAAAGTCTTTGTCCATGCTATAGCTATGCGGTTTTTAACTGCTAACTTGTTCAGGCTAACTAGCTGTTAATGTTTTCTAAGCAGCTAACTTTATCCAACCAAGATTCAAACAGGCGGCCTACATTTGACTGGTCACACTTTAGCAGATACAAACATTATTTTAATCACTGTCAGTTAGTTTTTTTATAGCATAACCAAAACAAATCTTGGCAATGCCTTAGACACCAAACACACGACAAACACATTTCCAAGGTTTCAAATTGCAGTGGGACTGACGTCTTGTCACCATTAGAAAGGCCTTTAATTAAATATATCTGTAATAGCACTGCTGACTGTGCAACCACAATTAGACTGGCAGTAACTAAATGTTCACATAAAGACAGGAGAATGTTATAAACTTTTGACTCTTCATGTGCTTGCCATCTACAGCCCATAGAAACAGCAACAACTCACTTTTGACAGGGTGGCCATAAGGATACTCATTTAGAGAGAGAAATTGTTGTGTCAGAGGTGTCATATTGGGCCATAAGTGGCATGAGAGAAAAGCTGAGTACAAATGCATCCATGTTTGTACAGTTTCTAGTGTAGTGAGACTCCAGATTGGCTCAATTTTAACTTGGGTTAATCTTAAAGCAGCCCATTCAATTACCAGGCAGTAAATAAACATGCAACCCAGTGTTCTTTTATTTATTTATTTATTGTTGTTGTTTTGGGGGTGGGGAGTACAGGTGAATAAAATATACTAAGCCAATAAGATGGGGTTTCACCACTAAAAATTAACTAATTATATTTACAGCTGTGTGCTTTGTGTCTTAAACTCGCCCTCCTTTGGTCAATATTTTGGCTCAGTATCTCTCCATTCAAATTAAGATAAAACACTTACTAGTGAATGGACACCTTTAACCTATTGACAGTTTGGTAAATAAGTGATGATCTTTCTCACCTGTGGTCTTTTCCACGTAAGTCCTGGAGGTGCTGTTCTCTTGAAGAACAATGACTGAGGACATGCAGGGAAGTGTGGGTCTTTAAAAAGTGATCCATGCCTCAAACATGCTCGTTTCAGCTTGTGATAGTTCTGACCATGAAACAGGAAAACTCTCTCTGGCATCCTGCAGGTGGAGGAGACAATGACACAAAATAAAAATATAAAGAAATTGCACAAGGCATTTATCTTGTAAAAGCCTTCTTCATGGATGGCACAGTGATGAAGTGGTTCGCATGCCCATTTCACAGTAAGAAGGTCCGGGGTTTGTGTCCTGAGCGAGGGCGAAGGTATTTTTCTGTGGAGTTTGCATGTTCCAGTGTTTCCTCTGGGTAATCCGGGCTCCTCCCACAGTCCAAAAACATGCACTTTAGTCTAATTGACCCTGCGATGGTCTGGCAAGCTGTTCATGGTGTACCCCACCTTTGCCCAATGATGGCAGAATAGGAACCAGCCTCACTGTGACCCTCATAAGATTAAGTGGTCTGGCAGATGAGTGAGTGAGAAGCCTTCTTCGTTACTATACTTCATTCTGTAAGATCTACATGAGTGCATGCGCGCTCACACACCCCCCCCCCCAACCCCCCCACACACACAC
>JAOUQZ010000041.1:10657151-10668167 GCA_028564935.1 Neosilurus hyrtlii
AGAGAGAGAGAGAGAGAGAGAGAGAGAGAGAGAGAGAGAGAGAGAGAGAGAGAGAGAGAGAGAGAGAGAGAGATTTCCTTTGAAAAAACTTAGAAACCATGAATTCATGATTTCAAAAAATAATATTTAAAAGAGACACTTAATGAGACTTTTTTTTAAAACTACCCTTTTTATGCCAACTTTCTGTAAAATGTCTCAAAAAAAAGTGACCAACAAATTATCAAGTATATTACTTTTGTACTTGTTATCAAGTATATTCAATAATTATAAAATAAAATATTCGATAAAAACCAATGTTGTTTTAGGTCATATATATACATAAATACAGAGAGTTCTTAAGGGTTCACAAACACCTCTATATTTCAGACAGTAGCTTTTCATATCGGTAAAGTTAGAAAATGAGTAGATGTACTACAGGTTGAATACTATGTGCATTACAATTTCACATAGCCAGAGTTGAGAAATGTTGAGCAATATTCTTGTTGTCACAAACACTTCTTCTCACTGTCTGTTCAGTAATTACATTTGATTTAGATCTTGCTGAAATGGAAACAATTTAGAGCTCAATAAGCCCCAGTGCGATGTATGGACATATGCACCTCTCACTGTTAAGTTAATAATGACTTTAAATCCTTGCTCTCTGCACGCACATAACTTTGATTTAGATGCAGCAAGCATATAGATGGAGACAGGTGACCCACTTTAGGATCCGCACATTTGGAATCACAATTAATTAATTCATACTGGCCAAACCTTTGCATGTAAACATGGCTGATGTGTTTGTAAAGCTGCTAACCTTCTGCAGAATCTTCCAGACTTTCTGATAAAAGCCGACTGGCACTCTGTTGAGGGCTCCGTCCAGCCTCCTCCTGCGAATCCACTGGCCCTGGCGGCTATCCACTGCAACAGGAACACTCACACTCATAGAGCCATCAATCGACTCGACTGAAGTGAGACGGTGCTTCAGAAGTCACATAAAAGAACATATGCATGTTAGAAACACCAATAAAGGGCAAAAACATAAAAGAAGTGATGTTCGGACAACACCAACAATGACAAGAACATTGTTAAATATGCCATTTTAACAACATTTCCTGATCCACCAGTCAACCAGTGTTTCTTAAATGAAATCCCTCAGCCAAGCAGAAATATACAACATGAATGAATTTAAATATTATACTGTGACTTACAACAGGGTCTGAGTGGTCGATGTCAAAGGAATGTGCTGAAAACGTCTATGGAAAAGGAAAGAAATACAGATAATATAAGGATCAGCTTTTCCAATATAATTCGGAGGGAAGAGAATCTGTTCTGTCCAGTATCAGACAGACCTCACAATCATCACATTACCATGCATCTGCAGCCCCAAAAACCACTATTGTAATCCCTGTAGCTACCTCATATAATAAATTATCCATTGCGATTATGTATAATTTTATGACACTATTATTAGTACACTGATCACTGCAAGCATTAATCATTACAGTGAAAATTTTGTGATTGCTCCAAATTAAGCCAGACTGGAGCACAGCATGTTTTACTTTTCACCTGACTCTGTGCTGACCAAGACAATCTCCTGTCTTCCAGCTGCAAATGGAGACACAGCATATTCTTACCTCTCACGCAACAGAGCAAAAATAAAGTGAGAAGTCACAGTGAGAAGTTAAAGTGCTCGGTACATCAAAAGCGCTTATGTTGCTTGTAAGTAATTACTTACCAGCTTCATATCACTCTTCAGTTTGCTGATGCCAGCTCGCTCACTTTTAGTTGCACCCACATGGCCAACTTCATGGATAGATATGGCAGGACTCACACCACTATCTGCTGTACACAAAAAGTAAAGAGTAATTATAGGCAATGGATAAATTAAACCACAAGAAAAAGTCATGGATGTACAAATAAAAGCAACAAACATTCATGAACAATTAAAGGTTAAATTAAAGGTTGATGGAGTTAGTCAAAAGGGTTCCCCAGCAAGTTCTTATTATCAAGAAAAGTGATACAGACTGAATTAGAAAAAAAAACTGAAATTTACATAAAATAATAATAATGATAATAATAATTTAAGCATTCCCTTAATCTTTCAAAAGCTGAAACTCCAGTCAACACTCCAGGCTACAGCCTACTCTCCCTACGTATACATTTCCTTTTCTAAAAGTAAACCCCAGATCATAAATGGCTGGGATGGTATGAAATAAAGCAAATAAAAACATTTCTTAAAGATTTAAATTTATTTTTAATTGTATTTCATCACAGACAGAATACTGAAGCTGAAAACAAAAGGTTTTTGGCTTGTCCTTCTTGCATGCGGCAGCTTGCATAAGAGAGCATAATGGAAGTAACTGACCATGCCTCTGCACACCAAACTCTTTGCCACTGAGGATGTGATGTAAAAGATTCTTCAACTCAGAAGGACTCAAACTCATCAGACTTTCTGTGGCTTCCTCATCTGAAACATAGTCAAAATGAATGTATGAATGTGATAAAGGACATGTTAAATGAAATTTCTTCAGTCATTCTAAACCTGTAGTACCTGAACAATTAAGAGATTGGGCCAGTTCAGTAGCCATGACTTGAATGATGAGGCCAATCCTCAGCCTGAACATCTCACTGAACAGACCTGGCTGTGTCCTGATGTTCATCGCCAAGTACACCATAATCTCCTGTCACATGCACACAATTTCTTATTTAACTTTATTTAACATGCACACAATTTCTTATTTAACTGAAAATGCATACCGAATCTTCCAATAGGTTATGTTTTACCCACCGTTAATTTTTGTTAGTAGGATTACCTACAAAACTAAAGAACAAAACTAAACAAAAAAAACTTTGTCTGGGTTTTACATACACACACACACTATATATCACATGGGTGAAAGTCAAATTGTGTGGTGGCAACAACACTGTGGCACGGAGAAGCACCTTGGGCCTGTGAAAAATCTCAAATATTGTATGCCACGGAACAGCATTTGGGGTCATTTTCAGCACTGAAAGTCAGCTCTTATACATATAAAACAAAGAAAATACCAAATTATGCAGCAAACATACAATTTTTAATGTGCAAAACCTTGCTTTTTAATAGTGCAGAAAGTTCTGAAAATAGCTTTAAAAAATTTACATGCACAAATATATTTCTTGTCATTATATGTGTGCAATGAAATAAATGACAGTATTTTATCAAATCCCACAGTATTATTATAAATGAATTTGGGCTGCAGCTTGCATACAAACTGTTAAGGCAGAGTGTGTTGGCTGAGCCACGACAGAGTTCTTTGTTTTTTGCTTTTAGTGTTGGTTGCCTCATTCACACGGTTTTCACTTTCAACTGGTGACTCTTTCCTTTTCACATCTGAAGGCAGGATGAACAGGATTGATACTCTTGTGGGAATGCCTTGCTATGTTTTTTACGGTTGCTATTTTCTGATGGCTGTTGACTTCTGACAATCCGCTTCGAGAAATTACATTTTAAAGACCAAAACATTTTATTTCTAATGAATGAAGTATATGTGAACCACTGGAAACATCACAATCGGCCTTGACATTGTTATAAGAAAAGCAAAACAAAACTCCGCAAAGCTAACAAATCTTGCATGTAACTTTCAGCCTAATACATTGCATGAGACTACTCGTGGCCGATCGGGAGCTGGTTAATATTAATAAAGGAAGTTCATGTCATGTCACGCAGAGGTGTGTGTGTGCAGTCTCACATTGGCTGATCGATAAGTACTGCTCATAAATATTCAGAACATCCTGAATATTTAGACCTACATACAGAATGCATGAAGACCTAGCAAGCCAACTTATCCACGACTCACAGCAGCAAAATATTAAGCACTCGATCTGCGCCTAACACAAACTAAGTCAGGAGGACGTTAAGTCACATGAAGGCAGGACACCTACCCCCCTAAAAAATAATTTTTAACATTAGTTCTTTGGGGGTATTGCTAAGCTTGGCAGAGGTTTGCACTCGAGGTGTGCTTGCTTGTTATGCAAATTCTAAACGTCCTTAAGGTATAGATGTATTCTGACCTGGGTAAGGATGGAGATTGTTATGTTGTTTTCACTGGCCTCATCTATAAGTTTAGCCAGCAAATCAGGTGGCATTGGTCTGAGGCAAGACAAAAATCAAACACCATGTTAATTATCCACAATGCTGAAATACTATTTTTAATACATAAAATACACAGACCATAGACTGATTGAACCAAGGAGTAATAGTTCAAGTGTGAACAGTAATGCTGAAACAGCTGACTCACGCAGTGATGGTCTTTTCCCTCGGTTCAGGAGGTAAACCAACTGTTAAGTGTTTCTGATGAGCCAGCAAATCAGAACAGGCCTACAAACACACCCACACAAAAAGTGGCATACCTCATTTTCCACATCCTATACAGCTTAACAAACAGACTATCACTGATCAACCTCAACTCTAAGCTAAAATTTAACACAGAGCAAATCTTTGAGAACCAAGTGATAGAGTAATGCAGGCTCACCCAGTCAAGCTCCTCCACTTTTTTACGTAGCATACCAGAGATCATACGGACAAGGCCCCAGCAGCGCAGGTCTCCTGCCTTTTCATACAGCCCCAACAGCAGCCTGTGCACTGTGGTGCCTGTTCCATGGAGCTGTGTGTCCCAATCCATCCCCCTTAAAAATCACACACACACACACACACACACACACACACACACACACACTCCCATTACTGCATTTTCACTTGGAAGCTTGTTAACACTTAGGTTAAGAATACATTAGTCAACAAAGCATGTAATTCAACTTTTAACACCCCATCCACACACACACACACACATTACTGCAGACACAATAATTTACATTAAAATACAGATTTTAAAAAAAGATGAAAGCTGACTTGTCCTTGAAGAGGATGTATAAGATGTCGGCCTGGTCTTGGAGTCCCTGTGTATCCTTAAGCAGCTGGGCCAAAGCCATGTAATCTATAGCACCATCAGCACCTCGGGGCAGGTTTATATTGGACGACACAAATATTTCTGAACCCTGAATTAGAAAATAACTAGGATAACTTAAAGTGTTTTTCAATTTCATCCTTTGTGTTTGTGTATAAATGAGTGTGTATACCTTGCTTGATTCTGGTACAGATGTGTCTTTTAAATTAAGAGATGGTTGGGGGGATCGGAAGAGCTTGGTAGGCAGATACATTTGCACATCTGAAATAATGAAATAAAAATGACCAAGATGAAACGCACAGACAAACTGTATGGGCAACAATAACTAATAGCAATGCTTACTATGCAGTTGGAGATCTTTGGCCTTGTTGACTAAAGACACCATCTCTCTTGTTTGATTGGCTGCAGCCCTGAAGCGGCAGAGCCCACTGGCCGTGTTGTCTGCTCTCACACCCCTCTGAGGCACTGCTGTTGCTAAAAGCTGATCCAAATACTGTGTAAAATCATCGCCATCTGAGAGGATGAAAAGATACACTGTGTTTGCTGTTTCATTTAGTGGAAAACTGGACCAATATACATGAGAGATGTGCACATATATCCTCCTGCTAATAGTAACCATCAAACTATTTGACTAAATTTCAATACCAATTGCTCCAACTTGAAACAGATCTTTATCTAGACATTCAATAAAAGCAAATGCATTCTTCACCTATAAAATGCCAGCTGTGCATTATCTGATGCAGTAAACAAATTACCTTTTTGAAATATATATATTAACGTGTAATAAAAGGTGCACCAAGACGCTGAAGGAAATATTTCAGAATTGTACTTTCATGAACACAAACAATTGATGACTATTTAATTTCATAGCATAAAAAAGCATTTAACGACATAAGAAACACCAGACTAGTGTTTAAACAAGTGTTCAGTGAGTTTGTACTTACCATCACTAATATTGAGACCATGCATAGTGCTCTCACTATCAAAGCTGTATTCATCCTCCTCACTCCTGCTCCAGCTAAGACTGCTAGAGCGTGGCTTTCCACTATCCAAAAAGCTCAGATGAGCAAAACAGGATGTGGTTAAGAACTCTGACAATTTTCCTGTCTGTATCCTAAAAAGAGAGAAAAGATTAAACGTCTGGATAAAACATACTAAAGGAAAGGTTTGTTACAATAAATATCACACAGCTTTGCTCTTACCTAGCTCCTCCATAGTAGCCATCCTGTAGTTTCTTCAGAGTGGCCAGTACTACAGGGTCCAAGTCTGTGTAGTCCTCAGCTGAAAGGAAAAAGGTTACAACATTTCATATATCAAGTATCTCTTCCACTGGAGAAAACGAGACTCGAGGAAACTTGTCTCCCTCTGATGCCTATGAAACCTTCAAGCTAGTCAGTGTCCATGTATTTATTTATTCATTGTAAACATCACTGATGCTTTGTGGGTCATGCGTAAGTTAGAGTCAATCCCAGCAGATATTGGGTGAATGGCTATAATACCCAGGATAGCCATTCACATTTATGGCCACTTAGGAGTAACCAGCTGAACTAAACATGTCTTTGACCTAGGGAGGAAACTGGATCATATGAAGGAAGCACATACAGGCGTCGGGAAACTGTAGATTAAATTTTTTTGAATTGCTTTTCTTAAATGACGGAAAAAGCAAGTTTTTAGTGAAAATAAGACAGACATAATACAATAGAAGAAAAAAGTTACACCTTAAGTACTGATCAGAACTTTTTCTAACAATGCAAATGTCCTTAACAGGAAACCTGGGACCTGATAACAAAAATACTAAAATTTTATACCTAAATACTGAAGTAGTTGTTTTTAGCCTCATTTGTACAAGAACAACATAAAAACCTTTATTGTATAAAAACCTTTGACTGCACTGGTGTAGAATAATGTATGAACATCAGTCCCACTCACTGAGCATGGTCTGGGACACAGGGAAGGTGACTGTCGGCCGGCCAGTCATTCTCCAGCGAGAGGACAAGTAGGAAAGGTCAGTACGCAGCATCTCCACAATCATCCTGTTATCAAGGGCCAAGTAAAACTGCTGGTGATCAATAAACTACCAGAAAAAAAAAAAAGGGGGGGGGGGTCACTGATTGTCTATAATCTTTCTTATATAAATAGATTAAAAAAATGAAAAAACTAAAAATAAGCCATATGACCAAATGTATTCCTTGTTACAGTACCTGAGGTGTAAAGGCAAAAATAGTGTTGCGGATGATGTAAAGCTTGGATGTCCCCAATACACCAATCCGGCGACATGGCCTGCCAGTCAGCCCTAGCCTCTGGTTACGTCCTTTAAAAGGTAAATTACAAATGAATCAATTATAGTGATCTGAACTGTTGGGGTGATTTTATAGTACTGAATGGAACATACCTAGTCGGGCATAAATGTGACTAAGAACTTGCGAAGGTTGCACTCTGATGGGGTGGATGTCTGCCACTGTATCTACCGCTATCCCGTTCTTCAGAAGTAATGCCTTAATTTCATCATTCTCTGCCAGAATGCACACTACAAAATACCAAGTATTAATAAACAAAACAGCCAAGGCTAAGAACATCAGAAGAAATTGTAATATAGGAAACTACTGAAGTTGACGATAGAACTTGCCTTGGACAACCACATCAGGTTTGGGGATGGTGGAGAATCTGCGGTTGAGTGGGTCTATTTCTCCAGGGGCCAGGAAGCCCTGAGATTTACATTTAAAACAACAAGATGTAATACTGCCAGTCATAAATCGAGGCCTTCTTCTCAAGATGTGGAGTCTCAAGATGTGTGACCTTACCTCTGCTAACAGATTTCCCAGAATGTACAGTGATTGTCCCCACTTCAGAGGGCATTTGCCCATAGGGATCCTCTCAACAGAGTGAGGATTCATATACTCCTCATCTGCCTAGGAGAATATTGTTTAAACCTCACATCTAGCAAAGTTTTTACAAATATTTTACTCCCACTGTAAAACCATGCCAAATAAATGAACCTTACCCGATCAGGAGGGACACTGTAGAGTTCAGGTAGCAGACGTATCCCATCCTTTTGTTTTATTAGTATAGCTTCCAGTGCCTCCCTGTACTCCTGCACCTGATATGAATCATTCCAAAAACAGCATAATTTACCAAGACTGAATATTTCCTTCCCTGCATTCATCTTCAGTAACCACCTATGCCTAATCAGAGTCATCTTAGATCTGGAGCAATGGACAGGATGCCAGTCAGTCACAATACACCATTCATTCACTCTTATTCACACCTTTGGATATTTCAGTGGGGCCAACTGATATACCAGCATATTTTAAGAAGGTGGGAAAAACTGGAGAACAACAAAATGCAGACACTTCACACAGGCAGTAAGAAACTAACCTTAATTTTGATAAAGAGAAGAGATACCCTCAGCTAATAAACAACCTCATTCAGTCTCAGTTAAAGGTGTAATCAGCAACTGGAGCAGAATAAAAACTTGCTCACAAGTTGAAATCCTGAATAGGTCATAACCATCTATGGCCAGGAGTCAAAAAGAACAAAACTGGAAATATTTTATGAATATGAGATGTAGCATACTCCCTCACCCTTCAACGACAATGTCATTAGCCAATTATGGACATCTGTGTGCTCATGGATGCAAAAGAGCACAGATAGAGCTTTCCTCAGTGCGTTACTCTACCTTGTAACACAGCAGGGGTAGCAATAAAAAAAAGATACAGCTGTCTGGTTTAGATATCAGACTGATTACATCTCTGGGAGGCAGCTGCTATATGACTGGGGAGACCTGGCCACTAGGTGGGAATTAGCCAAGACAAAGCAGAGGAAACTTGATGTTCTGGAGATAACATATTTAATACAACTGCTTTTTTTTTTAATCATCTCTAAGAATCCTAGATGTTTTTACCTGCTCTTGGTTGTTTAGAAAGATTCCATCAAGGATGAGGTAGGTCCAGAAGAGAGGCCACTCACATTCAATGTTTTCAAACAACTTCAGCTCTGCAGATTCATAATACAGCCTATTTGGGTCCTGTGGACACCGAGAGGACATGTCATAATAACAGCTACAATTATTTAACTAAAATGTTCGGGTATGTAAGTGAAGATACTATTAATTCTCATTTCTGTTTCTGATCGGAACAATACTTATTCAATAAATTGTTCATATTCATGATGGGGAATTCCTAATATTTTACCTCTTTAGGTGTTTTATGGCCATCTCTAAGAAATCGACAGCAACCGTATCTCCCCTACAGACCAAAAAGCACAGTGACGTCAGCGGTATTCAAAATATAACCCCAATTTGCATGCTTAAATGAACTACAGATCACTAACCTGTAATTTGGAAATGATTTCCTCCTTGGTGATGTTGACTAATTCCATGTCCTCGACAGCGAAGGCTGGATATGAGATGATGGCAAGAACACCAGCATCCACTTCTTTCGATGTGGATGCTCTGGGCAGCATGGAGTTAAGAATGGACTGCACATAATTAAAGTAGCTGCTGTCACACTACTTGTTTACTACAGAGTTTTTAAACCATACCCAGGTTATTAATCCCTGAACAAAATCCTCTGTCCAGTGAGATTACACAGACAGATAATCATTCAGCATCCAGAACCAAGGGAACACTGTGCATTTTAACACATTTCTAAGAAGCCTCAATCGCTTCTGTTCATTGGAGTGTTTTGCCTCTTTTGTAATATCGGCATGATGAAAAAATTTGATAGCTTAGGCATGGCCTATACGCCAATGGCGTGCTGGAGCAAGGACTCACCAAATTATAAGATCATTATAAACCAATTATACAAAAATTAAACCACTACAGCTGGGATATTCCTTTAAGTAATAAATTCACTAGAGCAGTACTGAGGAAGATTTAGGAGTATATTGAATGCTGGCTTCACCTGACAGTGCTGGATGTCATCTGGCAGAGCATGGACCACTGAGCTGGGACCTCCTTTAGCCCCAAATAAGTTGACCTCATCCAGTGCCTCCAGTGCTGCCTACAGTCACAAACACCGGATTTACACACTGTATTTAAAAGATAGCTCACATTTCATAAAGAAATACAAACTTTTAACCCACTTTATGCAGGTTAAGATAACAACCACTAAATTAAAATCAAAACTCAGTGCCAGTTCTTTTTAATGAAAAGAGAATAATGTCTCTTATTGCACTGCACAAAACAAGAGGAACTGCCACCATTTACTGCAGTTGGCTCGAACTCATTGGCAGAATGTGAAAGGAGTCCCATGGAAACCCAAAGGACTGCACCAGACTGAGTTTATAAAAGGTCATGCACAGCAGTGACAGTGTCAAAGTACCATATGTGCATGGGAGAAATGCACAAGGACTTCTGTTAGGCAAGACTCAGCTGCATTCTCAGCTGCTCAGGGGCGATGGTGGGACGCCTGTTAATGTGCATGTGCATGTGAGAGTGTGGTGTGTAAAAGAGGCATGGTCCCAAAATAAAACCACCTTAGTCATTTTTAATAGGCTTATTATTTATTCATTATTATTTCTAATAATCATTAAATAATTATTTTGAGATTTGATATATGTAACAATACCAACGCTTTACTTTAAAGAATCATCTTTGTTTGTCATGCCTCAGACACCCACAGGGTCATGACTTTGGTCTGTGGGTTGATCTCACATGTCCACCAACAAGCAAAATGCTGTTTGAAATTTAAAAACCGCTCCAGATGCGAAATCTTTTGCTTCATAACGATAGTGTACTTAGCTATCAAATATATTTTTAGGTTTAATTCTTATTTCTTCCCAAATTAATGACAGACGTTTTTTTTCAGAAAAGGAACACATGTTTAATTACCCTCACAGAGCCAAAAATGGTCAAAACAAAATCTTTATATTAGTAGCAGAGTATTTAGAGTAACAAAAAACATTTTCCAATGTTTTTACTAATGTGTTGCAGATAATATGTCTTAAAATTGGCACAATAATTAGTATGAAGAGAGAGAAAAAAAAACAGTTTAGATTTTTCCAGCCAAACCCTAAGTAACAGAGACACTTTGCCACTTTTTGCACATAGTCACTTTACTGACTTTAACTTTACTAGTAAAGTCGCACTGCA
>JAOUQZ010000041.1:10678660-10692385 GCA_028564935.1 Neosilurus hyrtlii
TATATATATATATATATATATATATATATATATATATATATATATATATATATATATATATATATATATTCACATTACCATATGTTATTTTTTATTTCAAATATTGTATTCATTATACACACATGTATACACTCACACACACACACATATAGTCAGAGCTGTGGGACAGTTGGGAGTTAGGTACCTTGTTAAAGGGCACTTCAACTGTGAAGGGGAAGGAAGGAAAGGCACTTCTCACCCCCAGCAAACATTTTTACTGCTGGATCAGGGAATCAGCCCAACAACCTTTCCAGCCCAAACCTGCTTTCCTAAGTTTTAGGCCACAACTGCCTCTTTTTTACTTTGTAAGTACATTTTTTTTACATTTTTAAAACTTTCTCTCTGCTATATTTTCTCCCATTCTTTATTAACAGAAGGCCACATGAACACACGTGTGTGTGTGTCTGTGTGTGTGTGTATGTGTGTCTGTGTGTCTGTGTGTGTTTGTGAGAAGCTGAAGATTATCCAACATACACTATTTAAACATCCAATTCATAATGATCATATAGCCTTGTCCTACCAATATTATATATAAAATATTAAAATATTATTGGATGTAAATGTGCATTTTATCATTGTTGAAAATTGCAATGCTTTAAAAAAATTGCTGTACTATTTACTGTATGTACATTTACTGTAATATTTCATTTAATACTATTTTCAAAGCCTTATATTTTGGTCATGTAACACATTCCATTTACATACAGTATGTCTGATAGTAAAAGCGGTTTTATTTAATTTTTTTTTTTTAAACATCATTCATAGTACACACAAAAGCAACTTACATTTAGTACACATCATGTCACTTTAAGGTTTCTAACAGTTCTAACAGTCACTCAAAAGCATACACTGAAGCAAAGAAATCTAATATAATAAATAGATTATCCACCAGAATAGTGAATATTCTGACAGTATTGAAATGTATGACAAATATCGGGTCTCTATACTTACATAAATAAAAAGCCAAAAAATATTTCCCACTTAAAAAAGCACTTAACCTTTAGCACATAAGGAAACAGAGATGTAATCTGTGCAAGCACACAGAATCTTCTTTCAGGCAACTGAGGTCTTTAATCTTTGCACTGTTAGTCACACTTTCTCTTACTCATTCTCGCTGAATCTGTAGTTCACTGACACTCGGGTTGAAAGTCTGCATGGATTATATGTATATGTGCAATCTGCTGCCAGCTCTACTTGTGCAGCATCCAAGCATTACATGATCTAATACCAAGAGCTAGTCTTCAGGAACAGCCTGGTTCAAGGCTTAGTATGTGTTCGAATAACCGCCTCAAACTCTATTCGATCCATCACCCCATCACTAGCACCACCCCATATATATACTATATGCACAGTATATGATAAAATGATAAAGTGAAGGATTAAATAGAATGATAATGATTGCACAATAGTATACACGAAGTGTAATATATTGTAGGTTGTAAGGTTTACATTGTAAAACTTAAAAAAAAAGTTTACTTGTATTATGAATTCGTGAATAAGAATTGTGATTATGATTTAAGCAAGTTAGTTAGCCCAACTTAAAACTATTTCACCTTACTTTCTAGCAACATAAACATAGCTAACTTTACTCTTTAGCTCACCAGATATCTGACATATTAAACTGCACATTACTTTTGCTTCCACCAATACGTAGGCCTTTTGTACGATTCCATTAATTGTGGGGTCCAGGCGGTCTATGATATTTGGGTTGGAGAAGGAATAGGCCTTTTCGACTCTTAGGAATTTGTAGGTTGCAGTAGTCCAAAGGAGCAGTGTCCTTTCCTGAAGGCATAATAATGAACAATTTTATACAGTGCATACACCAAACAAAAGTTTTAAATGATACATTAAGCAAAGTAAACTAATCTTAAAACATGCTTACCTGCATATTCCTGTCAAACACTCATAGTTATTCTGACAGTATGCACCGTGGGGTTTAGTACCGATGACTCTCCAAAGGGGTGTCATACGGGCCATTCTCCTGGGTGACCTCAGAACTCCTTGCACCAAGTCTGGGGAAGAATCTGTATTTGGAACAGGACTTGAAGCTGCCTAAAAAACATACACTTATACTCAGTAGAGGTAACAGAGGTAAGTGCTACATGTTAAATACAATCTTTTTTTAAAATCTCAAATATTAATCTGTGCATAGCAGCAAGAACTTACAGAGTTATCTTTATTTTTTTTTTTTTAATCAACAATAACAACTTTTAACCAACCTTTTCTTAAATTTTATAAATTAAATGTAATTTAAAAACTTAAAAAAATCTGTTCCTATGGGAGGAGAAAAAACATGAGATATACATGTACCTGTTGGATGAGCACCATAAGAACCAAGCACCAGGCTCCAACAATTTTTCTGCTGAAATGACTTTGCCCCTTCATGCTGAGAAAATGGATTTTAGCACGACTTTCTCAGAATTCTATCTGTAACCGAAGACAGCAGTGGGTTTTATCACTTCCTTCAGCCACCTATACTTTCCAGTCACCACAGAGGCACCCAGTCTTCCAGTCAGTCTTCACTTCAGTATCTCTGCCTTTTTGTAGGCAGTTGTGACGTCATATGTTTGCTAAATATTTCTAACTGGGGATGAGTAGTCCTGTGGGGTCTGGGTGAAAATACACTCAGGGCAATGATGGGAAATGAAAGAAAAAATAAATAAATAAAAAGAAGGACACCATAAATTATTACAGGCTTATCATCAGGTTAGTGGTCAAACAACCAGGCAGGAGAATGTAAGTGATAAATATGAATAACAACCAACTTGCATCATTCCTTTTGTCCTCCAAGTCATACAGTCTTCTTTCAAATGTGGAATTAGAACTAGTTTTAGTCTGGTTTAGTCTTGGTTTAACCTTAAATTGATTATGGGTGGCATGGTGGCATAGTGGTTAGCACGTTTGCCTCACAGCAAGAAGGCCTGGGTTCAATTTTAGGGCTTGAGTGTTTCTGTGTGGAGTTTGCATGTTCTCCCTGTGCTTGCATGGGTTTTCTTCAGGTATTTCGGTTTCCTTTTACAGTCCGAAAACATACACAGTAGGCTAATTGGCTTAAGTATGATTGTGTGTGTTAAATGTATAATTGTGAGTGTAAATGGTTGTGTGTGTTGGCCCTGTGATGGCCTGGCAAGCTGTCCAGGGTGTACCCTGCCCTCGCCCAGAGTTGGCTGAGATGGGCACCAGCCTCCCAGCGACCCTAATTAGGATTGTAAATAAAATGAATGAATAAATTAATAAAGCAAATTTCTTTAAAAAAAAAAAAAAAACAAAAGAAAAGAAAAGAAAAGAAAAAGAAAAAACACACTTATTCGTCCTAATAAAAGCAAAATTATGTATCTGCAAATAATGCAAACAGCACCCTCTGGCAGACTCCAGGATTAGATGGATATCTCAATAAATTCTCTCTGCAGTTTCACTTATCTCTAGATCTCATGTATGAGTGTTATGATGAATATAAACATGCTATCTTTCCAAAATCGTTGAGAACAGCTTCCCTCAGCCTGCTTTTTAAACAGCAAGAAGGTCCTGGGTTTGAACTCCATTCCCAGCAACTGTGTTCGTATGTCGAGTTTGCATGTTCACACTGTGCTTGCATGGGTTTGCTCTGGGTACTTGAGTTACCTCGCACAGTCCAAAAACATGTACATAGGGCTAATTTGATATTCTCAATTGCCCCTAGGTGTGACTGCTGTGTGTGTGCATGTATGCATGTATATGTGTGTGGGCCCTACAACTGTGTACTCCACCTTCGCCTGGAGCCAGCTGGGATAAGCTGAAACCTCCTCACAACCCTAATAAAGGATAAAGCAGCTTGAAAAATGAAATGATATGAATTTCCTCGAATGCTTCACTTCCTACAGGCCCCTACAGATACTGACTGGAGATGTGTACAGGGTGGTTTGGTATCATTAACTAATATAGCTAATATACACCTAACTGGATGTGTTATAGAGGGAGTGTAGGTTGTGATCTTAATATTATAGATCTTCACATTAGAAAAACCCAACAGTGACCATCCCTCTCAGTGCTGAAACCACTTTGGTAAATTTAATGGGATTTATTATTTATTTTTTTGTTAAATCTCTTTATTCATGCCCAACACCAAAAATCTATACTTTCTATTCACCATTATCTTAAAACATGGAAGGAGTCGTTAAAGTCATATCTGCTTTGATACTGATGACATTCTCTTGAACAAAGTATTAAGTACAGAGACCTCTGTTAAATCTCTTCTCAATTAGCTATTTCAATACAGCAAAGGGCACGATTACGCAATTAATCTCAGCAAATCGTTTGCTTTGCCCTTTCATATAGCTCAGTGTGTTGACATAGAATGATGCCCCTTTTCAAATATTTAAGGCAGGGTTCAAATTTCTTGGTGCATTACCCCAACTTATAATTTGCAGAATTCCAATTCATTATTGAGCTATTATTTGCTAACTCTATTATAAGCTAGGTATTTGATTATATGTTCAACACAAATTAAACAAAAGTCTACTTCCCCCCTTAATTTGTAAATTGTGCATAATGAAAACCCTCCTACTTGAAAATAACATTAATAAAAATTTAAAAACAACCCTCATAATTTAAAGGGACGTGTGAACAACATATCTTTGACATTGAATGAGATCAACCAATAAGTACAAACAAACCAAAGGTTTCATGTGTTGTCAACATCTGAATCAATGCATCTTTCTTGCATGCATAATCAAAGTGTTTATGACCTTTGAGCTGGTTTAACCTCTCAACCTCCCAGATTCTTTAGATGTACATCTATTCATGCAGATTATAGTCCATAGAGTTTTTAATAAAACTAAATCTTAGGAAAATCTTAAGATACTTGCATTCTGTTTGTAAATAATAAATTACAATTTAATATTATTATTTGCCTCAGACTCAGTGGACATCACTGAATAGTCCCTGAGACAGAACATTGCACATCAAGAAAAGCAAACAAAAATAAGATTCAACGGTTTATATTTACATTTTAACTGACTCAAGCTTTCTCGTAAGCTTGCAGAGTGTGCGTGTGTATATATATATATACACACACACACACACACACACTACACAGGAACTAAAAAAACTATTTAAATGAAGATTTTTATTATATACTCTTAAGTCAGATGAGCTTCATATGCTCCAAGCCAAGTATAAATGATGTTGGTCATCTTAATCTTGAACAAGCTCTGAATACATTAAATACCTTAAGGCACTGCAGCATGCACTCACCAGAGCAAAGTATCTACCCAGACTTTCTGAGATCCCACAGAAATTGTGCATCTTTTGATTTGGAGTCTTTTGGTTTGGCTTTATAATGAAACAATCATTCAGTTATTTTAAAATATTATCCATGTCAAGGCACCCGTGTCTTCAGAATACACTCAGGGTATCCCTTTTCATTCAACTTATTAATCAAAACTGAATTATGCGACCCATTTCCTTTACCTTTATGCAGCAAAGGCAAGGTGGATGTTGCTGAATAGTCTCTGAGACCAAACATTAAGGGGACTTTTATAATTTACTTATTTTTATTGTAATTACATATTTTAACCATTACAGAGGCAGGTCAAATGAGCTTTACATGCTCCAGCCAGGCACAAGTGGTTGGTAGTCATCGGCGTCTTTTTTATGCTTAGCTTGAGTTCTGTTATATACTACATGGAAACATAATGAAAAGCAAATGGAAATGAAATTTTCATATTTTAACTATGACAGAGACAGGTCAGGTGAACTCCAAATGCTGCAAGCAGAGCCAAGCTAACATTGTCTTTTAATGCATTCAGTGTGAGTACAACTTAGAAAAGTAAACTTTGCTCTGCAACAGTGTGTTTTATACTCAATCTCATAGTATATTTGTCCATTT
Organism: Neosilurus hyrtlii; assembly: GCA_028564935.1. Taxonomy (NCBI): domain Eukaryota; kingdom Metazoa; phylum Chordata; class Actinopteri; order Siluriformes; family Plotosidae; genus Neosilurus; species Neosilurus hyrtlii. The sequence goes on from JAOUQZ010000041.1 coordinate 10,684,566, forward strand.
TAAAGCATAACAATGATGACAACACTTACTCTAAGTGGCCGTGACAAACTGTGAGGGTACGTCATACTGATTCAAGAATCATCCATGTAATATATACACAAATGTCTATTATCCCAAGATTGTGATCCAATCAAGAAACCTTCCAAAATACTGACTTATCTGAAAGATAAATATATGCATCTAGCGTGAAGTTTAGACATCGGGCGGCAGAGTCGACAATCCATCCACTGGCAGGGTGCAGTCATAATTTAAAAAAGGGACAGGATGGGGTTATACAGACAAACAGCAAAATGATGGAAGGACAGAAGTTTGACTTGCTGTAACCCATAACACAGGTCAGAAATTTCTGGATATGTTCCATGGATTAAAATCATACCAGTTATTACTTTCCAAAAGCATTCCTCATGATTTCACAAGAGTTTTTTCTTGTTTTAAAAAAGCTTGGCATATTTTCAGTGGTATCGCTTGCTCCTGTGGCTAAGGTCATACTTATTTTGTTTTTGATGGACAGCTAAATGTTGTGCAAAAATTCTTAGCATATCAAGAATGACTCATAATTGCACTCTAGAGAGTGATGAATGCATGCAAAAGGCACATGCTTAGAGCCATGATGATACCAGCTCAAAACTGAGTAGACAGGATATGCAATGTACTTGTTTAGACAGAAAACAGAAACTTATATAATTTTAGTATTTTCAAAATGTATGAAATATTGTTATTAAGTTGCTGCTAAGAATAGGTAATTTCAATATTTTACATTAATTTAGAAGAACTTCATACAAAACAGAAACATGTGCACAGATCACTAATGGACTCGGTCTTCTGAATCGCGATGTATATTACTGAATTCAGGAAAGCTTTACATTAAACCATATATACCAGGGTTTTAAGAGCAATAGAAGGAACTATTAAGAACAAATGGACCGTTTGTGCCTACCAACTGTTTCTTCAATTTCTCTTACTTAAGGTTTTCATCTGACTCACCCTGAGAACAATTACTGCATTAGTTAACACAACAAAACTAATTTATTAACTTGTTTATTCAAATGTTAATGAAATACACTTGCTTTGACTTTACTGACTCACTCTGTGACTAAAAATGGGCCACTTAATTTAGCACCAATAGCATGTTCATAAATATTGATCTCTCTCAATTTAATGCTTTTTTGGGTCAACATTTCTTATGGTCCATTAATGTTGGTGAACATGGTTTGATCATCTAAATTCATTGCCCTGTTGCATCAAGGAAGCCTATGCAGATATTTTCAGATAATTATATGTAATCTGACTGCATATAATCTCTTTTGCATTTGGGCCACAGACTGCCACTGTTTTTTTTTAACCTTGGCAAGGACTGATCAGATTGCAGTAAAAAGTACACTGTTCCAACAGGAATTAGAATAGCTGCCAAATAAGAGAAAAGTTATGTCCTGGACTAGACCGATTTCATAGAAAATGATTTAAATGTTGATTCAAGGAAAATAAAGATTTTTCTGCTGCTAACCTGCTATAGATGCTGCATATTTAATTTGCAATATTGCTGCAACTGTGCAAACTAGTTATAGCTTACAACTTATACTTAATGTCTCGAATATTCAACCTGGTGATTGTGCATTATAAAACAACCTCATGACATTAATTTGGAAGAATTCAATTATTCATTCATTCATTTTCTGAACTTCTTAATCCTAATTAGAGTCACGGGGAGGCTGGCGTCCATCTCAGCCAACTCTGGGCGAGGGCAGAGTACACCCTGGAAAGCTCGCCAGGCCATTGCAGGGCAAGAATTCAATTATTTATGACAAAAATACCTTATAACATTTGGGTTGGCTCACACACACACTGAAACAGAAGAGAGACAGAAATAGAAACCAGGATTCAAATGGTACACCGTATCCAATGAATTGACCTACTTGAAAAACCTAGTTGTGCTCTAATGTTTGTATAAACTAGGGGCCAGAGACATATTCAACAGTGCAGTGGAAATTAAACTTTTGTTTGTTTTAGCCATTAAATGTCTGTTGTTGGATGTAGGCCTTTCCCCACCGACCTCCACTGGCCTGTTTTGTGCAACACGGTGCCAGTGTTTATTGAAACTATCCAGGTCATCCCCCCATCTCATCCTTTGTCTTGCTTGGTTTCTTGGAAATTAAACTGGTAGAAATAAAACGAGCAAAAAGGACAACAAATCATATGTAGCATGCAATAACTTTTTTTTTTTTTTTTTAAATAGTCACTATCACCTTCACAGTTAATATTAGGTAAAGCCTTCCCTGAAGAGAATAACAGCACTGAGCCTCTTACGCTAATGTTTAAGGTTGAAAAACACTTGCAAAAAATAAAATAAAAACCTTGAACCAATTCCCCAAGCAGAACATTCCAATCACTCATTCATTTTTTTTTTTTATTTGACAGACAGAGATAGAGACTCCATTTTTTCCACTGTTGTATATTAGCCCTAAAAGCTGTTGGTTGGTTGCAGAAAGACATACAGCTCACTGTCCAATGTGGTTCACATACAGGGCAAACTAGTATTTTCAGCCAGGAATACTAATAGCGCTACTGACACGTGTGACCCTACAGCTCACTGGATTGACTATACAAATAATGTTGCTCGACATTTCTGGTGAGGGTTATAGGCCTGAGGCCCATCAGATCATACCTGTTGTCTCCAATGCATAGGTCACAGGGACAGAGTAGAGCACACACACTGCCCCTTGAATGTGTGTGATCTATTTATATGCAAGGTAGTACGACTTGATGCTTAGAAGTCTGTACAAATCATCATATATGCACCAGTGGAAAACTAAATATGCAGAAGGTTCTCTCTATTAAGACACCTTTTCTGCTGGCTGTGGTTGCAGCCAGAGAAGTTGGTGAATTGTACACATTTATTATTCAGTCTACCAAGCGTACACTGAGGACTGGAGCACAAGCATGACGTGCTGTACCGCCAAACCGTTACAAAATTATCAGCAGCAAATTGATTAATCTATCTGCTGAGAACATGTGCCCAGACAGCTCTGTATTCAGTGAGGTCTCTCAAACATCATGTGAAAGTAACTGCCATCTGAGAGATCGCTGGTCCGCTATACTGTATACTTTAAAGGGCACCATAAAAATGCTCTGCAGTTTCACAGGCACTAGGGGTAAATAAAGCAGGATTATAATTAAAAGCAGTTATGATGTGATTAAACCTTAATTAATAATTATTATTTTTTATTTTTTACAAAATATGCTCTTTATTTAATCTCTCAAGATCTCTAAAACAATCATTTCATTATTATTCTCATTAAACACTCTTTAAGAAACATGAATCTGAACTTTTCTCCACACATTTTTCATACATATTAAAGGACACTCAAGAAAAATGCCCCCCTTTCCTTGTCTTGAACAAGAAAAAATGTGCAAAATGCATAATTTCCAAAAGAGGTCAAGACAGCAGCATCTGAAACAGTAGTAGCATCTTTCTCTCATGCCAACCAGCCACGCACTCAAACACACATGCAGGTTGACCTATAAAGACACCAAAAAAGTTCTGTTCATGGACGTTTCTTCCCACACCCCAACTCCCATTTCTCCAAAACATCTTTTTCTTTTTTTTTTTTTTTTAAATGAACTTTTCCCATTACTTCAGGTGCAAACATGAAATATCAAATAGTCCAAACACATTAACAAGGCACAAACAAGACAATCACAAACACAGAAATAGTAGGACAAATTTAAAGAAAAAAGGAAAAAAAAAGAAGGAATATTTGTCACAAATAGTGGCTTTTAACCCATCTATGCATCAGGCAACAATTCCTTCACACTATACCTTCACAACGCACCAGTTAGATGTGGCCTGCAGATGGCAGTAGCTGGTCAGAAATGGTGGCAGAACTGCATACAAGTCCATTTTATTCAGTTCTTCATCAACCAGCTGCATTTCATACTCAGTCATCTACAGGTGCAGGATTCTGCAATCATGTCCTCATATTCTTTATAGACAATACTTCCGTTCTTTTCCATCATCAGCACACTGATAGGTTTGTATTTGTAAGGCACGCAGGATGGCAGTGGGATGTCAGCAACACCCAGCTCACTGATGACTGTTTGGACGATGGCATGGTTGGGTGAGTTGTAGCCATAGTGCAGGATGCGTGGACAGTCACCCATGCAGTAGCGAGGGTTGTACATAGGGGGCGCGATGATCCAGTGGTCCCATCCGAGGTCACGGAAGGTCACACGGTATGAATGGAGCTTGCACTGGTTCTTGCCAACACTGTTTTTGGATCGCTTGTAGTTCGGAATGTCAGAGCCGATGCTGCCGGGTTCTTTGGACCGGCGCAACCTTGTGCCAGTGTGAGAAGTGGCTTTGATATACTTTGCCCATTCCACAGGATGTCCCTCTTCTTCCAAGAAGAGAAGCAAGGCAGGGGCTCTCAAGTGGTTTTGCGGTGGGAGATGTCTCTTGCGCGTCTTGGGGCTCGCAACAGAACGAACCGGGCCAGATTCCCAACACTTGTACTGAACATAGAGGACAAACAGGCTGCCTTTAACAAGAGACACATGGGACGTGACATCCGATTCAGTCCACATGCTCTGAGGGCCCAGAATGACAACGTCTGTCTTATTGGTATGCTGTGAGGAAGTGATCATGGCCTCACACATAAACGGAGGATATGATGCCACAGGTGACCTCAGATGAATGAAAGATGCCCTGTTTAGTTTGCTCAGTGGGAGGTTTTCCAGCTCATATTGCACAGTGTACGTGTACAGCAGGTCTAGCAGCGCCAGGGCAGGAGTGGATCCAGGGGCGAAAGAAGGAGAAAGAGAATCATACTTTGGGAAGCAATCAAGGTTTTTATGCATTTAAAATGATTGTTTAAAAAAAAATTTAACAAATAAAATTTAAAAAAACAATGAATGAATTCATTATAATTAATAATTATAATATATAATTATAATAAATACATTTTAAAAAGAGCCACAGAAAGATTATCAACACACTGCCTAGTCTGAACACACATCCAAATACTAGAGCTGGGGTTTGAGGCGTGTATATGACGTCATGGACACTTCCGGTCACAACAGCACGTGTGCGGTGAGTGAATGAGTGCGTGGATGGATGTGCAGTGGTGCTTTACCATTGGCTGAGGAATGGAAGCGCTTGTCGGTGACGGAGGCCTGAATCAGCCTGACGGTGTTGGACCCAAACAGTTTGCGTTGTTTCGGCCTGCCGTCGAGATTCGCTGCTTTCCTGTACAGACTCCACATGAACTGCAGACTCTGATCCTCCGTCTGTTTTTTGGGAAACGCGCTACTGTTGGGGTTTCTGTGTTTTGGGTAGCTTTTCCGGCGACTCTGTCCTGTCCCCAGTACCCCAATGTGTGACGGGGGGAAGGTCATTTTATCAGCCGTGCACGTGAACGCGGGCAGCAACAAAAACAAACACAAAAGCACACAAAGTCTCAGGAAACCATGACTGCAGGCGGCCTTCATCTTTATCTTCAGGCACGGATGAGTACAACCGGCAAGGCTACCATAGTCCAAGAAAGTCAGCTGACTGCTCGTTCACAAACCCTAATTAACGCTCAGTGTGTCTTTACCTGCTGACGTCAATCACCTGAGACGTGCGCGCGCGCGCCCGCACACACCTACCTACCTACCTACCTACCTACCTACCTGTCTCCCTCCAGTTCAGATCTAAGGTTGCTTTATTAGCATTACAAATGTTCACATGTGTACTGCCGAAGCTTACATACAGGTGTAGACAAATAGGAAAATAAATACAGAAGTAAACACAATGCAAATATTCAACAGTGCGTACAATAAAAGGAGAAAAAAGTAACAGTAGGAAAAGAAATACAACAAGTCCATCTTTCTAATATACCTTAACAATAAATAAGTAAATAAATATAAGACCACTCAAATCTTTCCTTAAATAAGCATCTTTATGTAAATCAGCCATATTGCTTGTCAATGTGGATTTCCAAAACAAGCACACTTCATTTTACATAATGAGCTGCTGCCAAATTTTTCATATTGGGGTTATACTCTGTAGGATATAATATAAATCGCTATGAAAAAATCTTCATAAACACGGGAATTTTTGCAAGCAAAGAGGGAGATAGCTCAAAATCAGATGGATAAAGAATCTTAAAAAATAAGATGGAAAAAGATTGGCAAACCAAGTATTATACAATGGTTCAAAGAAGTGTCTTCATGTTTACCACTGGAAAAAATTACATATGTTCGAAAAGACAAACAAGAAAATTTTCAGAAAGTGTGGAGGTGTTACATTTAGTATATTAAGAACAATGATTTGTCTTATTTACTGCAGGAAACAGCATAATAATTCCCTGTACAGGACCACAATCGTATGTTATAATCTGTGAAGATTCTTATATGAAACCTGGATGGTCCCTCATGGGCCCAATTGTCTTTACTACATGCTTTGTATATTGTTGTAATCATGTGTGTCAGTGTGTTTGTCTTTTTGTATTTCTATAAAACCTTTAATAAACATATTGTTGAAAAAAAATGAGTTGATATGCCCCCAGTGCAGCTAACTGGATTATCAAATGCCGGCCATGTCTCTCACTGTCTGTGCTGAGAGGCATGTAAAAGAACCATTGCTGATTTTCATCAAGTGTAGCTGCAGAGCCGTCAGCATGTTTCTGCCCTGCGATGGCCTGGCGAGCTGTCCAGGGTGTACTCTGCCCTCACCCAGAGTCGGTCGAGATGGGCGCCAGCCTCCTCGCGACCCTAATTAGGATTAAGCGGTTCAGCAAATGAATGAATGACTGAGCTGCTGATATGGAGATTACTTGAATCAAATCCTATTTAATGAGAAAAAGTATATTTAAAAAAGAATAATAATAATAAAATTATTGCTGTGGTCATCATTATCCTCTTGCAAAAGTTTGTATGGTAAAAACAGTACTAGTGGTACCTAAAATTTTATATGGGATATACAATTATCTATTTTTTATGCCAAAAGAGTGAAAAGAGAAAGTTTTTAGTGAGAAAAAATAAGGGTGTAATTCTTGCTTTATTGTCAGTGGGATACAGTGAGCGTCAGGATCCTTATCTTCTCAAAATTTTAAAGACGGCGCTTCATTAAAACAGGGCCAAATAGCAGACGTTTCATTCATTCATTTATTCATTCATCCATTTTGTGGACCGCTTAATGCTAATTAGGGCTGCGGGGAGGCTGGCACCCATCTCAAGCGACTCTGGCGAGGGCAGAGTACACCCTGGACAGCTCGTCAGGCCAACGCAGGATAGCAGACAATAAAGACAACAAATTTACAGACTAGCAGACGCTGAAAATGACTGACCAGGATAATCCTCAACTCCTTCCAGTGTCACTCATCATGAGCAGGAAGCCGTGGCCAGCCATGGCCTAATGGTTAGAGAAGTAGCTTTGGAACCAAAAGGTCACTGGTTCAATTCCTTAACCAGCAGGGAAAATGTGCTGTGGTGGGGGAGTGAACTGCACCTTCCTTTCCACATTCATGGCTGAAGTGCCCTTAAGCAAGGCACCCAACCCCCAACTGCTTTCCAGGCGCTGCAATGTGTGGCAGCCCACTGCTCCGAGTGTGTGTACTCACTGTTTACGCGTGTGTGTGTGTGTGTGTGTGTGCTCACTTTGGATGGATTAAATGCAGAAATCAAAGTTTCCTTTGTGGAATTAATGGAGAGGGCGGCACGGTGGCGTAGTGGTTAGCACGTCTGCCTCACAGCAAGAAGGTCCTTGGTTCGATTCCCAGCTCGGGCGTTTCTGTGTGGAGTTTGCATGTTCTCCCTGTGCTTGCGTGGGTTTCCTCCGGGTA
>JAOUQZ010000041.1:10694224-10721273 GCA_028564935.1 Neosilurus hyrtlii
GATGGGCGCCAGCCTCCCCGCGACCCTAATTAGGAATAAGCGGTTCAGAAGATGAATGAATGAATGAATGAATGAATTAATGGAGTATAAAATAAATAAATCAATCAACTGTGGGATGATATCAAGTGACCTACAAAAAGAATTGCAATTAGCACTCAGGGTTAAGTGCACGACACGCATAGTTTGAAACAGATTCCTCTAGATGGGGCTGAAGTCATGCAAAGCTAAAAAAAAACAACAACACATAAATAAATAACATTTAAATAAAATCAATCGCCGCACGGCAAGAAGCTCCTGGATTCGAGTCCATGGCTTGGCTCAGGTGTTTCTGTGTGAAGTTTGCATGTTCTCTCCTTGCTTGAATGGGTTTCCTCTGAGTACACTGGTTTCCTCCCACAATCCAAGGACATGCACATCCCTCTGCTTGTGTGTGTTTCCTCCAACAGTCCAAAGTCATGCACATTTGACTAATTGGCTGATCCAAATTGCCCCTTGGTGTGAGTGTGAATGGTTTTGTGTGTGTTGGCCCCGCAATGGACTGGAAACTTCTGTTCAGGGTGTACCCTGTCTTCCCCCAGATTCGGCTGAGATGGATTCCGGCTTCCATGTGACCCAAGTAGGATAAAGCAGTTTGGAAAATGAATGAATGAATAAGTGAGTGCGGTAGAGTCTAGTAACATACAATCTACATTAATGTATCCCCGTAAAGCAAATTTTTGGACCTCAGGGTACCTGTGCGTGTGTGTGTTATCAATAGCCAAAAATGTAAATGTAAACAGTGCGTCTCCTCACTTCTTTGGTAGGGTTCAAGATTCAGGGGTTCTCCAGAGGGCGGGTAGGCCAATTTATGGTGTTAGATTGTGAGTCATATTTAAGGAGGTATTTATAAAGTTATGTCGAAAAGAGTGGAGGATCACTTTAAGCTGTTTAACGTAAGTCTGTTGGGCTTTTTACAGCCCAGCCTAACGGCTCATCGGGCCGGAGCTGACCCCCTTTTTCCGTAGTCTGGGAGTTCAGCTCCTCCTGGGTGGAGCACTAGGCCATCGCAGGTTCCCTTCCCTATTTTGTGCTGGTACGCATTTATAATGCTGGGTGAACGAAGGCACACGTGTGTTTAAGACCTTGCCCAGGGCGGGGAGGGTTTAACTGGGATTCGAACCCACAACCTCTCGATCATGATCCCACTACACCACCGGCCCCTGGATAAAGTAATCTTTTTAACTAGTTTTCTGATGGTACAGATTTAAATACACTCCCAACATTAGGCTGGGATGTATTCTGACCTGGGTGCAGTTCTGACACAGCTTTTTTAACAGTTAACTGTGGGATTTGAGGAGGAGGAGGAGGAGGAGGAGGAGGAGGAGCTGCCTCGCCAACTCGAAACTGGACAACGGACAAAGCAGCGGTTAGCCGATGAACAAAGTCCCGCCCCCTGGGTTGTGCTATTGGACTCCTCCAGTGAAACGCGACCCCAAACGGCCGTTCCACCTGTCAATCAAATTGACTTCTGAGCCTGAAGCGTTTCCTTCACGCGGAAGCTCTGCATGCCCGTCCTGAGCGAGCCGCACATCCCTCCCCCCTCTCCCCTCCCCTCCCCTCCCTCTTACCGCGGCTCTGCCCGAGTTGTTGATTAGTGATGGAGAGACGAGAGTTCGTGGTGTGAGAAGTGTGTGAGTCTCGAGTCCCGGAACCAGCATGGAGACCGTGGAGCAGCTCGTGACCTTTAATCACATCCACGTCGAGCTGAACGGAGGAGCACCGTGGGGATTCACACTGAAAGGGGGACTGGAGCACGGAGAGCCGCTCATCATAACAAAAGTAAGAGAAGCACAGATGTGCAGGGGAAACACAACTGTGAAGGTTTTTAACCATTTAAATGAATTACCTTTACAATCTGCATCATCATCATCATCATCATTATTATTATCATGATTATGATTATTATTATTATTATTATGATTATTATAATAAGGTCTAGAATCCACACACTTGTGTAATGATGCTTTTAAACACATTTGTTTCTGCAGATTATCTTTCAGTTACTTAAAAAGACAAAAACTTTGTAACACAGTGGCTGGAAGTTTGTTTGGTGTCAGGTTTCAGTCTTTCTGCTCCCATGCTGGGTTTTATAATCTTTTACCTGGAACATTTAGTTCATTTTGATTGTGTTTGTTGAAATGTTTTAAACTCTATTGAATGAATGACATTCAGGTTTCTTCTCATCCTCCATCCATGAGAACAGAACTACTTTTATAAGAACAGGGGGGTGTGTGTGTGTGTGTGTGTGTGTGTGTGTGTGTGAGTGTACACATCTGGAGGTCTTCCATGTGGACAGAAGGAAAATTGGCAGATGTTTGAATGTTCATGTTTATCGATCACATCCTCTCCATGTTGGAATACTAGGACGCATGAACATGAAGCACATTTCCATCTCTTTTAGTTTTTATTAAAAAAAAAAAAAAAAACAACCCACGACTGAGGTGATGCAAGCAGAAGCTGATGTTTTTATTTCCGTGTTTGTGTATACCACAGATGTGTATAGTTCTTTCCTGGCACCTTTCCCAGTTGTTGGACACAGCTTTTTATACAGAGCATTAACACAAGGCTATAAACCAGGCACCCTGGGAGTGTACCTATACAGCCATTCATCGCACACTGCTAACTTTTGAATTCATTGCATCTTAGGCAATGGAAAAAGGATTTTGTGCTTACACGATATTAGGCCTTGGAACAGGAGAACATAGTGTGTACAGTCAGATTTTTGAATTTTTGGATTGCATCACCGAACTGTAAACAATCTGGGACTTCATAGATAGAATGGGCAGCATAGTGGTGTAGTGGTATTGAGTCCCGGGTTCAGCGACGGCGTTTCTGTGCTGAGTTTGCATGTGCTTGCGTGGGTTTCCTCGCCACAATCCCAAAACATTCATGTCAGGGTAATTGACTGTTCCAAATTGATCCTAGATGTGAATGTGAGTGTGAGTGGTTGTGTGTGCGTTTGCCCTGCGATGGTCTGGCGAGCTGTTCAGGGTGTACCCCACCTTCGCTAAGCGTCGGTTGTGAGAGGCTCCAGCTTCCCCGCAACTCTAATAGGATTAAGTGGTTTATCACATGAGTGATTGATTATATTGATGAAATGTAAATAGTGTTCATGTGTGATACGTACAGATTTTTGTTTTCTTCACACACAGCCTACACTCTTAAAAAAACCCTAAACAAAACCAAAAGTTCCTCTGGGGGAACTCTTAAAGGTTCTGTGGAAATCCATAACACAGTGTATCCCTTTCAAAAAGCAAGAAACCAAGAACTCTCAGCCACTTGAAGAACAGTTGAGGAATCCCTATTTCTAAAAGTGTCACATGTTATTTAAAGGAGTTGTGTCATGATTTTTTTTTTGTTTTTTTTTTTTTGCTGAAATTCAGTTTGTGTCAGCAGAGTGTCCAGAATACTTCTATATTTGTTAAGTAGTCTTTCCACTTGCAAATTTAAGAGAGTTTTTTAGCCCAATATGGATCAGATGGAAAGGGATTGCAGCATGGACTTTTTGAAGTCTTGTTGTGCTGAACAGTTTTCAAAGATTGAAATCATGTTGCAAACCCATTACAAATTTAATGTATGAACCCAATTTCTGTCTTGCATCCTTGGTAAACCAAATATCCATCAATTTAAATGATTGTATCTTGTGTGATAACAATCTTCATGACATATAGGCGATTTTATTTAAACAACCATGATACTGCCCCTTTAAATCATTTTATAGGTCTATTCTCCATTCTATACATATATGTTTTTTAGAATAGGTTTAGGACTTTGTTAACGTAAGCAGGTTTTTTACTAACTTTACAAAGAGATGAACTAGAATGCAGACATTTATTCCAGTCTCTGGTCAGTAATAAATTCCGACTCTTTATCTGTACTGCTTAGAGCCTGGATGCATTAATGAATGGGGTCTGCAGGTTTCAGTGCAGGGGGTGGTGAAGGAACTGTATTAGATTTTCTCTCTTCATTTTTCAGCAACGCTGAGTTCAGCCGGTCGAGGGTGTTGAGTTGTTTTATTTGAATGAAGATGTTTTAGGGTACAAGAACCACAGAGATCACATTCCCAGACTCACCCCCCCTGAGCTGACGGAGGGGGAAGGGGAGGAAAGCGGGACAAGAGGGAAAGGTTAGAGATGTGGGGGAGAACTTAACTTAGTGGAAGTATGAATGTGAGAAGAAATCTGCTTACTAAGCTCTCGGTTTGATCTCACATAGGGAATACATTTCCATTTGGTCCTTATTCTTTTTCTTTTTTGCTTAATGAGGAGATTATTGCATCCGGTAATATTGTAATGTTCCCTGCAGAACATTTTTGTTCGTACTATAAAACTGAGGCAGGTCCAGAGGATTACTGATCGGCAAGATTGATTTCAAGGTGAGTATTAACTAACCTTGTATGAGAAACCATCTGTGTACTGTAAGTGAACCCAGGCTTTGTAGGGTATTGTCTACCCTTTATTTCAGGGTGTATTGATGTGGTGCGCCCCTCCTCTTCCAGATGGTATCATGTGCTGCTCCACCCATTCTCAGATATGTCCCTCTGACCTCGGGTGTTTTTATCATGACCTGAAGTGCGACTGGTACGATAAAGAGGTGTTACAGAAATTCGTTATATTCTGATTCAGGATTTTCTGTTCAGCTGTGGAATTGAACTATGATATTGATAAGGTCTGAGTGATGTTGTCTAACCTTGTAACCACTACGTGTATTTGCATTTCCATCTTCTTTATAAATTAATGACTTTATACTTTATAAATGAGGTTTTTTTCTGTTTTTGCATGCCTAACAGGGCCGTGTTTCTCCCTGGGTAATCGGTGAGTTATAACCACACTTTAGAGGTTGAAGTATGGCCAATCTGATAACCCATGCAGCTCTCACAACTTATCCTCATTTCCTAACTGTGTTGTATATAATTTGGGGTTTTCTACCTCTGTGGCCATTATTCTGGTTCCTTTTAAAGCTGTTTGCCACATGCCTAGAGGACAGTCTTCTTTAACCTAAGCTATTTCCACATTTTCCATCTCATTTGTAGGCAAGGCAGGACCTACATGTTTAATGTAGTCTTCAACCTTTTATGCATCTCTGGACCAGCACTACTGCTTTTGACACATTATTCAAAGCAGCCTGGTAAATGAGACTGATATGTCCAGTCCAGCCCTGTTCCTGATACCTGGTTCCCACTGTCGTGCGATCCGTTACGAATGCCACGATTAGCCATTCGTAGCCGATCGTGGAATTTTTCTGAAATGTCACTGCTAGATACGAGGTGATGCGAGTCGATGCGTTCTGGCACGATCGGGTGCGCTCGGTTGTGATATGGTCACGATTGGTCAATTTCAGGTGACACGATCTGTCACAATCTGGTCTCCCATTCAGATACTATCAGATACGTTCCAATAGAAATGTCCCTATTGAATTGCCGATTGAACATGATCATCACTTCGATTTGGGATGATCCGGGACGTGCAGATATGTTCAGATATGTTCAGATACGTTCCGATATGATCATCATCAGGAACCAATGCACTCTGTTGCGATAGGATATAATTGTGGTTGCGATGTCTTTCACGTTCAGGTTCAAGGGTGATCACGATTTGCGCTATGGCTGGACCCCAATGGGTGTAAACAGCCATGGAAAAAATTAAAAGGAGACCACTTTTTAATAGAAACAGAGCGTGGATTTTATCTGACAGATTCACCTCGATTACTCCACAATTAAGACCATGATTGAAATGCACGAATTGTGATAGTGAGAACGTAGCATGAAGAAACCCCAGACACTAACAGAACCCTGCAACATATGAAGAGCCACAGTGATTACCCACAGAACTGCACATACCTTCTTGTAATGACATCTTAAAGCTTCTGACTGTTTTGAGGAAATGCTTGCTTGAGCGATGGCTGCTGTTGTAAAGTCCTGTGTAATATGTTGTGCAGCCACATGAACTGTACTTTATTTTTTGTACAAGTTAACCACACCACTGACGGTCATGTAACAGCCCATGTTTGACTGTCCACAACTCCAAATTTCTGTTATCCCGTCTGACTGTGGATTGATGTAATGCAGATGCAAAGGGTGGCATTGCAGGGTAAGGCATGCTGATGGAAAACTTTTCCATGCTCACACTAAACCACTAAATAAATGGCAACTAATCCCAGATCTCTCAAAGACCCTGTGTTTCCCCCATTCTGTCTCTCAGTTTCTTAGTTTCAGGGTTTGGGATGGAAACATTGTGCATTCCCTTGCTTTTCTCTTTTTCAGCTGTGAAGTTTATATAGACCACAAGGCACTTTAGTCATATAATTTCTCTCGTCTTTCTAATTGGCAAGTGGAACGTATTCCCAGGCACAATAGTTCTGGGATAAAGGAGGAGTCCTCGAAATGTTGTAAACATGGAAATGTTGCCCTGCACCACAGTTTCAGTTCAGCTACTGGTGTTTCAAGGCACTGCATTCATTCAGTTCTATAACATCAATGATGAGCACCGTGTGAAGAAAACTGCTTCCTCTTTTCTGTCGTCTGGTAACTGCAGACTTCTGTTTCTGGAATGTTTTCCCCATGCTGAATCAGGCACAGTATCTGTGTGACTACTGTTTGGGACACATCACTATGAGGTAATGTGTATTTTGGTACTACTGATTTTATGGACTTAAAGAGGAACTGGGTGAACACAATGTTTTCTTTCGATGTTCTTTCAATGCTAGACCTTACAAAGTATGTAGCTGATTTTGGGTGTGGGAAGAATCTGATATCTGGTAGGAATGTGAGCTTGGCTCCTGTAGCATTTGCCTTGGGTGGAGGAGATTTGATGGGAGAGAGAGATATTGGGGTCTTATTGCTTCAAATAAACCCCTGCACACTGCTGTTTCTACACGTCCTGTTACGTGGGACATTAGTGCATGAAATTCTGTGGACATGATCTGGGGTTGGTGTGTGGATTACCTGAGCACAAGAACAGAATTCTGACTTTGACACAGATTTACTTTTGTTGTACTTCTGCCGAAGGTAAATGTGACCAAAAAAAGTTTTGTATTTACAGAAGTGCTTTGTAAGTATTCATTTTAGGGATGCCCACTTTTCAGAGTTGCATTGTGATGAGAGTCCTGAAGGTCAGTAAAAAAATACTAATCAGTTACCTGGGAACCTTTGCAATCTTCTGTTTCCAAGATAGAAAAAAAAGCCAATCAGAGAAACCCCTCAGCCACCCAGCAGTTGTTGAGCAATATCCTGGACAAAATTTAGAAGGTCAAGGTCATTGTGGCAAGGTCAAAGAATAAAGCAGGGGTAACGGATCAGCCTATGCACACCTACACACCACAGGATCCCTGCATGCAAAATTTCAGAATGATCGGCCCAGCAGTTCTGAGAAATAGTCCAGACAATATTTATACGGTCAAGGTCATTGTAACAAAGTCAAAGGTCAAATAAACAAAATAACATCTTGAAGGCCCAAGCATAGAGAATGCTCATAGAAAAATGTAAAAGGTTAGCATGCGTCATGCATAATCGATGAGGTATTTAATGTTGACATTGAGTACATCGAGGGGATTGGCAACACAGATGCAGGCAATGATAATACTCCAACAGCCTGATGGCTGATATGTTAAAAAAACTGCAGTATGATTGCAGTGTGTTGTATCTGCTTAAAACAAATAAATTGTATTGGTACGGGAAACATGTTAAGCTCAAACTGTTCTTTTTTTTTTCATACTAATGTTAGCCTTGATACCAACACTCACTATCACATTACTGACTTACTTAGGACATTATCTTGGAATGTGTAAATTCACACACACGCAGTCTTTTTCTCTTTTTGACGAAGCAAGCAGTGAGAGAAAGATGAACAGAGAAGGAAATAAGAGCGGACTTTGTTTGAACAAGGTTGGCAGAGGGTACAGGGTCATACCTCGCACATTACTTCTTTAAAAGACACACATGGCCCTATTCATGAGCAGTGGAAAACAGAGTGATGGCAGGTCATGTATTGAGCTGTCAGGGTCCACCTTCCTTCCTCTACACACTCATGTTTGATATGACATTGATGAATCGTTCTGTCGTCACTTTGAACCAAAAGGTCACTGACATTCTGACACCACCTGAAGTTCTTTTCGGAAACATGTCCTGTAATAAGCTTGATATTTATGATGGAAAACTTGGCATTGTCCCTTCAGCACACTGGTGTCTTGTTGAGCTTTGGCTTACATTTATTTCTCTGTGTTTGGATTAGGAATCTCACCTTTTCTAGTTAGCGTTGGGGTTGCCAAGTGCACCAGGAAACTGATGAGGTTTTAATTTGTCCTTTTGACTTTAAATCCAGTGAAATAAACACTGGATCAAGCCCATCAGGAGGTCTTTAGTTCATCTTTTGGACACGTTTCAAAGGTGCCTTCTCACCTCTTAGTGGGAAACATGTTTTGGTGAGGGCTAATGCACAGCCTCGGGAAAGGCTTCAAAAGCTCCATGCACGTCGCAGACTTGATTGATCGCTTCAGGATGTTTGTGAATATTTGCCAGCAGTGATATATGGTATCTAGATAGTCTCATAAATGGATATTTAAGTATCATTTGATACACAGTTTGATTTGAGTGAATGACTAAGTAATGCAGTTATACAGAGCCAAGTTGTTATTTTAACTGTCAGTCAAAATGTGAGCATAGTCGTGTGTTATCATGTAGTCCTAAATAAGGCCTTCGTTCCCCAGTGTGTGCCCTGACTGGGATTGGATTTTGTGGTTCTTACATGGCTGGACATGTTGACACCATTGTATTGAGAATGAAAAAGATTGGTTTATGATTTGGCTGTTGTTACTGCAATCAGAGCAGCTTTTGTAATTTATGTATGAGTGTAGTTTGACGGGTGCTGAGTGAGATCATTACATGGTATGAAAATGTGAAGGTTCGAGGTGAGATTATGACTGATTATTGCACAGTATGAGCCATTTGTACAGATTTTTAAAGTGCTTCATTCTGACTAAGATGAGAAATATTTTGTAGTATTGAGTATTTTTTGGTTATGTTTGGGTTTGTATAAGGGTTACATTTAAAAGTTACCCTAATTTTGACCATAGTTATACTTTTTTGTACTCTGCTATTGTGTGTAAGTATATATTGGGAAATGATTTGACATGGCTCAGGGCAGCTTGCCATATGTTCGTGATTGTTTGATCGGGCTAATTTTGCAAATCTAAGTTGTAAAATAAGGGGAAAAAAGGACTGCAAAATACATTTCTCTACAGAGAGGTATTTCTTGCACACTTCTTCAAACAAAATGTCAAGACTGAAGTCAAGACAAAACATTCCCTGTCAGGTTGCAGTAAATTATGGCATGTGTGTTTCTTTGCTTCATTACAGGGGAAAAAATGCCTTTAACTCAATTGCATGCAGCCTCAGGGTTGTATGTCACACCTTTAAGAGTCCAGCAGCACAATGGGTCTTAAGTCTCAGCTAGGCTGCAACACAGTTCTGCTCGCTGAGGTAGAGCACATTCATTTTTCCCAGCCTGAACCATCAGTAAAGCCTTTGTCACCCACTTTTCACACTGTCTGTCTCTTTCAACCTCCCTCCTTCTGCCCAATCTCTGCATCTCATTTCATGTCAACTCACACTCCTTATTGGTCCCTGACCCCTTACGAGCGCTCCTGCTTCCACTTTGCTCCATCTGATTTTCTGTCTGTCCTCTGCTTTACGTTTATACCAATGTTACATTTGCCAGATTGACAGGAATGCCATCAAAGTGTGTATCCAGTTGCTCCCCCGCTTAATCGGTAACTCTGTAGCCATGTGTTCAAGGACATCACTTGACCCAAGACATGGGAAAACATACCGATAACTTTTGTTGTGGTGTGGGAGATTAAAGAAGTTTTGTGCGTGTGTGTGTGTGTGTGTGTGTGTGTTGGAGATGAGGGGGAGGGTTTCCAGTTAACAGGAGAGATAAAGAAAGCTTGAGGGAAGCACTGGGCGTAATGCAGATGTCAGTGTGTGTGTGTGTGTGTGTGTGTGTGTGTGTGTGTATGGGTGTGTGTGTATGGGTGTGTATGGGGTGCAGGGTACTGGTTGAAATCCTTGTCCCATAGACAAAAGCAGTGCTCAAGAGTAGAGGCTACTCTCAGTGCCCAGCTTCTCACCCCCACTCGTTCTGAGCCTGTGACGATCACAATGGCCTGGACTGAGTGTTTTTCCTAACCATATGCATGCACTAATCTACATTATTTAGCAATCAGTTCACATTTATAAGAGTTGCTTTGGGACAGTGAAGTATGAAGTAACCCACTGACCTACTTTTGCTGAATTACATTTACGGCATTTAGCAGACGCCCTTATCCACTTACACTTTATCTTATTCATACTACTGAGAAGTTGAGGGTAAAGAGTTTGGTGGTACTGGGGATTGAATGCCCCGACCTTCTGATCAGTAACCAAGAGCCTTAAAGTAAAAGGCTCATGTGTGCTGCGCATGCTCCGTACTTTGAACACTGTTTATCCTGTTAAACAATTAAACAGAGGTGGGTCTGATCACTATAATTCAATATTCTTTTAGAAGTTATAGTTTCATACTGAATTTGTAAAGATCCTGTTTTTAGAAGATTGATGTATTTATATGTGGAATTATTATTATTATTATAATTCCCCATCCCCCCCCCCTCCCCCATTTTTCTCCCTAATTTTAGTCGTTTTCAATTCCCACCCATCAACTTTTGCCTTCCCTACCACACGACCACCACCGACCAGGAAGGGGCGCAAGCAAGCACACGGCCCTTCCGTGACATGCGATGCTATCGCCCGCCTCTTTTCGAACTGCTGCGCATGCGTATTTGGGGGAAATACTCTTGGAGGGAAAGCACTATCCGCCCCCTCGTGCAAATGAGCTCACAGACGCCAATGATTGGCTGGTGATCGCTATGAGTGACAGGGAAATGAGCGTATGCCATCCCTCCCTCCGGTGAGAGCTCGGCCAATTAGCTCCCAGGATCTCCCGGTCACTGATGGCTGTGGCATCAACCCGGATTCAAACTTGCGATCTCTGGGTTGATAGTCGCGCACCTTGTAGATGCGCCACTCAGGTGGAATTATTTTTGAAGGTTAGGGAGATTTAAGTGCCCTGTTGGTGCTTTGAATTTTGGATATGTCTGCAAGAGAAGGAAAGTGCCATGGCAGTGGCTACGAGATTTCTTACTTTAGCTGTTTTTGTTTCTTATTTCTCATTTATACAACTGAGCATTTGAAGGTTAAGGGTTTTATTCAATGTCCCTACAGTGGCAGCTTGATGGTACTGGGGGTTGAACCCCCTGACCTTCTGATAAGTACTTCATGGGCTTTACTACTCAGTCACCACTGACACTTAACATGTTCCTTCAGCAGATATCTTTTAACAGGTTATCGAGAAAAAAAGAAAGACCGGTCAATGGTTGCAGGATCAGTGGGGTTGACCTTTTACACCTGATGGTATGTAGAATTGTTAGAGAAGTGAATCCAAATTGAATCATAAGCTTTCGTAATATCAGAATATTATTGTCCAGGTCTAAAAGCAACCTCATTCTATGCAGTACAAAATAATAAAATATATTTAATAAACGCAAATTGAATCATAAGCTTTCGTAATATCAGAATATTATTGTCCAGGTCTAAAAGCATAAAATCACACCAGCCTTACTGATTAATGTCTACCTTAATGCCATACAGGGTGTGTTTCGGACTGTGCATGCATGCATGCATGTATGTATGTATGTATGGTTTTATGCTACACTGCACGCAGGATAGTGATTATATTGCACTGAAACAACAAGACCAACATAGCTGTATGTGTTTGACTTTTATGGTACATGCAAGCAGAAGGGAACATCAGAAGTGCCAGTGCAGTGTTTTGGGGCTGAAACTTTGGTAAAGTATCACTTTTAAAAAGGAGGCAGACAAACAAAGACAAGTTTCAGGCTCAACAGGAGATGTGGAAGCTTCTGGAACAGGAGAGGGGTGTGTATGGGATTCCTCCTGCAGCTGTGAGGCCTCATCGAGCTGCGACCGCTGGCACATTCTGCACTCCTTGGCAGGGGGTTACCGTAGCGACTCTGCTTTTGATTGCTTTTGGAACTTAAGCTGAGGGTGTAAGTGAGTGTGTGTGTGAGAGAGAGCGAGAGAACGAGAGAGAGAGAGAGCGAGAGAGAGAGAGAGCAGTCATATTTGTGTTTTCTGAATGGTTACTCTTGAATGAAGTTCCCTTGTGGCATTTGGTATCAGTTTCCATGTTGACTATGTATCAGCACATGCAGGGAAGCTAATTGATATGCACTCGAGCACCGGGGACCTATTATTATTTTACAGTCAAGGAGAGAATAAATATGTCACACACAAGCTCTGTTTTTACTTGTCTTAGGATCAGGTTCGTTGTTCAACATAACAAACTGCCGTAAAAGTCCATCACACTGACGTTTCATGTGCGCTGTGTATACACACTGTAGACACAGAATGAAATATAATTGCTTGAGGCTAGTATTTTGTTCCATATGGATCTGCCATGACTTAAAAATGAATTCTAGAAAATGTTTTACATTTTCATGATAATGATATTTATGGTGATATATGCTGTGAAAATAATCTGCACAAAGATTTGACAGCACATGCAGACTATTTGTATTATTCAGATGCCGGGTAGCCAGGGGGAGCTCTTGTGCTCTTGTGCACACTTTGGGGTAGTTCAGGCTCATTGAACATCTGTCATAAATACACGCCACTCTCTCGTTCATGAGTTCCAGTGCAGCGATTGCATGTTGTGTTTTTGCTTTTTGCACCGGAACTCCAGCCGTATTTGTTTTGCTTATTTTCCAGGTGGTTTTGGTCCTGTTTTGTGAGCATCTTTTTTTCTCCTGCTGTATTCCAACTTTGAGGTAATATCGCACAGCCCTAACCTAAAGTAAACATTTTGAAGTAAAATTTGCACTGCCTGTCTTTCCTCCATTGGTGCCTTTCATCCATGTCTTTTTGTCTGTTTCGAATCTTCCCACACGTAGCTGTCACAGACCAGTTGCTTTTTCCTGTAAGTTCACTATAAATGAAGCGGATGAGAATCCCAGTCTGTACTGCGGAGACTTCCCGGAATGTCTTCATCCTACTCATTTCCTTGTCTGCCTTACTTCTCAACTCCTTTATTCCTGTTCTTTTTTCAGCCAGGACATCCAAACCCCTCTGGGGAACAAATCCCTCTTGTTTTGTTTTGTTTTGTTTTGTTTTGTTTTGTGTCAGCTCTTGGACTATTAAGAGTTTAGTGAATATATATATATATATATATATATATATATATATATATATATATATATACGTAGATCATCTTATTGGTTGTTATGGGAAAAAGTACACTGTAACTTAACCGTATTGTTCATAGATCTGCAATAAATTAACGAACAAAGGAGATTATTGAATAAGGGAATGGTTGGATGACTTGGGGTTATAAGAGAAGAGGAAGAAAGAAAAGAGGGAAAGCTGGAAAAAGACAGCAAGATGACTCTTTGTTCACAGGGTGCATGCTGCTTAATGGGAACAGATGTTGCATGTGTTAATCATTGGCTGTCGTCTGACACACACACACACAAACACACACATACTGTCCGTGTAGATGTACACGAATGAGTTCCCTCGACTCACACTAATGTTTATCATCTTCTGACAGTGAAGCTTGACCATTATTACCCCATGGCTGATATATCAGTATTGACGCTTAAGTGCACGTAGGAGAGTGATAACTGAAGCACATCTGTCTGAAAACAAAGATGACCAGCAGCTCAT
This sequence comes from Neosilurus hyrtlii, assembly GCA_028564935.1. NCBI lineage: Eukaryota > Metazoa > Chordata > Actinopteri > Siluriformes > Plotosidae > Neosilurus > Neosilurus hyrtlii. The sequence goes on from JAOUQZ010000041.1 coordinate 10,708,038, forward strand.
ACATACCGTAGACCTGGAACTTGTTCATTTGTTAGGCATACTCTGAGAAAGAATTTACAAGATTTCTTTACCTCCAGTGACTTGCTTTAATTTTTCTATAGTTTAAATATAGCCGTCTTTCTTCTCAGTGAAGAAAGCAGGACTGAAGAGTAATTTGAACAGAACTACAGAGTAGATAAGGGTACAAAAAGATTTTTGTACTTTTCAAAGTCAAAGTGCTGGGAAATTTTCTTCTGTCAGCAGATTTTTTTGTATTATTATTATTATTTGTGTTCATCCAGGATGAATTCCACATCAGACAGTCTTCTATAGACCCACTCTGAAAGGATTCACAGATTACAGCCAAAATTGAAGACATTCCTCACCCACACCCAGAAATATCCACACTCTAGAGACTCTGTTTCTGGGCTGCATGTCTTTGGCTGCCTCTATGTTAATGATTTTCTGACTGGGGAAATCGTTACCAGCATTGATAAAGAAGCATTTGTCTGAAAGCTGCATTCTTGGACCTCAGTCTGCTCCCCGGCACTCCTCAGCACTGGCCTCTTTTTGGACACCTCTTTGAATTATGACTCTGAACAAGTGTGTTGAAACCCATCTCATAATTCTTTAGAAACATGTTTTGACATGTCTTTCAAATGTGTTTAATATGCTAAAAACCTCAGATTAGTGTTATTAAGTGTGAGCTATTTATCTTCTTCCAAGTGAAATCATCTCAGTAATTCCTTCTTCTCGCTGTATCATCCACTAAAGCATGCTCGCTAAATCTCTTTCAGTCCTCCACAGTTCAATGTATGGAACCCTGTTACTTCTGATCCTTCCTGAAGATTTCTGAACAGAATATTAGAATATTCCTTGCCTTTTTTCTCTGTGTTTGCTGACCTATGAGAAACAGTTGAGGGCCCTCAGGTGACTGGGCAGCTGTATGGTGCCCTCATGTGCCCAAATGTGGCACAATGGAGGGCAGTCAGCCAGGTAGCCAGGCAGGCAGAGATGGACGCACCCTGTTATTTATAGAGCATTAGCGGCAGTGACCTCATCCAGTCAGGCTGATGTGTGTGGGCTCGGACTGCGAGACAGCGAACCCATTCTTCTCTATCTCCTCCTATAGAAGCATGTTGGCGACCCATTTCAGCTACTAGGAACAAATTGCCCTGCTGTGTTCCTTTCTGTTATGTTGTTGGGTTGGATAGATGAAACAAACAGAAGATTTGGGATCTTGAATTCATGGGCTCAGGAGTTGAGCTTCTATTTATAAACTCCCACAGAACCAGATCAGAAACAAGCCATCCTGCTCTCTGTGAATCATGTTTGCATTCAGTGTAATGTGATTCACATAATTTCATTTTCATTTTCCGAACCACTTTATTCTTTGTTATGGTCACAGGGAGGCTTGGGATTATCCTCTGGTCGAAGGTTGGGTACACCCTGAACATATCGCCATACCATCGAACTTACAACTATTCGTACTCACATTTACACTCTGAGGCAATCGAGAATATCCAGTTTGCCTAATGTGCATGTCTTCCAACTGTGGGAGCAAACCAGAGTTTCCGGAGGATGCACAAGAAGAACATACAAACTCCACATTGAAATGACCTTACCAGGGACAGGGCTCAAACTCAGTACCTACTTGCTGAGAGGTGGCAGTACTAACCACTACGCCACCATACTGCTTAATATGATTCATATTCCCCCGAACATCTCCCTATTAATGACATTATATATTTTATGTCTCATATATTCCACTCTAATGTAGAATTCCATCATTGTTTTGTCATTCATTATAACCAAATTGCTTGGAAATGCTTTTGAGAAAAGTGTATTAGTATGTACCACACAAGAATAGTGTGATCTCATTGTTCCGCAATCAGTTTATTAAAAAAACATTATCCAGAATGGATAAAGCTTGGATCAAAACAACATACACTCATCGTTTGTGGTAGCATGTGGCGTCATCATAATCATACTTTAAAATGGAAAAATGAATCATAAAAATCTCATTGTGTTTTTGTGTTTTAAAATTTAAATGTGAGTCTAAACACACCTTTTATACAGTTTTCTTACATTTCCATCTAGTATGTACCAATGGAAAAGCTAAAGAGACGGCATTATCTACATCGCATTTACCTGTGCTTGAAGCGTGCAGAGCTCACCTGACCTGTCTGTCATGGCTAACATGTAAATATAGTGTTTTCTTTTGCTTTTCTTTTTGTTTCCACATAGTATATTCTAAAATTCTTAAAGAGATTCAAGAGATGCCATTACACAGCTCTTAGGCACCTGCTTGCTTATATATATATATATAAAGATCTTGAGCCGATTTTCCGTAAAACAGTGAAGTAGATGTATTTATACTTTTGTACGTCGAAGTAGAGTTTTTATATATATATATATATATATATATATATATATATATAATAAAATCTCATTTTAGTGTGTTTTTTTTTTGCTTATGCCCCCATGTCCTACATATGAATAAAATTATAATTGTTAATTGTATGTTATTGTATTTTGTTAGATCTATATTGATTGCTGATTGGTTTATTTCTGATGCTTTATTCAGCCGTGTAATTCATGCAGTGGATTTGAGTTAAACACCAAATAAAGAGAAGAGGAATTCAGTCTGTTATATTCAAAGTTTTTGCAGCATGTGTCGATAGTGTTAATTAGTTTGTGATCCAAAGAATGATACAGACACATTTCAAGATCCTTAAAAAGAATTTAGGGTTATAGCATTTGTCTCAAAATAACATTCCAATATTTGAATTATATGTTTATAAAAAGTTTTTCATTGAGATCATCATTTTAAGCTGCAACATAGTGTTGATGGATCAGACATACAATGCTATGATTCTTTTGAACTGAACTGGCTGTTGCTCTGAATAAGGAGATTATTTTTTTCTTTATTCAGTTATATTTCTGCACTTGGACAGATATTGATAAATTACATTAAGTTAAGTGTATGAGCATGGACTGAATAACTTGATTATTTGGCAAAAAAAATCCAACTTTTTCAAGTTCTTGACTTTGATGACAATCTGTTCCCAGAGATTTGGAGCTTTTAGCAACTACTAAGAATGGCCTCCCAAAACCACGTATTGTAGTGAGGCTATTCCCACTACGGGACTTATAATTTTCTAGCCTTGTTTCGGGTAATTTGAGATGACTCTCTACTTCCTGAGGCTGAAACGGAGAGTGTATTTTATCTTGCTGAGGAGTGGCAGGAAAGGAGGTACAGTGATGCCATTTGTTTCCTCTCCTCACCCACGGCCTGCCCCTCATTCCTCCCACCGTTTGTTTTCGCAAATGAAATATGTTAATTAAAAGCTAGCGAACATTGAGCTCCCACTAGTGTAAGCTGCCTCCTCAACACTGTTGTCCGCCAGGCCCTATTTGAAGAATGGGGTGCAGAAGTTTTTTATTTTCATGGCTCATAATGAGCAGGGAGGTGGCTAAGAAGAGGGGAATAAAGATGGAGAACTGTTCCAGTCTCCATAAAAGCCTTCTTTGTAAAAATGGTTCCTTATGGTCACCAGGGAGCATGGAACAAACTAGCTGGTACCCATACACAGGCCAAACACACACACACACATACACACATAAAGAGGCCCAGTGGAACATAGGTGTGGTGTGCGCAGTGTACAACGCCACAGTTATTTTTATCGCCAAACTCTCAAGGAGAGCATGACCTCGGCAGAGACGGAAAGAAAAAGAGAAGGAAAGGTAGCTGTGGGTGGACACGGTGGGGAAATGAAAGACAGGGCGGGACAGATGAAGGCTGTGTGCGGAGGTGTAGCAGCTTTGTAAGGTTCATGTGGCGTGCACCAGTGGAAGCTCACAAGTCCTCTGAGGCTGCAGCAGAATGGACAAGGTCTGTAAGAAGTAATTTCTCTGTTGTCTTTAAACAAACCTCTGACAGTCTGGACTTAACAAGCATGGAGTGCTGTTTATTCATGGCTTGAGGCAGCAGAGTTTGCGCTAATAGAAGGAGGTAGAAATTGGGGCAGATAGAGATAAATCTACCCGTTTCCTCTTTCATGTGTAGCTCTCAGTCCTGGGTTTCAGGAGCTGTGAGCACTTAGGAAACTGATGAGGTAAGACCAAAAGAGTGTGACTGGGGTTTATTGAACACAAAGGGACATTTGGCTGCTGCTGCTGCTCCTGCTGCCTGTGGAACTGCAATAACTTGCTGGCTTTGTGCAATAGCATCGCAATCCCTCTATAAAGTACCTGGGCTTGGCTTGGGCCCTGGAAGTGCTCTTGTTCCTTTTTTCTACTGAATTGCGGTCAATTATTGCAGGGGTGCAATAAAAAGGAGTCGTTTTCTTCTAGTTATATCTGTCACAGTGTGAAGATGTAGTGTAAATGTACCGGCTGTTTTATATATGACATTTGGCAACTCGGGAACGGATCTCAAGAGGAAGCAGGTATTTCATATGGACATGTTTAAATATATAAATATTATATTTGTGAAGACATGTTACTTTATACAAGAATTATCAGGTATCTTTATACACCATATGCAAACTAACCCACGTTTGCCCAGGTGCATCATCTTTGGATGAAAGAGAGAAATCGCTTCCATCACATAAGAATTCCTGTCATAATCATTGGCGAGAGAGAGAGAGAGACTCTGCGGTAGCTATTATTATTTCTTGAAGTGTCTGAATGAAATTTTGCTGAGTCAGCTAGATCATACTCAGAACAAAATAAACCGCTGTTTTGTACAATTGTGGATAATCTGTGATCCCACAACATTCCTGAAATGAGAGTGCAAAAAAAATTGGATCTGATTTGTTCTCCTCTTAAAGACCTTTTCCCATTTATCCTTTCACTTTTTAAAGGTGGAATGTAGGCATTTTAAAAAACAGTATAAATGGATACGATGAAATAAACAAGTAAAACAAGGCCAGCGAGCATGTTATGTCCATGTTCCATGCATGGTAAGAGCATAGGAGAGAACCTCTCTGATAGGGTTTTCGTACTTGCAGAGTCCTTGAATCGTTGCAGGGACCCATCCTTCTTTCATGTCTAGTGATTCTTCAGTTAAACCACAGCGAAGTATTTCTGCAATGTTCAGAGGCACTCTCCCACACAACCACAGTCTGAACAGCACTTATGTGTTTATTTAGATTGCTGCAGAGAGGCTCACCATTACTATGGGAGGAGAGGGTGAAGTGTGTGTGTGTACATGTGTATGTGTGTTAAAGGGCCACTTTTGGATTGTATGTGTATGTCTGTATTCACAATCCTCTGACTGTTTAGCCTCACCGTTATGTTCTAAATATTTCCCATTGTACAGCCTTTGAGATAGAACAAAAGAGAAATGGAGAGAGGGATGAAGTGACAGACAGTGGAGAGCTGCAGGCATATGGTACTCATCATACACAGACACATAGATTAAGCCGATAGACATTCGCAAAAGCAAAGCTGAACTCACTGTGTGACAGGCTTCAGGCTGTTTGATTTACAACTAACCATACTTTGCCTTGAGATACTTTTTAATCCCACAGAATGGATTACTGAGATTAACTGTAATTGGCGGCAAACTTCCTCTTTTGTCCTCTGACCTTGTGAGTGATGGCGCAGCTCCAGGTTTTATCAGTAATGCAAGGTGATGATTCAGTGAGTGCTCTGTTATTTGCGTTGTGATTGATTAAACGAGTTAGTGTTTAATTCTGGGAACGAAGCAGTAGCAGGTATGTGTGTATGATTTACTGTAGGAAACAATTTAATATGTGAAGGCTTTAGGTAATTGTTTGTCATTAAGTCAGAGACTGTTGTAGAAGTCAGTGAACAGCAGCGTTCACTGATCACACCGGGTGCAAATGTAGTTCAGCCTGCACTGTGAAACTATTAATTGAGGAATGCAATTGTTTTTTCTGAATCTTGTCCTAAATTCATGTTAAAAAGTTAAAAACTTCAACAAGCGGGAAAAAAATGTATTAAAATTAATGTCAGGGTTTCTGTGAATCCTTAAAAAGTCTTAAAATGCACCAATATTAAAATACGGTGGCTTTAAAATGTATTAAATCAATTTTTCAAAAATGTAAAAAAATGTAAAGGCATGGGGAGAAGGATTTTATTAATCATTTTGCTGACATTGACATTTAAAATCTCAAAATAATTGGAACACTTGCTCACTCACTCTGTCATTTCCGAACTGCTTAATTTTATTACAGTCGTGGGGTACCTTTCTCAGCCGATACTTTGAAAACGCAGGGTACACCATGAACAGCTCAGCATTCCATCACATGGTCAACTATTCACACTCACATCCAGGGGCAGTATGGAACAGCCTGTTAGCCTAATGTGCATGTCTTTGTACTGTGGGCGAAAACCGGAGTATCCGGAGGAACCCCATGCAAGTACGGGGAGAGCATGCAAACTCCACATAGAAACACCCGAGCCTGGGAATCGAACCCAGGACCTTGCTGTGAGGCGAATGTGCTATCCACTAGACATACCGTGCTACCCTAATTGGTAACATCTGTTTTTTTAAATAGTTTATTAAATGCCTCGTGCATTAACATAAGCTATGAAATTAATAAAAGTAGTAAAAAGTCCTAAATGTAACTTGCTTTAAGGTGTAGAAAGTCTGTATTGCATAATTCATACATTTTTTAATGGAAACACCTCTGTTGTCTAAGTACTGTTTTTTGGCATCGTAGCCCATCTGAAATATCTGTCAAACTCACAGACTTACCATTACTGAAGCACACAAGACAGTAGTTTTTTTTGCCTTCTATATTGCTATGGGTTGGCAATTATAAGACAAAATAGTAAATTTAATCTGCCAATCTAGTCACCTGTCTATTCCCACTCACCAGTCCACTCTTATCATATGATGGCTGTTAAGTGAGGAAGGTGTAGGGCAACATATGGTTCCTGTGAGACATGTGAAGCTGTTTCTTTTCATATTGCTGCCAATCTTGTGTCAGAGATTAACTGATCACCCTTGCTATTGTAGAGGAAAAAATCAGGGGTATCAGGCGCCACTGGGGGGTGCTTTGTGTTTTGGACCCATGAACTAATGAAGGCCTATGGCCTGCTGGTCTGAAATGTCATAATGTCATCTATTTAGTCTTCCATAAATCTTATGCAAATTGCTGGACATCCCTATCACGTCTGGGAATTAATTATTGATCATTAACAGCATCAACATTAATATGAATACAGAAATTGTAATATATTATTTTCTCTATTTAAAGACATTTGTAAGCCTGAAATGGACAACTGTCCAATGAAGTCATCTCTAAGTATATATTTAAATTGTTACTGGTTATACCTATAGAAGAGTAATTGTATGATTTACTGCACTACTTATTAATTGGACGATTTATGTATTATTGTATGAGTTGTTTATTCACTGAAGTGAGTGTAAGATTAATTTAGGGACCACGAAAAAGTAACAAAATGTCCATCCTAAGCGATTGGGGGCGTCGAGTTCAGACCCCTGAAGGTCAACTTGATATATGCAATTTTTCAGAAAAAATCATAGCTAACAAGGGGTTTCGATGTACCAATCAGAGATGACATGATGTCATTCTGTCAATTATTGGAAACAGAGCCAGAGGGACCAATCAGAGTGGAATGGGCACTATATAAGCCAATGCAGGGATGGTAGACGGGGTCCGAGGTCCTTTCTCGGAACAGTTTCCTTTGTGTGAATAATTGTAGGCTTTTCTTTTCCTAAAGGCTAAATAAACACCTGAAAAATGAATTTGGAACTCTTGCATCATGAATGAGACACTTTTTGCTGCAACACTATCTGCCCTCTTCCACATACAGGTGGCTGAATTTCCTGTTATAGACAAGGGAGAGAGTATGCCATCCCTACCACCAATTAAGCCCAGTCAGTCTTACTCCCTTGGCTCCCAGCAACAGATGGTTGTTGTACTGGCACTCAGGAGCCACAATTATCTTTTTTTTTTTTTTAATGATCAGGAGATCCTCTGAATTCAGAGGAAACTGGCACGGACAAGTGCACAGAAACTTCATACGGTCAGTAATGCACACTCAGGATCGAACAACAGTACTCTCTGTTGTATTGCCCTCACCCAGGATAATAACTAGAAATATTCAACAGTAACTGTTCAGTGTGTTCCTCACATGCCTAACAGTGCCAGCTTGGTGGTAGTCTGGCTTAAACCCCCGACCTTAGGATCAGTAAGCCAGGGATTTAACCAATGTTCTACTTATCCTGGCATACCAGCATAACACTGTGAAATACAACTAAGAACTTCACATTGCATTCATTACTGCTACATGGCTATTGTTTGTAGACATAAGAGATGCCTTTTTTAGCAAATACACTAGCTTTGTCTGTATAACAGTAAAGAAAAAACATTTGAGAAACATTTTCAGGCAGATGGAGAAACAGTCTTGGTATGCTGGTGTATGGTTTTAGTCTGTTTGACTTCTGATCATGAGCATTATTTATTTTGGTGAGATTTATGTGGCTATGCTATTTAGATTTGTGTACTCTTTTTTTTTTTTTTGTTTTGTTTTGTTTTTTTTTTTTTTTTTTTTTTGGTCATTTAATCAATATGGTAGGCTTGAGTGTGTGAGTGTGGGAATTGTGTATGTTTACAGTACGGTACGTTTATATGACCTTTAGCCATTCTATACTTTTTCACAGTAAGAGGAAGTAGAGAAATCTGGCCAGAGTATCTGTCTGACATGGCTCTGTGTTTAAGGCAATGGGTTACTGCTCCGAAGGTTGGGGTTTAATCCCCAGTACCACCACTATAGGGCCCTTGAGCAAGGCCCTTAACTCTCAGTTGCTCACTTGTATGTATGTAAAGAAAGACAGTTGTAAGTTGCTCTGGATAAGATCTTCTGCCAAATGAGTGTGTGTGTGTGTGTGTGTGTGTGTGTGTGTGTGTGTGTGTGTGTGTGTGTGTGTGTGTGTGTGTGTGTGTGTTTAACTGGAGGCCTGTGTGGGTGGGTGCATACAGTGTCTCTGTAGTATTTTCCTCTGTGCTACTTAACTTGATTTGTTTAACCCTGGTGCCATGTCGTTTGTGCCTAGAACAGTACAGAAGCGCATACTCAGTGTTTAACGCAATTTCACAAGATAATGTGTTTTCCTCTAAAAATCTCTTCATTATTTTTTGTTTGTCTCAGATAGAAGAAGGAGGGAAGGCAGCTGAGTGTAAAAAGCTGAGAGTGGGAGACGAACTGGTCAACATCAACGGTTCTGCACTCTATGGCTCCCGCCAAGAAGCTCTGATCCTCATCAAGGGCTCCTACAGGATTCTAAAGATCATTGTTCGCAGGTACAGTGTTCTACACACCCATACACACATGTACCATATATATCCAAAGTAAGGAAAGGCTGGAGTGAGTCAGATGACATCACCATTGTGATTGTTCGATGATTTTGCTTCAGAGAGAAGCAATGTATGTGGGTGTGTAAGAGAAAAACACACATGTATATATGGAAGTAGCCTCCCTGTGTGTGGTGTTTGTTTTAGTAGGGCTGATTTTGGGCAGACGAGTGTTAGGTCACTTCTGCACTGTGACTGCTCTATGACTCACTCGGTGCTTTTCCAGTTTCAGAGATCCAAACTACTACAGTAGCCTGGATTCAGTAAACTTTGAAACTGTGGAGTGATTATGACTGCACTTATTTAAGTAGAGATACTCTGATTGGAATTTTTAAAATCATCCACATGAAAGAATAAAAGCACCGGTGAGAAGTAATTGCAGTTATTGCAGTGGCTCTTAACTGTCTGCAATTTAGATGAGATTGTCTTTCAGCTTGCCTTTTGAATATGTTTGAGTTTACTTTTGCACTTTGTATTACATTTTCCGGTATTGTATTACTAGCGGAGCTCCAGCGGAGCACCATACTTGAAAAATTGGTATAGCATTGATCAGGTTTTTTGTGTCCATCTGTCCGTCCATCCGTGTACGGGTGGGAACCCTGTGGTGATATTTTGCATGCTGGTATATAACTATGGAATATAATGGGAATGAATGAAAACTGTTACTTGTTTCAAGCCATAAAATAAAGTACACAATACATGAGTCATATGCAATAGGTATCTTTGTTTTTTTAGCCTGTGCAATGCATTGCTCATTTGAATAGAAAGGCTTTTAACCCAATCACATTAAGGAAGCGTATGACGTTTCTGGCGTGTATAACATACTTACGGAAGTGTATCTTTCCATCTTGCTAATACATGACATTACGTCATCGATGGCATCAGCCAAATGAATTCACGTTAAAACCTTTTATCAGGAGAAGTAAATTTTTTTGGAGCTCTGTTTTAGCCAGTGCCTAGATCTTTATATTACATTTCTATCTAAAATCACTTTTAGAGCAAGAACTTCAAGTAGTTTATCTAACTGCTTACTCACTCATTTGCTGAACTGCATAATTCTACAAGGGTGACGGTGAGGTTGGCTCCTATCTCTGCCAACAGTGGGCGAATGCAGGGTACACCTTGAACAGCTTGCCAGACATTTGCAGGGCAACACTCAAACCTAGGGTCCATTTGGAACAGCCAATTAGCCTAAAGTGCATGTCTTTGGACTGTGGGAGGAAACCGAAGTACACTGGGAATACCCACGCAAGCACAGGGAGAACTCCATACAGAAACGCCCGGAAACCGAACCCAGGACCTTCTTGCTGTGAGGCGGACGTGCTAACCACTAAGCCACCATGCAGCCCTGTTGGTTCTTCTATTTTAAAAAAGAACTAATACTGTGGAGATTTAAGACCAGTGTATTTTTCAGTGTCATTTTATTTGCCTAAGACAGTTTTAACCTTCTCTTGAGTAAAGAATAAGAAACTGTCCTTCAAGTAGTTGATATTTTTTATATGTATTTATTCAGATGAGTGTTTGCACCTTTACTTAAATAAACTGACCTGACTGAGGCTTTTCAGAAAGGCAGAAATGGATTTAGAATTTTTTAAAAAAGTTTTTAAGACTAAGCAATACTTTTGAATGAATAAAAATATTGGTATGAAGACACTAGTTTCTGTGTTATTCAGTTAAACTCCCTGTACCTGCTAGGAGCAGGGGAAAGGCTCTAAAGTAGTCCATCGAAATGTATTTCACCTCATTGTGTAATGCCTCCTAGTGGTGGCATCCAGAACTACAATAAACATGTACATGAATGACAGTATTCTTCCTCTTGCGAGGCTGATTGCAGAAGTTCGAGACTGTACATGCTTTATGAGGGTCTGTGTTTTCATGTGTTTGAGGGATGGACATCTGTAGTTAGAGGGGATTTTCCCACTGTTATTTAACTCTATGATACTTCTATATTAGTTTTTAGCCTATTACCAAATCTGGACGGGTCCTATACACCAGGAGTGGCTCTGTACACCAGGAACAAGACCTGAAGTAAACAATACAGAGTTAGGGACAAAGAGGACAAGGAGAGTAGGCATGCGGGTAAGGAAGAAGAAGGAAAAAGGAAAAATTTCTCCTTATTTCATATCCATTTATTTGGCAGCAGTTCAGAAATGCACCACTGACTTTCAGTGTTACAAGCTCGACTCTGGTTTTTCTCTTTATGGCTTTCAAGGCATCCCAGGTCAGTGTGTGTGTCTGTTCTGTGCTTCTCTGTTCTTGTGGATTAGTGAACTGTTGTCACACCAGCAGGTGTTAAAGTGGGGCATAAAGGGGCCGTGATCACTCGTTAAGCTTGGTACATATGGTTATTGGATGGCATATGTCTATATGTTTTCTTTGGTTTGTATGCATGTGTGAGGATGTGGATTATAGGATGGCTGGTTAAGAAAGCACATTTCTTTCTTTCATGATTCTTGTCTGTATATCACAGTGCTCCATTGTGTCATTTTTGGTTTTTGTAGTTAAGACCTGCTTTTTTCCAGGTTTCTGGTTTCTTTTCTTTATAAAAAAAAAAAAATCATTGTGGTCGATCACAGATAGTTGTGGACTTAGTTGCAGACAGTCTCAGACCAAGATGCCGATCATCAGAGATTTTCATCTGAGCATTGTGGTCACAGATATCATCAGCTTGGTCCACGACTACGGTCGCTGATTGTAGCCAACAAAGTCTCAGACAACCTGCAACTGTCCATTACTATCTGCAATCATAGTTGGTGATAGTTAATGATATGGTCACCAACTACAATGAGTACAGTAAAAAATGGTTGCCAACCACTGCCGAACAACTCACGGGCAGTTGCCAAAGAATCGCCCAAATGAGATCGAACCTTAAGATTATCTGTTCAAATCACTGTACAAGTTAAATTCAAATGCAAGTTATTGACAAGTGTAGCCATTTTTGCGAAGGCCACAACTTGCCAGCCTTGGCTAAGAGTCACTTGGATCAAATTGTCACAAACAACCTAGGAATCACCAGGACACAAGTCTGCCGTGACCTGGAAGCTGGAACCCCAGTGTCACTGTCTAGCACTTTACATTAACTTGGACGGAGTGGCAGCATTCCAAGAATACATGCCCCTGCTCCAAAGTTGACGCCTTCACATTGCTGAAGAAAAGAAGTAGAAGGACTTTCACAGAATTCTGTATCCTTAAACCATCAGTAACTTGGACAGTGACTACAAATGCACATTACTGTTGGTGGTGGAACTGATAAAAGAGGTTTCACATTATGCTTTTGGAATAGCCTCCCAAAGTGTTGACGCCAACTCTATTAAAAATATGTGGACTGTGTTTAAGAGCTGGGTTTGTGTAAGGAAAGCAACAAATTTAATTAATCTCTGTCAAGAGCAGTGGTAAAAATATTCCAACAGTGCTCCGCCAGAAGCTTGCTGATGGTGACCAAAAGCACTTGGTTGAAGGAAAACTTGCTAAGGGACACTGCAGCTTCTCAGAGTCTGTTATTGTATAGCTTTGTTTTATGTTTCCATGGCACTTTACAAAACAAGTAAATCTTGTGTTTTAGGGGAAAAAAAGAGTTGCTATTCCTAACCTCTGTAAGTGACCCAGTCAAAATGACTTGGTAACAGTTCATTTATTTATTTATTTATTTTCTAAGCTGCTTAATCCTAATTAGGGTCACGGGGAGGCTGGCACCCATCTCAGCCAACACTGGGTGGGGGGCGAGGTACACCCTGGGCAGCTCGGTAACAGTTCAATTATTAAAGTCCAGGGGCAGTGGTGGCCTGGTGGTAAGGTGCTGGATAACTGATCCCAAGGTCGGGGGATCAAGCCCCACTATCGACAGGTTCTCACTGCTGTCCCCCCAGTGCAGCTAACTGGGTTATCAAAGGCCGGCCATGTC
>JAOUQZ010000041.1:10730254-10742700 GCA_028564935.1 Neosilurus hyrtlii
CAAGATGATGAGAACTCCAGCCAGCATCAGCACACCAGGACCGACCACAGGACTCACAGAGCAGAAGGGTCAGGAGTATCAGGATCAACGACATCCACGCGATAGCATGTGCACCTCAGCAAAACACAGAGGGGAGGACGGGGGGGGGGGGGGGGGGGGGTGGGGGGTGTTTGTGTGCTCATTTTTCCTGGACTAAAAAAATCTGTTCAGAGCCTAAGGCTTACTTATTACGGCTAAGTGACCACAAGCTTTCTCTCATATTCACTGGAGCTGTTTGGCTTGTGATGAAGGTTTACCACCGACACCAAAAGCAGATTGTGGTGTTAGAAATTTTAGGGAATTGAGTTTTAGTTTTAAGTCTTTCTTTTTTCAACTGAGCACCAGTATATAGCTTAATATCATTTGCTCCTGAACCAGATCTTGGTGTTTTTTATTCTGATCTGGATGGGATTCCAGTCCAGGCGAGTAAGTATCTGTCACGGGGTGCACTGATTATTATCTGTGTTGAGAACTTTTCTTTTGGATTTTTATGATCATAGTTGTATTTAGATGGATTGTTACTCATGGATCCAGCATGAGCTTCACCTCTGTTCGATGCTGTGCTTACAGTTGTTTGTGGTTGAACTATGGCTGGTTTCTGTCATATGATTGCAGGTTTGTCTTTGACATTTTAATGCTGGAACATTTTGTAAATTGGTAAAATGCCATTATAAATAGAAGCTTGTTGAGTCTCGAGAAGTCTGTTCTCTGGCCACTTCCCAACATCATAATGACAAGATGTACTTTATTAACTCACTAATTACATTTTGTGCTTGTGTAGTTTTTTTTTTTGTTTTGTTTTTTTTATAAGGAAAAAAATATTCTGTAGCTTCAGTCGGACAGTGTGTCCTAGAATTCTGTTTTTATTTGTTTAGTTATTACTTAATTATAATAATAGTACAAGTGTTACTGAAAGTTTAGAATGTATCAGATTTGAATTATGGAAATCATGTTTCTTCTTCTCCTGATAACTTCAGCTCTGTCAAAGCCTAAGAAATGACTCTTATTAAACAAATGGTTGAATTAATGTACCACACTTTATGCTGTGTCTCACGACTGCTCCTAAATTATCCCTGATGTAATCCAGTATATTTTAGGCTTCAGTGTTTTCCCAGCAGTGTTCTGATTATGCCACAGTTTCCTATTTGGTGAATTTTGTTTCCCTCTGTGAAGTCTTTCCTTGTGAAAACACCATTATTATTATCTGTTTAATAATAAGTCATTCGGGGCCATTGTTCCCTTGGGAAGTATATCGTCATGTGGAATGTTGGGGAATATTGTGTTTTGTTTTGTTTTTTTGTCAATGGGAGAAAAGGGTTGTACCTAGAAAATTGGCGCTGTTACATCAGTGCTATGGCTGAACATATTAATGGGAAACTAATACAGATTTTCTTGAAAACCTAATGCTAAGCAGCCCTGGTAGTGTAAAGACAGTCTGAAAGCCAGACCATATTTGGTTATTTTGTAATCACCAGGTGATTTAAAGGAGCCAGATCTTTCTATGGATGAGGAATGATGTGAAAAGCAGAAACAGCGTTGACTATAAAAAGCCAGTAACTTTGATTTATTGATTCAGACAGTACAGTGGTTATTATTGTTTTAAAGTCAATCATTTCATAGACATGACAAGTTGGGATTTACTTCTTTCCTGCTACACATGTGGCAAGCAACTAATACAGCTGATCCCAGACACACTGCGTATTGCACTAAACGCAGCCATCACCCAGGAACTAGAGGAGGTTTGAAAGCTTTGTAAGCTCTTTCACTGAGCTCAGTCAGAGAAACAAGGATGACAAGCAATAATGCAGTATCTGTTCTCATGGTCTGTGTGTTCCTGTGGTTTCCTTACAGACGCACTGTGCCGCTGATTCATCCGCACACTTGGCACCTGGTGAAGTTATCAGAAACACCCTCCGTGCCTGGTTCAGCAGGCGGTTCAGACGGCCCTCCGGCCATGCAGCTCCACCCTGCACCCTTCAGTGTACCATGGCACTCTGGGGGCGACAGGTGAGCATCTATATGCATTTTTATTTACATGTACATGTCTTTGATCATATAGAGATATCTAAGGAACTAAAAAAAATTATGTACTGTATATGTTGATGCGTGATGTGTTCATTATAGTTCATTTGATTTGGGGGAAATATTTGGTCTCTAATGACGTTCTACAGACAGATATCATTAGAAAACTCCATTATTATGTCAGTGCAAATCTTGCTGAATCATATTATTTTTTAAAAATAAAATACTTTGGATTCAGAAATTCCTTACAAATTTTATGACCAAAAAGTAGCTTGATGATTGATAAAAATTTCAAAACATTTCCTAACAAATCATAGTTTTATTATTTGATCAATTCTAGTTATTTGGTTTATAGCGGAGCTGCTGAGCGGTTCACCAACCATAATCATGGAATATGGCCTGGATGGTTGTCCCTTGTCTTGTTTGATGTCCGTGTGTGGCCACGAGGAAACCCAATAAGGCTGCCGCTTTGCTGAGTTGATGCTGATTGGCTGTTACATATTGCTGATTTGCATGACGATGGGCAACAATAAAAAAGTTTTTATTCAATTATCAATAACAAAACCCAAAAATAGGGGCTTATACACCACAGCTCAGACTCACACAGAAAAAACACACTATCACAAAGATAGGCAGACAAACTTGCAGGTAAATAAATATTTGTGGAGCAAATGCCGAAATCAGAGGTTTAACATTACATGAACTTGTTAAAGGGATAAATAAACTAACAAGACAGGTGACACAAGTGGACACAGAAATCAGCTAGTGAAAGGTGGTGTTAACCTTTCCTGCTATTGCTCCAGACGGTAGGTGGGAAATGCAGTTGAGACAGGGCTGAGGTTGATGCTTACTCCGGGATTACCCTAACCGCTTTAGTCAGTCATGGAGAAGCAAAACATAAGGATGGCTTGATGCTAAAGAGCTGCAGGATTTATTAATAACCAATCTGTATCTTCACTGTACATTTACTAGTGATAAAACTTCTTCAATACTACAATTTCACTCTCTCTGCTCCAAACACCATGCTAGCCCTCTCTCTCTCTCTCTCTATCTCTCTCTCTCTCTCTCTCCCTCCCTCTCTCCCTCTCTCTCTCACTCACTTTACCGCACACTCACCATACACATCCACACAAACTGTTTCATCCCTTAAAGGACCCAGGCTATTCTTATAATATTAGGTTCGGACACCTATCAGTAAATATTTATTGGGAGCTTCACCATATATTTATGGTTTGTGTATATTGACGCAGGTAGAAACTGTTCTCTGCTCAAATATATGATTGTAGGTACTCTTGCCAAGTTCATCTGGCCTTCTTCTCTAATCTAATTTTTTTCATTATACTAATGACTGGAAAGTTGTTTGTTGGTCAGAATGTTTCATGAAATCCAAAATTCCAAAATCCCACATGCCCCAGTTTAAGGATTACAGTAAATATATCTCACTGGTGATTTATTAGGGA
The DNA here is from genome assembly GCA_028564935.1 of Neosilurus hyrtlii. Classification (NCBI taxonomy): domain Eukaryota; kingdom Metazoa; phylum Chordata; class Actinopteri; order Siluriformes; family Plotosidae; genus Neosilurus; species Neosilurus hyrtlii. Next base: position 10,733,776 of record JAOUQZ010000041.1, read on the forward strand.
AGAACTGAAAATTGTCCTTGGCTGTATTGTAATATTATATTTGTATAGGCTCTTAAGTGATTATTTTGTTCGCCCAAGTATTCTATAAGTCTATATATCTTCTTAGTAGGTTTACAACTTCGAAATGTAACATCACAGTAGTGTTGCATTATTGCATGCACAGTTGCTTCTAAAACCTATCCAATCATTTGGTAATTATTTCGAAAACTAACCTCTGTGGAAATAGCAGTGTGTTAGAAGTGTTGTGGAATGTTCTCACATATTCCATATTGCATGATGATGATGATGAGGAGGATTTCCCTTTTGGAAATCTAATTTCCTTTCTTTTTGGTGCTACCTCTGGTGCAAGAATAAATAGAGAACGAGATTGTCGATGCTTACAAGTATCTACAGAGTTATCTTTATCAGATTCATCAGATATATGTAATATATTGCTATTTTGAATTTCCAAATATATGTTGATTTTTACTAGCTGTACAATATGTGCATGTATAGTAAGTAAAATTAGCGTTTTGTCTTGTTATAATTTATGATATAAAATAGGTTTGTAATGATTTCTGTTTCTCTCTACCCTTCTGACTAGTGAGCTGTCCATGCCGTTGGGCCACCTCTCCCAGCACTACAGCACAGACCGCAGTAGCTCAGTGGGGAGTATGGAGAGTCTTGAAAACCCTCCAAGTCAAGGTTACTACGACAGCCAGCTCTCTCCCATTGACCCTACGATCTTTAATAACAAACGTGACTCCGCTTATAGCTCTTTCTCCGCAAGCTCAAACACATCTGACTACACAGTATCTCTGCGACCTGAGGAAAACAGCTCTATGGACAATCTCCTGCAGGGTTTTGGACCCTCTTGCAGGTTTACAGAGGGACATCCACATTCTGTGGCTAGTGGTCCAGGAGAACTGCATTGTGAGGAGGGAATTCTCAAGTCTAGGTCTCTGACTCATAGGCCAGAGGCTAATATACGTCCTTCATCCTACAGTTGTGATGAAGACAAGCGTGGCCCTCCACAACCTCCCGTAAGGAAGGATAGTTTTAGGGCTACCAGAGGCCTCCCAGAAATAGTAGACAAACGTTGTATGTCTGCTCCTGTTGGTGTGTCAAGAGTGAATTGCTGCACTTCTGAAGACCCTTCTCCCATCCAAAAGACATTGAATGGGAGTGGGTGTCTGAATGGTCAAGAATATGACCAGGACTTGAAGGAAAAGAAAGCAGAACCTTTTTACATGATAAATTCTCACAAAGGATTGCTTATAGATAACCAAGTCAGCTCAGCAGAGGGATGCCAAAAGACCCATCACTTTCAGCCCCTTGAGAGGCATTCAGCCAGGCCCAGTCCTCCAACAGCAGAGAGTCTTGACAGTCAACTCAATCATTTAGATAATAATCTCCAGCCTAGAATGCACAGACATAGTGCCCCTGAAAAATTACTTGTCTCTCAGTTACACATGTTAGAGCTTTCCAGTGATAATAGTGCACATTCCGTGTCCTCTTCTAGCATGTGGTCTAATCCTCCGCATCCCAGGGAGGAACTATGTGAAGAGAGTCCAGCTGTAGCTCAGGATAAATGGGAAGGAAGCAGGTGCTCCACACCCGGATCACTGATTACTACAGAGCTAGAGGAAAACAAGGTTGAGGTAGAGCCATTTGATTCAGGCCAAAGACTTACTCCTGTCCAGCATACTTGGGGAAGATCTGTCAGCGTTCCTGGTGAAACAATTGGAAATGGATTTGCTGGTTCTGGAGCCTGTATAGACTCTCAGCTTCAGGAAAGAGGTTTTGAGACCCTTTGTGTTGCATCCAGCATGGACACTCTACTTGAGAACCAGGAACAAAGAGAAGGCAAGCAAGGTGATGGTGAAATTTCAAAGCCTCAGCAAAAACGCCAGTTTCGTTCATCTAAGTCTCGCCGTCGAAGTGAACGTTTTGCCACAAACCTTCGCAATGAAATCCAGAGAAAGAAGGCTCAACTACAAAAAAACAAAGGCCCAGGTGGTCTTCTGTGTGATGATGAGACTGTAGAGGAGGAGGACATGGAAGAAAAATCCCTGCCAGAGGTGCCAGCCGTCCATCAACACAGGACCCAAACACAGACTCATCAACACAACAGCTTCCAGAATTTTGCTCCATCTCAGGCCAGAACAGTTGCTTCAAACTCAACATTTCCAGGCAGATGCTGTGGAACAAAGTCTGCAGAGCACTCAGGGAATAGGACAGAAGATGTCCATCTTTCACAGGAGGAAAGCCATGGAAGCCAGTCAGCTGAGGCAAGCAGACCTGTATGTGTGCATGTGGTTGAAGAGTTGGCACCACCAGGTAAAGCCAGACGTTGGCGGTGGACACCTGAGCACAAGCTGCAACCAGAAATAGAACCAACTGAAACAAAGAAGAATAGGGAAGGAACAGTACCATCTTCTGGCAACCTTGGAACAGCAAGGGGAAGACTGGGTTCTTCAGGTGGCCGCTATACCCGAGCTGATGATTGTGACATCCCAACTTTTGCAGACCGCAGAAAGTTCTTCGAAGAGACTAGTAGGAACCTGAGCCAATCTGTGACCAACCTGGCAAGCCTTACAAGCCATCGCCAGAGACCAGATAAGCATGGGAAAAGGAAAGATCGAACTACTCCTGAACCCTTTGAGTTGGTGCCTGACCTTGGACACCGAAGGTTTTCGTACCAGGGTGGAATTAACGATGGAACAGCAGTCAATTCACTTGATACTAGAAAAAATAGAGTAAAGCACGAGAGAGACCAAGAAAGAGAAAATACACTGGAGAGAGAAAGGAAGAAGGAGAGGGAGAATGAGAAACACAGGGATAACGAACGAGAACAGGAGAGACTACGGGCATGGGAAAATGAGCAGGAGAGAGAGAGAGAAAGGGCCAGAAAGAAAACTGAAAAGGAGCAGCAGAGGGTGCAACAGATGGAAAGAGACTGGGAAATCAGCAGAGATCGCTTTTATGCAGGATATGACCCCAACAATACAACAGTGCTACCACCTTTGCCGCATGATAACGTAAAACAACCACTCGCATCTCAGAATCTAACCCTATGTAATTCACATTCCGACAGTTTACATGACCAATCCAAAGCTGACATCCAAAAGCCAGGCTCAGCCTTCCGACCTATAACTAGCCATCAGCATCAATCTGACCACTACTGTCCACACTCTGGATACAAGGCCAGGAGCTGCACTCCAACAGAGGTGAGGCTGTCACTTGTAGATGCATTTAGTGTCAACACACTGCAGCATACACTAGAGATATGTAGAAATCTTTATAATATACTGTATATGGAACATAGCACTCGTGATTTATTGAGGCCAAAATGCTGGAAGAGAGCCACTTGCTTCAGGACCCTAGCGGCTAGCCAACAATAATATCGGACTAGATTTATAGTTTAAGAGTTGTTTTTTCAGCCTAACGTCTACAGGAAGATATGTTAAAACAAGGTTTGGGCACATTATGTAACTGTATGAAACTGACACCCTTAAATAAATAAAAATGGCCTCTTGGAGGTATCTATTGATCCTTTGCAAGCATATAATTCAAAGCCCCTTGTTCTGAACTGAACTCAATGGAGGTGAACTTCTTCACATTCTTCTGTAGTTTGTATACCAGTTTCTCTAAAAGAAGCTTAGCTTAGTAAGAGTATTGTAGTTATTAGTTTATTAATTAACCACAATTTACATTTTAATGTTAAAATGTAAGTTTGTCAATTTACTGTTTCCCTTTTAAAGAAATAACAATTATGTACGATGGTGTTTTACTATGTGGAGCTGGTGGTGTAGTTCACACATGAAGCGATAAGAGGCTTCACTGCTTGGCTCTTGTTGCCTAGGTAACTCCCTCACATGTTTCCCGCATAAAAATCTTTGTGAAACTGTAAGTAGCATCGAGCTTCCTTACAGTACATCTTGTATTATAATATAGCTTATATTAACATAATAAATAGTTTATTATTATCATTATTTTCACCTGGCAAGTATAGAATGGATTCTCTTGTGCGTCATGAACCAGCAGGGCCGGATTAGCCAAGTGGGGGGCCTGGGGCAAACAATTAGTGGGCAGCCCCTATTCATAAAAGGCTTTTGTCATGCAGGTAAATATCCGTTATTATTGTTCAGATATGTGGATCCTTAATCACGGATTTTATTTGCATTTTGTGCGCTTACCTCCAGAAATTATGACACATTAACTTTTCGGGCCTTTGATGGCGCGAAACTTCTCACGAGACTGTCGACATCTGCGCTCTGCATGATGTCTGACTCTGACAATAGAATCATCAGGTCGCAAAGTCTATAGAAAACTAGTATTTAGTTTCGGTTTCAGAGGGTGTCGTTGTTAGTGCTACATGCTCTTTGTCTTCGTGTTATGTCTCTGTCTGCCAGGTCACTTCTGGGTTGCTTTCAAAATTGTGTTGGGAAATGCCGGCTCTGATCAGGAACTCTGCACCGCCCACATTGTGTGAGAAATGTTTGCTTCACATTGGTCATTTTGCTAGCAATCACTGACTTTGCATGGTCGCTGGTCGCTTTTCACTTCATATGTGAATGTGGCTTCAGGGTGCTGGGCTCATAAGTTGACAGATTGTAAGTTCAAATCCTGGCCCCCACTTTGCTAAGATCCTTGGGCAAGGTCTCAAACAGTACTGTGCCTCTGTCCACCCAGCAGTATAAATGGGTACCAATTAAAAAACTGGGAAGGTACCCTGGGGTTGACTAGAATCCCATCCATGAGGAGTTGAACTCCTTCATGCTACGGAAACCGGGATAAGCTTAGATGAGCTCTGATGAGGGGAAAATAAAGGTGTTTACTATAAATTGCCACTGGTGTTTTCCTTTCTGAGGAACTAGGCCTAAGAAGAATGGTCTGCGGTTAATTATTTATATTTTATAGAAACATTTTCTACTGGGTTTCTCTTGTGTCTCAAGTATCAGGAATATTAAAGCATTCCAACATGTTCCTGTTTTGAATCATGTGTGAAATGTCTTCTACAGGCCTTTCCTGCACATGAGCTGGAACAAACAAAACTAAGAAGGAAGTTTAGCCTGACTGAAAGGTATGTTCACTTCCTGTATTTGAGTTCACAACTTGGTGGCCCTAGTAGTGTTGTGTTTTCAGAATGTTTCTTGCCTTTATTTAATTTGTGATTGCGGGCATTTGACTTGGAATCTGACCATTAAATTGTTCATTCATTAAGAGCCTGACAAGGGTTTAATACATTGTGCAACTGTCTGGAATAGGAGGTTAAGTTACTCATCATGACTAATTTTCTTGTTTTTCAGGGATTATACTCAGTGGAGACGAGATTCAAGACCAGGCGAAGTCACCGCGGGCCGAGGATTCCAGTGTCACTGGAACAGGTTAGACGGTTGCAACAATGAGGATCATCCCGTCATGTCATCAACACTTAAAAACCGGGCCATGTCAGAAAATGACATCCGCATCGACACCAAGTGTCATCGTAATCATGGAGCAGCTGCTACCAATAATAGCAGAATGGCTTCTTCCCTCGTCAAGGAACTGGATGAGAACGTTGTACCTGTGGCCGAGACAAAGAAAAAAAAAGGGCCTCCTCCTCCTCGGCCACCACCCCCGAAATGGGAGCAGTTCCATAAGAGACGTGCATCTCACCACAGTCTCTTTTCTTCCCAAACTGCTGCTTCTTCCAAGCTCCAAGTGCACACACCCTATCCATCCCTATCCAACACCTCGGAACTGACTCGTCAGCGGTCATACAGCCTTCCTCCAAGGGATGATACTCAAAGCCACCATTCTTCGCTAAACCCTGCCTTAAATAACAGAGCTTTCAAACCTGTGGCCTTACGTCCAAAAGAACTGGACACTACCAGCATTCAGCACTATGATACAAACTGCTCAGAAGACACCTTAACATCAGTGAATGAGAAGAGCCATAGGTAAGATTTCTCTAATAGATAATAACGGCGCTCCAGAGCTCCATACTTATGCAAATGCCATGAAGCCATGAAATTAATTTTATTGTCATGTCCGTGCTCACGTGCCCACACAGGCAACCCAATAAATGAAGAAAATGATGGGGAAAATATATCACATGTGCCACCGCCATCGGCACTGAGTGCACTTGCACTTCGCAGCTTACTCTATGTTTCTGTAAACCTACACAGGCAAACATTTTCAGAACTCTGCATTTAGGCAGTGGCTAAATATTCATATTAGGGACTTTAGGCAGCAATGACTGTGGGAATGGCTACAAAAAAAAACAGAACTTGATATTCAAGCCATGGAAACCACTAAGAAACAACTCTTACACTGGTAGAATAACATGTAGGACAGTTTTTGTTGGCTAAAAAAAATGCAATTTATGCAGAAGATTCATCAGAAGATAAGCAAATCTTAGAAGAGGAGTTTGTACTGTTGTAAGATGCCAACAGGTATAATAAATAAAACTGTTAGAAGTAGAAGCTGGAATCTTCAGGGTTAAACATATTAAATTGTGATTCAATTGCTTTGGAAGGGATATTTATTGAAGGGATACCTAGTGTAAATATAACCCTGAATATAAGCTGAAGCTGACTCACTTAAACCTCACATTTGGGTGTTTTAGCTGTAGTAGCACTGCAGGAAATATTGAATCAAATTCATGGATATCCAATACAGCCGTTTTTTTTTTTCTGAAAGCACCATAGCTTTCCCTGCTGTTGTTATTGCATATCGACCCTATCACTTGTGATTCTTCTACACTATTGTTTTCACCTCATTTTGTGTTTATGATTACTTTCTATGGATGACTTCACTTTCATTTTAATGTTCTGTTACATTTCAGACATTCTGAGCAAGTCTTGGCCCAGTCTTCAGATTGCTACAAACCAGCTGTGGTAAAACCAGCCATTTATAAGCACAGAGCAGAGTGGGACTTGCCGTCTTCTCACAACTACACAGCAAGCAACAATGCTAGCAAGTCACCAGTCCCGGTCCCTACTTTAGAGAATGGCTCTTGCACTGGACCTGTCTATCCTGAGTCCTACTTCACTATGAACTACAACCACCAGCAGCATTTACAGATTCAAACTCAGCAAATATGCCTGCCGGGCACCACCATCAGGACTCTGGAACCTTCTACCCAAAGTCTACCTCCCAGTGAGGATCAAACCTTGCCCTATGAGACAGACATAGATGAGTTCCGTGAGAATGAGGGAACAACAGTAGAGCATCGAAGGCAAGTGCGAGATAGGACAGAGGTGCAGTGTTTTGCTCAGCCTGTGACAGTGCTGGAAACAGACATTGACACTGTGACTGACGAAGAGGCTCCATCATTAGGGATGAGGAGAGGGCAGAGGGCATCTATTGTGGACTCTTTATTTGAAGAGAATTGTGGCAGAGCTGGAAAGGAGCTTATGGGAGAACTCTTCCCTCACTATACAGGGAGTGGAGCAGATGGTTGGAGAGGAGGCGGTATAGTGAGTGGAGACATGGTGGAGAGGTATAACCTTTTTTAGAGAAATGTGGTTCATTTGCATATTGTCTAGCATTCTAAATGGGCAATTTATAATGGGATTGGGCTTGGTAGAGGGCAACAGTAGGCTTTGCAGTGCATTCATTACTTGGTTTAATTGATTAGTCTGAATGTTTATTGCTCCAGGTCTTCAAGACAGAGCCCCTCGGTACCACAGGGCTCAACCTCTACCAGCTACAGAGGATCTACTAACAAAGCTCAACTCCTTACTAAGATGCCAGACTTCTTAGTGATGAAAGAAGAGGATGAAGAGCTTAATTATAAGGTTTGAGCTTATTTGCCTAGATTCCATCTGTATAGTATTCTAGATGAATAAGAAATGGAGAGTGTCTCATTTATCCACTTCCTTCATTTCTGAACTGAACTTTTCCAAACCATTTGCAGAGACAGCTGATGGAAAGCTTGCGTAAGAAGCTGGGTGTGTTGCGGGAAGCCCAAAGAGGTTTGCAGGAGGACATCAGAGCAAACGCTCAGCTTGGTGAGGAGGTGGAAAGCCTGGTGCTGGCTGTCTGCAAGCCAAACGAGGTTGACAAGTTCCGTATGTTTATTGGAGACTTGGACAAGGTGACAAGTCTTCTGTTGTCGCTCTCCGGCAGGCTGCTCAGAGTAGAGAGTGCTTTGGATTGCCTGGACCCTGAATCCGGGCATCATGAGAGGGTGAGATATGGAAATATACAAGTCATAGGTTTTTGCTATGTCTGTCTATTTACTTCTTTCTTTTAACAATTTATTTTGTTTCATTGCCCAGTATCCATGAGTTAGGTTTACTCAGTTTTTCTTTGATGCATTTCTCTTATGGTTTTTTAGCTCCCCCTATTGGACAAGAAGAAACAGCTCCTTGCACAGCTGGCTGAGGCTCAGGAGCTGAAGGAGCATGTGGACCGAAGGGAGGAAGCCGTGGGTAGTGTATTGGGTCGCTGCCTGACTCCAGAACAGCTGCGTGATTACAGCCATTTTGTAAAGATGAAGGCAGCATTGCTGGTAGAACAGCGGCAGCTGGATGATAAAATCCGGCTAGGAGAAGAACAGCTCCGTGGCCTAAAGGAAAGCCTCGGTCTGGGATACGGACCTTACTGAGACTGGAAGTAAAAATATAGGAAGATTGTGCGTGTGTGCGTACAAGCACACGAAAGTTTCGGAGAAATTAATTGGTTTGACTGTATATGAATGTCATAACAAACCTACAACATTGACAGACTTCTTAAGCACAAACACAGAGAGTTTCACTTGTAGTACCAGCTGATGCTTGGTGGCAGCAATTTGCCACTTGTTCACACTAATTCTAAGCAGTAAATGACCTCAAAATCCTACTCGAAGCCACATAATGCTGTGTGTGTGTGTGTGTGTGTGTGTGTGTGTGTGTGTGTGTGTGTGTGTGATTCATGAAGTGAGATTAAGTGTTGATAAAAGCGTTTAAAAAGTCG
>JAOUQZ010000041.1:10749054-10762414 GCA_028564935.1 Neosilurus hyrtlii
ACACACACACACACACACACACACACACACACACACACACACACACACACACACACACACACACACACACACCAAGCCAGTGTATAAAATATAATAACAATAAATACAAACAAGATTTGCTGTATACTACATTGAATTTATATTAGGGTTGTTTCATGGTCAGGGTTGTTATTTTAAAATTATACAAGGGACCCCTTTAAGTAGGCACTTGCATTCTTTTTGGCTGTCTCTTTTTTACTGTTGTATACAGGAAGAGTAGTCCCAGCTACACTAGAGCAATCTTTCCAACAAATAGTGTTATCAGAGGAAAATATCGCTCAAATTTTGACCAAATAGAGAATTTAATTCTCTCCACTGTAATAAAAATAGTAGCTTTTACCTGATAAAATTCTGAATTGCACTCCTAATTACTAACATTTATTTTTGGAGGGGTATTTTCATACAATCTAGAAAGATGTCCTGCTGCTTGTAAGCTGTATTTATAGTCTAAGTGGCTTTGTCAGGATCCTTTATCTGTCAAAAATGTCTTCTCCGGAAAGTCAAAAATGTCTTCTCCACATTACATGTGGTGGACAGAAGTGTTTTTTCAGATATTAATTGCTTTATCTAAAGCAGCATAGTACTGTCTAGCTTGCTGAAAAATATAATTGGGATTGGATGTGAAATACTTGCTGTACTCTGTACAGAGTTCCACATTAGATTGTCACTGATGCTGTTGTTACTGCAGTTAATAACATATACAAATAATGCTGCATGAAACCTGCTCAGATAATGTGTTTAGTGAGCTTTTATTCTTGATGCTGTGAATTCTTTGAAATTCTGATACACTACAAGCAGATGAACTTATTCTAGAGACCCTGTACCTGTTATACTTTCACCCAGAGTAATATAGACACCATTAGAACTGTAGCTCTGATACTTCACACAAAATATTCAAGTCTCATAAGATGTTGACTGGTAACAAGAAACCACAAAAACTAGGAGTTTTATTTTTGAACTACTGTGAAAACCCAGAGTATACCCTGATTGTGAAACAGCCCATTAAATAAATGCACTCTACACAGCTGTTAGTACAACCTCCCTGTTTAAATTATTGGTCCTTTATATAATCCAGCATCACCAATACAGTCTGCTCTTCTGTCACACTGTCTACATGTTATGGAGAGTTTGTGTGTTTTTAGGACCTCAGACTGTTAAATGCTCTAGGTTATGAATCTATAATACAATTAACACACTGTAATGAAATATTGTGCACTCAGTCTTGTATAAGGTGGAATTTCATTTTCAATAACCCTGAAGAGTCTAAACTCACTTCCTGCTGAATGCGGTCTTGCTGTGCCATAATGGCCTCATCGTACGCCAGGCAGTTCACTCCTACCAAAAAAAGAAGAAGGAGGAGATTAATAAAGGAGCAAAAACTGGGTCACCTCTGGAAGTTTCAATGAGACTAACTTGACTGAAGTAATGGATCAGGAATCATTTGTTTTAGCCAGATAAGATGCATCTCACATCAGAAAATACTGATCTTTCACGGAGCTCGTCAAGGACACAAGAACTTATTTAATCATTACCAACTGGCAAAATGAAATAGATTCAGAAACACATCCCAGGCACAGCTGAGAACTGTTTTCAGAATGTAGCTAATGCAACTTAAATAACAAAAGAAAACACTAGAATTTGCCACATGACAACAATGACTGCAGTGATAGCTAGCATATTCCCTGTATCACTAGAACCATCTACCACTCATCCATTATTTATAGCACTTATCCATCAAGAACACAGGGTAGGATAGATCCCAGCTTACTTCGGGCGAGAGGCGAGGTAAACCCTGAGCACGTAAGAAATTTATCACAGCGCTAACGCTTACATGAACAACCATTCACACTCCCGCCTAGAGACAACTGAGAGCAGGCAGTTGACAGTCCACATGCCTTTGGACTTGCAGAAGGAAACCAGAGCACCCAGAACATGCAAACTCCAAACAGAAAGACCCAGTCAGTAACCACGTTGAACCAAGTACCAGGACTGGTCACTTAAAATAGAGGTCAACAGTGTTTTCCGTAATTTTGAACGGCTTATTTGAGATGCAGCTCCATGATTGCCTACTCTGTTAATTCTTTCTTTGCTGTGCTGTTCTTGAAAAATGGCAACATTAGGAACTAATGAGAGAAGATCTTCTTTTAGAAAAGTAAACAATTGCAGTTGCATCACGAAAACAACAGACCAGAGAAAACATTATTGCAGGGTTCATCCTATATACCAAAAGCAGGATGAATTGGGAGCTTTTAATCAGCTGATAAGCAAACTTGAAGTAGATGAAGAGAAATATCAACAATGATTTTGTTTGCTGCAGGAGCTGCTTGACAGCTTCATAGAGCTGAGCAATGACAATTTAATGAAGCAGCATAGAACACGATCTGTTATATCGCCCAGATAACATTTAGTGCTTTGCTCAAGATAAGTAGTCTATCATTCACACATTAACAAACGAACAGCCAAATATTTTGTGTTGTTTAATATGCATCAACTACTCATAGTTCAAAGTTCGATGTTGGGTGTTTTTGCAAGGGTCGTCTCTCTTACATCATGCACCAGAAAATACCCACAAAACACATATGTGGGTATTCCGGGTACAGTTTTCAATGCGGCTCCAAAAACTGATACATGCACCGACTACTTTTGACGCTTCTGCATATATGAAATCTGATCAACTCTGAGAAACCGTTTTGAATTTGCATTCTGCAAGCCTTATTCCATATACCCATACATGGAATTTTAGCTTTAAGATAATATAGGCTGTTACAAATTTGCCCTCGTGTGAGTGTGAATGGTTGTGTTGGCCCTGCGATGCTCTGGGAAGGTGGTCAGCCTCCCCACAACCCTAGCAGAATTAAGCACTTCCCCAAATAAGTGAGGGAGAGTGAAATTTTCACAATATCACCCAGCTAAAAACAGTGGTCATCAGGGATTTATAACTGGGTGCAGTGGTTATCTGGAATTGGTTAATGGAAACAGTGGTCATTGGGAACAATAAGGATCAAAGACTGCTTTTCCTGGGAACACAGGTGCAAGCTCATCTCACATTGATCACGTGAAGCTCTTCAAATCTTTTTATACTCGTCACTAGGCATTTATGGCATGTAGACCTGTCCCGTGGGTTTTTTATGTTTGAAACACTGACTGGGGGAGTCGACCGCAAACGTCTGCAGTCAAAAGTTTTAGAACAACAATGTTAATGAGTAAAAAAATGGCAGAAATGTGTTCTGGTCGTGCTCTTGTCTCTGATGCCTCTCAGGTCTGCGGTTCTGTAGTTTTGTTACTGTCTACCATTAATCAGATGGTTGTACCTTCCAGTTTTCTTCAGCTGTGTGAAAGGTCTCAAATCCCTGACTGTCAGCAGTATTTATATTTTATATATATATATATATATATATATATATATATATATATATATATATATATATATATATATATACACACACACACACACACATAACTACATGGTGACAGCCAGTGATATGATATAAGTAAGACTTGCATACATACTCAATGAGAAAGTCGGTGCAGATTTAAACGTACTTTTGGCCAGTTTTAAAAACTAAAATCACAAATAAGTGACACCAAAATTCCTGCATGAACTGTAGCATAACAGAGCTTCAGCGGCCAGGAAAAGAAAAAAGAGGGGGTGAAGACTTTTGCACTCGTCTGTATGTAAACAAACGAGGTTAGCACAAGCTAGCAACGCCAGAGCATGTCGCGAGCTCAGGGACCGCCGAGGAAAATACATGAATAAACAAACGTTGTTAATAAATAAATGTAAGCAGTGATCCATCTGATCCCTGCCAGACGAAGAGGTTTGTGTTTTAGAGTTTATGCTGCAGTAGCCGATCTGAATTTTGACTGCGCCAAAACATTTCAACACAAGACCCTCTCTCACTTCACCACAGTGACATGAACATACTTTCTTCCTCTCTAACACTATGATCACCTTCTCTGATTGCTATTCTCTGCTATTTATACTGCGCCCTACAAATAAACAGTTAACCCCGTGACCAGTTTTACAATAAAATATAAAACCCCGTAGCACTGTACTGTAAATCCTGTCGCTATAAACCCATACACACAGAGAGAGAATTGATAGTTTTTAAAGGAAATGCTCCTTCTCTCACCCTCCATCTCTCCCTGTGATGTTTCCTGCTGCTCGTCCGCCATCTTGGATTCAGGTTTCTGTTTCTCCTCCCTCGGTGAAATCGGTTTAATCCCAAACAGGAGGTCGTTATGTCGTTTAGGCCACTACGTAGGGGATTAAGTCATCAATAAGTAGTGCACTCTAAAGTCAGCAGGGTGTTACTTTGAACTCAGCCGCTCCTTGTACTTCCGGGTCAGATTTGTTCTGCAGCAACAGTGTTGAGTCCTCAGTGTTTACACCCGGTTTAAGCCTTTTGAGTTATTCTCCAGTCGTGTTAAAATGCTGATATTCAACAGGGTTTCATTCTCCTTGAAAAGTTTGAGAAAAGTTTCTGCCCGGCGCTGGCATCATACTAGTTTGACAAGTTAGTTTCCGGTCGATTCCCTCATTTCGTTATACACATAGCGACCACACACTGGACTGTTTTTAAGTTCAGATCAGTGTGGATCATGATTCAGGGAAAATTTTCCAGCAGATTTGTTTTATAAATATAGAGCTGTATTTATAATCTGAAGGAAGTGTGCTACTGTTACCTGTTCTGACTCTTTTAGGAAATAGAAAGGGTGTAACAGCTAAATAACAGGATGCTTTGAGTGCAATGTTTGTGTCTCCAAAGGTATCCAAGAATAAAAGTAAACCATTCTTTCATTCCATGTTATGTTAAAAAAAAAATAATCTAAGCTAAAATTGAAATCATGCAATCCCAACAATCTCCCACATACTGTACAATCAAGCGATAATCTGAAAATGTGAATTTTGTTGTGAACTGAAGAAGGCAGTATATAACATGATCTAGTTGTGATTTATATGCCGTGTGATTGTTACAAGCGAGATTTTAACAATATTAAGCCTAAAGAGTACTGGTGTTGGGCATTTTTACAGCATCATTTGTGCATAATGTAATACGTTTAAGCGATACAGAGATTGTTTTAATGTAAATGACCATAAAAGGCACTATAATTTTATCCTGTGGATTACCAGCGGTGGTCGAACCAATGCGCAACAACCATTTTCCTCTGGAAGTGACGTGAACTCGTTGGGCCTGGTTGTCCAGCACAAGAAAACAAGCAGCAAGCAACGTTTTAGGTGATAAAACTCCCCGCATGCCAAAGGCTCTTACGTTTTACTGGTTTTTTATGGCGAGGTGCTGCTCCCCTCCATCGTCATTTGACTTTTTATGAAGGAATTCCGTAGGAACAGCATCCGGTTTTAGATGTAAAAGCTTGGGCTTCGTGCCAAGTAGTTCTGCCTGGAGGTCACACCAATAGCAGATCAGGTTGAAGTGGTCTTCGCAGAGTACTGAATTGAGTCCGAAAGGAAACATTTTCGGAGTACAGCCTGTGCTGATGTTACGTTTTCTGCGATTTCTGCACTTGTTGTTTGTGCAGATTTGCTCTTCTCTGTTTTCCTGGTGACACAGCTCAGCGCCGGCCGATAATGTGTTATCTTAGACTGGTGTCTGCCCCACTCAGCCCAGCTAACAGGACAAAACAACAAACTTTCATCACTACCAGGGCTGGAACAGCCAGTGAAGAAGGCAACATGTCACCGCACATATGTAGTAGTATTAGTAGTGGGACAGCACCTCACAAGAAGAAAGGACAGACTTTGCCTGAGGGAACTGCTGATGTCATACATGATCGTTTTAAAGAGCTAATAATACAAATTCACCACAGGTACCCTTAAAAGGGCTGATGTGGCTTAAGGTTTTCATTTTAACAAAGAGGAAGCCTAAAAATAGACTTTCAGATATGGTGCGTGTTAGGATGGGATGAAAACTTCTAGCTACACTGCTTTTTTTCTGCAGTAAAACATCCATCAATTACCTGAAATGCACTTGTATCAGAGCACACAATATATTGGATGTGGTGACAATAGCTAAATTTGAGCAAAAGAGTTAAGAAATATATCACGTTCAGAAAAGGGGCAGTTAGTGACCTCTATTAGTACCTTAATATATATGATTTGGCTACTTTAGTTGTTTGTTATAATGAAGCAAAATTAATTGTGTGGCTGTAAAATCACTTTTCAACCGTATGGCAAGGATATAATATACCCACTGCCAAAAAAAAAAGGATTTGGGCTTTTTTAAAATGTTTTGCACCACCTCTAACCTTGTATACAAGGTATAATCACCATGGTATTGTTACTTCAGCTGCTCAGGTTGTGGCTCAGCAACAGTATGTGAATAAAATAAAATTAAGTCACCTGATGACCTGAATATACTGGATGACCAGGTTATCCAACAGTGGACTTCTTCTTGATGGCCCAGATATACATATGCTGTAATAGTGGTTCACGAAGCCTAAGGAATTAGTTTCACACAACTGATACCACAGATTCCTTAATTTAACATTTGAAGATAGTCTTCAGGATGTGCTGGAGAAGACTTCATGGAGTGGTTTCAATTTTCCCATAATTAAATCAAGATGTCAGTAAAAAATTAACCAAACTCTGAATGAAAATAAATAGTATGATTTAGCTTTAGCCTGTCAATACTTTGCCATGGTGATTATATGCTGTAATCAAGTCTAAAGGTGGTCAAGCAAAATATTAGTGTTTAGAGAGTATACTGTTTTTATGCCAGGAATCAGTTCATTTGCATTCTCATTGTCATACCTGTTCACTTAACTTACGCTTGCTTTCACAGATGATCTAATTAACAACATGGACAAGAAGGCAACATGGGACAGATTTTATACAGAGAACAGCAGAAAAGAACAATTCAAGAACTTTGAGTGGTTCTTTGGCTTTCATTCGGTCAAGGATTACATTTTGCCTCTGCTGCAGTCCACGTCTGGTACTTCTGAACCATTACATGTTCTGGACATCGGCTGTGGTACTTCAGCAATGGGGTCCAACATTTATACACATTCCCAATGTGCAGTGAAGGTCACATGTGCTGATATCTCTCCAGTGGCAGTGCAGTTAATGCAGGAACAGGCTGAAAGCACACCAATGCAACCTTGCAATCCAGCCTCCTCCCTTATCTTCAAAGAAATGGACTGCACAGAGCTGGAAAGACACTTTGAGCCCAGGAGCCTGGCTATGATAGTAGACAAAGGTACAATAGATGCACTAGTGAGGTCCAAGGAAGGGCGAGCAAAAGCTGGGCAGATTGTACGGCAGTGCCTGACTGTGTTGAGACACTCTGGGTTCCTGCTGCAATTTTCAGATGAAGATCCTGATGCCAGGCTGCTTTGGCTAGAGAATGAGAGTCAGGGCACAAAGGTGGCAGCTAATGTATCAGTACATGAAGTTGGAGAACTAAGAGGAGTCACTTACTTCTGTTATCAAATAACTCCTTATACTGCGTAACACTGACACCTGGAATGTTACTATTCTATGTGATGCAGCCAATGTGCTTTGTGCAATTACAGTTGTTTATACATTAGATTACTACTGATTGTCATTTTTCAAAATTTTTTGGTGTTTGGCTATGATCACTATATGAGCAATAAAATCACAATATATGCATCCTGGTATTTGTGACTCGCACACACACACACACACACACACACAGGCAGAGCAAATGGTGTAAAAATGAACCAGTTAATGGATTCAGTTGCATTATCATTATTGTACTTGTAACATTTTATTCGTAATTTGCACAAGTGCCACATTAAAAAAAAGCATAACAAAAGGCCAATATAACCCCATACAACATTACTACAAACTTCAAACTAGCTAATATTGTAGCCATATAAAGCAGGGTTGAGGAGTTTGACGACATCTAAAATACAGTAATTGAAGAGAATACAGTGGTGTTCATATAAAATGATACCAATATAAAAGCCTGGGATGATTAAGAACACCAACATGCACCAAAAAAAGTAAAAAGAAAAAGTATATTTTTATCAAAAACAAAAATTATTATGAAAAGTAAGAGTGGGGAGGGGGGTGTTCAGCTTACAGATTTGCAGCTAACTTTATACAAATGCAAAATGTTTCTTTCAAAGCAATTTTACATTTAGTTCCATCTAGCAAGGGTTTTAAAGAACATCACTATGTTTTAGCCATCATTTTACTGCTGCTTTTCATTATCTATAAAGCCAGTTAGAATGATGCCGAGCATAAGGATTATACTGGGACTTTGTGTGTTTCTGCTTCATTACATAATTATTTCCTGAACAGGACGGGGCAGCAGGTGCAGTTCTACCATCACCACCACAGCGGCTGTAGTAATTCCCACCTTAAACCAAGAATGAACAACATACAGCGTAATGTAATAAATCTATAATCATAAACTTTTAAATAATGATTAAATAAAACACAAATGAAAGAGAGAGTAAAGGCTATAAATCCATTACCATTATTAGTTCTTTTCTCAAAGCTGAAGTACCCAGGGTTGAACTGAGACTCTGTAGGTAATCTATCCTCATAAAAATGGGGTCCAAAGCCATCGTAGTGCCATTGCTGCCAGGCTGGTACTGAAAAGATACATTGATAAAGTCAAACTACATATTGGGTTGAAATTACTAGTAGTATGTTGACAGTTGTTTGTGTAGAGTAGCTAGAAGTCTATTTGTTAAAATGGCAGGTTTTTATGTAAAAATAAATAAATGAATAAAATAAAACAGATACATTATTTCAGAACCTTTTTGCCCATCTTTAATATGATCTACAATCTGTAAAAAATCTTTTAGGGGGAAAACATGGTCGCATAACTGAACTCCCTCTTATAATTGCAGATGTATATATTCAGAAATATCCAATCAAATTCAAACTTATATTCACAGTAGTAAGTACACACCTGTCATCAATTAAAGCGAACTGATTAAGCCCAAATAAAATTAAACTTTAAATAGGATTTTCCTAATGCTAACAGCATTTTACAGCATAATCTGTTGTCCACAAAGAACTTAAGAACTGAAGGGATTTTTTTGAAATATACCATGGAAAATACAGTGAAGACAAACATCAACAAGTGGAGAAAATAATGGCTTTTAGCGGTATGGCTAGAGTGAACGTGGATCAGGTGTTGGTACCACCATGAACCATATACTTTCACCAGCTCTGACAGTCATACCTGGCGAGTCGGAGCCTTTAAAAGAGCTCCGGCGAGACTACTGTACATCACAGCACTAGACGGACTTCGACAAACAAGTGACAACAAGATGCTGGAGTGTACAGACGGACCCGCAGGTAGATATTGATTTTGTTATGAAAACTAATGGGCTTTTAGTTATACAGTTCCAAAATAAACACCAAAAATGCTGACAATCAGTGATAGCTTTTTTGAGTAAGAGGGCAAAATGCAACTGTAGATGAACGGATATTGGGCATGACAACAATGCCTCTCATGCCCATTTGGCTGAGGGGTAAAAACTGGTCAAGGAGGCTGCCAAGAGTTTTTTTAATTGAATTGTACATGTTTAAGGTCACTTTAAATGTGGAAAAAGACCTAAAATTGTTTATCTGGGTCTCATTTTTGACATAAAAAACCTGTCATTTTAACAAGAGTGTGTAGACATTTAATATAAAGCAAGTAGAGCCCACGTAAAAGCTACTACTGCAGGATATAATGTGGAACTGCCGCTATAACCTCAGATAAATTTTTAAAGAATTTAGGATCAGGACTGCGTGTATGATTCAATTTCTACACATGTACAGCCCTTTGAATGACAAGACTTGACTGTTTTTGAAAGGGACTAAAGGTACAGAACCCAAAACCAGCAAAAAGACTACTGTAGTGCTTATATTTTGATTTCGGCACTGCCTAAATGTGGAGCACAGCATAACGTCTATTTATAATGGTAAGCATACAAGGGTTTCAGCATCCTTGACACCCATGATCATGCATCTCAGCAATAAATAACAGCCAATAAGCATCAACTCAACGAAATGCAGACATGGAACAACCACCTAAAATGAAGTCCAGGGGTTCATTCTACGCAGCGACGCATGGACGGACACGGGATAGACAAAGGACAACCAATCAAAATGAAGCTGATGACTTAGTTCTATACAGCGATGCGGACACCGGATGTCCATCCAAGCTGTATTCCATGTCCTCGCAGGAGCTCCACTACAAATGGATCACTGTCTGGATGGTTCTATGCAACCTCTTAAGTTTTATTATATGGTAAAACAGCACAACAATTCGCAGCCCACTGCTCAGGTTCCGGGTAAACAGTCCAAGTGTTGCTCAGATAAATCTCATTAGCACTGTACAGTCAGGAAGATATATAGTAATGACACGTTCAGAATTTTACCACCATAATAACCAGAATCTGCCGTAGATCCTTTTGGCCTGAAGTCACTATGATCTGGAGTTTGCTTGTAATCCAGGAGCCTTGCTTCACTCTGGTCTACAAAATGAAGGTTAATGGGGAAACAACCAATCAATAAATAAATAAATAAATGAAAACAATGAAAAATACACTGGAATAATTTTATAATTCACAGCGCTTTGTACTAAACCTACTTTTCTCTTTCAATACTGTGGAAAGAATGTGCAATGAAGTATGCAGAAATCATTATGTTTCTGTAGTCATTCATCAGTATGACAAAAGGTACACTGATATGTCAGGCTTACAAATGGGACAAACTGCAAATTGTCTCAAATAGCACTAAAAAAACAAATAATGTCACTAAGGTTTATAGATGTTACATGTAGATTGTTAAATGTGAATTTGCTGCCTGACCAATCACAGCATGCTTTGGCAATTCTCCAGCCTCTGCTTCCTACACAAGTTAGGACTGCAGAAACACATAAAACTAAACAATAAGGCTTCGTATTGGTACAGATGGCCTGAGTAGATTAGATTCCGATTCATTAGCTTGAGATTTCATTCAATCCAATGTGATCTAATTATATTCTGATTTGATATTAATTCACTAGAAAAGAGGTATTCAACAGTATGTAGCAGGTTTTCACAGGAAGTGGTTCCACATATCAGAATAGCCACAGATGTGGTTTAGCTTTTTATATTTTTATTTTTTTACAAAAGTCAAAAAAGGAGTCCTACATATTTGTTTAACTTGCCTGTAGCTACAGGACTGGGGAGCTCTACACCCCAGGCCTGAGCAGCATGATCCAGCAGTAAGCACGTAATCCGACGATGAGCCAAAGCATTCCAGTGAACCCCATCGTTCATGCGGTGTTGGAGGCTAAACCGGAAGAGAAAGTGAAGGTCTAGAACGTCCAGCCCAAATGAGTCTGCCAGCTTTGCACCATAGAAGTTTGCATCAATCACATCATAGCGAAGGGTCGGGCCCACGTCCTGAATCTGAAACATGGGAGAATCTTTAAATAGGAACTGATCTCATGAATCAGGCAAAGGGACACAGCCTCTCTAGACTAGTCCCATTTAGTACATTTCTTTCGATTTATGCTGCCAATATTTAAAGTACAAACTACTAAGAACTGACCCACCTCGGGTACCAGAAAGCCTCCTGTAATCTTCTTGCCCAGAGGCATGGTCATGTTCCACACCACGAGGCTTTCCTCTGGTAGAACAGCCTTCAGCTCCACAAAAAAATTACTCAGGTTCTTCTTGTATTCTGGGACCCAATTACGATTGTACCTGAGCAGTACAACAGGGGGAATATTTCATGTGCACACAATGCAGAGACGATTATAAATCCCAGTCGTGTGGAACAATTATAAACAACCGAGAAGATATTTTTCCATGAGGTGAACATTATTTGAAGGAAGGTTGTGATAACAAACATCACCATTAACACTGTTACCTTGATATATCCCAAACACAAGAGTTCACTATCACAACATCTGGCTTCAGACCATGTTTAAAGTCAGCAAGGATGCTCTCCATGTACTGAGAGAAGACCCTCGTAATGAAGTAGAACCGGACCAAGTGATGATCCGTGCGATACTGACGAACCTCTCGGTACTCGGTGCCATTGTTCATATGGCCCAGTCTTCCACCCTCTACTAAACAGTCTTCTTCAAAGGACAATTCTCCCTGACGAGAAACATGAGAATCATAAAACTCTGACATGTTAATGACATTCAGCCATTTGACAAATGATCTTATTGAGAGTTAAAGGCTGTACTGTATTTAATAGTTTGGAAAAGTACAAATTTAAAAAGTTAAGATGAACACATTGACAAAATGCGCGACTATCAACTGCAGGTTCAAGTCCAGGTTTGCCTTAGCCATCCACAGCCGGAAGTCAACGGAAGCTAATCGGCCCTAGATTTCTTACAACAATCAGTTACAATAATCACCAGCCTATCTTGGGTGTCTGTAATCTCATTCGTACAAAGGAACAGATGGCACTTTCCTTCCCAGTGTGTTAGGCCCCTCCTGCATGAGCATGCACAGCAATTTGTAAAGATGCAGGGGGCAGCAACACGTGTCACGGAGAGGGCATGTCCATATTTACATCTCTCCCTGGTTGGTGCTGGTTGTATGAAATAGGGAAGCAATACTCGACAGGTGGGAATTGGATAAGACAAAAATTAGGGGAGAAAAGGAGCCATCTGTTAAAAGTATTCCGTGTAGCAAGTCTTCCAATTCAAGTACATCATGAACCATGTCAGGTAAAGCTAATATTTTCTAAGAGAGTGAAAAGCTGATTGGTATAAAAACTGGGTCTGTCCAAGACATTCACACATTCATTACTTTAGCATTAACTAATCCCACCCCACTGTGTACAGACAATATCACTCATCCAGTGATTCATCAATTATTTATTTCCACGAAATATACACTCGAAGGCCAAAAGTATAGACACCTGACCATCACACACATATCTAGGTCTTCCCTAAAACCGTTGACGGAAAGTAGGAGGCACACAATCATGTTCATGATTCCTTTGCGCGCTGTAGCTTAGAATTTTCCAAACGTGGTCTATTGGGACGATGCCCTGTACACAAATCGAGCTCCATAAAGATAATGGTTTACCAAGACTGGAGTTTGGGTCTGCACACCAGGCCTCCTCGGACCGACAGCAGTACCTGACCTCGATGATGTATGTTTGCTTAAATGAGAACAAATCCCCAGAGCCACACTTCAATCTAACAGCAAAGATTGAGATGTTCACTAAAAACACATGGGTGTGTGATGGCCAGGCGTCCACACACTCTTAACCATATAGTGTGTTTAAAAACTTATGTTTGGCAGTTTATATATATATATATATATATATATATATATATATATATGTGTGTGTGTGTGTGTGTGTGTGTGTGTGTGTGTG
>JAOUQZ010000041.1:10777012-10797636 GCA_028564935.1 Neosilurus hyrtlii
GTGTGTGTGTGTGTGTGTGTGTGTGTGTGTGTGTGTGTGTGTGTGTGTGTGTGTGTGTGTGTGTGTGTGTATAAACAGCCCCAAATCCCCACAATCTAATATTTACTTGAACTGCCTTTAGCCTTGATTGCAGTGATTACAGATCATAATTACCATAGATAGCATAGTTGCTTCAGTTGGTCAGGTCAAGGCTCAGCAATATTAATAAAATTAAGTCAGTTAATGACCTGAATGTGCTGAAGTGTGCTGAAGGTTATCACATCAATGGACTTTTTCATCCCTGATGGTACAGATATAAAATTGGGGTGCAAGTAGTGAAAGAGTGGTTCAGACAGCAATCATTTTCACACATGAACCGAAACTACAGAGTCCTGACCTTAACCCTATCGAAAGTCTTTGGACTGTTATAGAAAAGACTTCAAGAAGAGGTTCAATTTTCCCATCATCAATTTAAGATGTTGGTGAAAACTTCACCCAACACTGAATGGAAATAAAATGTGACGTTGCTTAAATTTTTTAGAACAATGCCATGTTGCTATCAAGGCTAAAGGCGATCAAACAAAATATTACAGTGCACAGCTTTTTTTGTTTGTTTTTTTAAACCAGGCAGTGTATATCACCAACATAACCAAAAACATCAGATTTTTCAAAATAATTTAAAAGAAGATTGCATAAATTGCAAAAGTGTGTTGATGAACTAAATCTTAAAATGTAATTGCGTGATGCATCAAGAACCTGAACATATTAGTTTTACCAAAGATATATTAATGAAGAATCAAATGAAATTTGGAATTAGAGTTATCTATCTTTACAGATAGAGTTAATTATCTTTACAACTGTGAATGGTCAACATTTTTCCATCACTTTGGGGAAGGCCAACATATTGGTATGATTCTCAAGTGACCACAAACATTATAGAGCAGATTAAAATTCTACATGAACATTAAACGAAGGATTCATCTCACCTCCTGCCCTCTTTTCTCTTTTAGTGGAGCTTTCGGCTTTATCACCCTGACCTGACGATGGGCTATTTAGGCTCCCCGAAAAGAGGTGCTCCTCTTCTGGGTCATCATCATCCTCCATGAGGGTTGGTGTAGTCAGGATTTGGCCTTGTGTTGCCTGCAGTTCAGATGGAATGGACTCCTCTGAAGGTGCGGGAACCAGGAAGTCAGTGGATCTGGATTGGACTGAAGATTGAGGGGAATCCCCCAAATCATGGCCAGGTGAAGTCGGCGGAGTGGGAGGAGGCCTTAAGCCTTCCTTTTGCATATTGGAGCCTGATTCCCCTTCTGAGGCAAAACGCATAATCAGAGAAGCAGCTATTCTGGGAAGGTGTTTGCCTCCGCCACTGTTTTTGGGATCCATGATGATCCTGCAGAATGGTGTTACCTAACAAAACAAAACAAAAAAATCTTAAAAACATATACATTTACAAATTATCCAAATCTGTCATCAAAATATTAAATATCCAATCCCTTAGTATCCACACTAATAATAATAATATGTTGGAATTAATGATCTATCTGCTCGGTATGTAAATCCAAACACAGATTTTCACAGAGGACATACATTAAAAGTAGAGGGACATACTGTATAAATATATTTTATTCTTTGTTTTTTTTATCAAATTTAACTAGAATCTGACATTTAGAGGGTAATTTTGTTTAACCAGGAATGGCGAGTGGCGTTGTCATTACCACGGTTAAATAGCTATGGTGGCCAAAAATTTAGGGCAAAACACCACAACATAATGATCGAGTTCAATTTTTTTATCCTGTGCAAATCTGTAAAGTAGTGAAATTACAGTCACAGCTTTCTATTGTTTTGTAGGGACAGCAGGTCAAGTTTCAAGACAAATTAATGAAATTCCACATTCCATAAAAACCTTAATAATTAATATATTTTAATGGTTTTGGTGTCAATTTAAAGGTTTTTTTTTCCATCTATTTATTTATTTTTATTTAATTTTTATCCACATATTTATATCTACAGTAAAACCTAGCAAACATGGACATGGAGTGTACAAATATGACTTAAGTTGTATCTATTGATTTAAAGTGGATTTTTCTGTATAATAAACCAAAAATCAAACAGGAGGCTGTTAACTGAGGGAACTTCACTTTAAAAGGCTAATGTTTCTTATATGAATAAATACATTACCTGCTTAAATGCTGAAACCAGGAAATAAATACAGAGAGAGATACTGACTGTATTTGACGCAACTTTTCTTCTTTGGCAAATTTTCATCCCAAACACAACAAACGTACAACAAACGCTGCACTTTCCTCCAATAATATTGCCAGATGTTTCTCATAGGCTGAACCGCCTGTCTATTATTTGTAAGGCGGGGCCAATCACACTTCCGCCCAAGTTGTGGCGCCACATTCAGATTGAACTGTGAGTTGGCGGGAGCTGAGCTGTTGTGGTTGATGTTTTGTTAATTTTATAAAACTATTTAGTTGGAACTATATCAGTTGAATTGTTTTTAATTCCTAAGGGGTCTCTTAGTAATCAGTACACTGAAGGAGAGTGAAAATGATGGAGGACTTTTCTGTTTATGCGGTTTTTGGAGCAGATGAACCACCGCAGCAGGTTGTAAAGTAAGTAGAAATTATGTAGAAATTATTTATATGAATTTAAAAGTGGCCAACACCTTAAATACCCAAAGTTTCTGAATGTTACACCAGCTGTTAATAGCTGTTTGAGTGTTTCACTGCATTTTCTGCTCTGTTTTGAAGACACTTATGGACTGGGAAGTATAAATTCTACAAAGCAGCTGTTTATTTGTTTACTGTCTGAACTGATCACGTGGTGCTGAAATTGTGCACTTTACCCAAAACATTATCTTACATCCAGGGCTTTGATTAGCACGTCCACCTTACAGCAAGAAGGGTCCTGGGTTCGAGTACCAGGCTGGGTGGAGTGTGCATGTTCTCTGCGTGCTTGTGTGGGTTTCATCCGGGTACTCCAGTTTCCTTCCAAGGTCCAAAGCCATGCATTTTGGCTGTTCCGAAATTTACCCTAGGTGTGAGTGTGAGTGCGAATGGTAGTGTGTGTATGTTGTCCCTCCAATGATCTGGCGAACTGTTCGGGGTGTACCCCACTTTCTCCCAGGGTTAGCCGAGATAGGTGCCTGACTCCCTGTAACCCTAATAGGATTAAGCAGTTTGGAAAATGAGTGAGATCTGGGTAGTGATGGGAAGAAAAGGATTGTGGATACAAGCAGCTGAAATGAACTACCTTCTGTGGGTGTCTGGGCTCAGCCGTAGGGATATGGTAAGGAGCTGAGACATCCCTGGGAAGCTCGGGGTAGTATCGAAAGGAGTCAGCCGAGGTGGTTCAGACATCTGATTAGGATTCCTCCTGGTTGCCTCCCTTTAGAGGTTTTCTGGGCATCCAGGGCAGACCCAGAACTCGCTGGAGGTATTTTATATCCTGTCTGGCCTGGGACCGCCTTGGAATCCCCAGGAGGAGCTAGACAATGATGCTGGGGAGAGGGATACCTGGGTTTCTATCCTAGACCTCTTTCCTCCGCAACCTGACCTTGGATAAGTGGAAGAAAATGTATGGATGGATTAAAAATGAGTGAGTGAGTTTTCAGATCAATTGCCATATTCACCATATCTGTGGTTTAAAAAAAGTCATGTATACATTCAGCTTTTAATGTCCCTAGATGAAATAAAGTGTACATTTCTCAAACCATTCCAGATGGTACAAATGTCCAGCATTTCAATTAACAAACAGCTACTGAATTATTTCTCCCTGTGGATTAAAAATCGCAAAAGTCTTCACTCCTCATCAAGACGTGACCCTAAAACATACTGCTTCTGAACCAAAACTATGTCAGACAAAATAAAATACACGCCAGATGATTGCTATTTTTCTAGGCATTGAACATTTTGTTTATCACAATGTTTGGTCTTACAAAGGGGTGTCAAACTCATTTTCATGTAGGGCAACATCTCTAAAATCGAGGTCATCAAGGGCCGAATAATCACTCAAAATCTATTTTAAAAGGGCAACCATGAAATGGACCGTGCATAGGCCATATAATTTGTTTACACATTTGTCTTCTTTTCCTTTATTTGTTTTCCTTTTCCGACAATGCTTGACTGTGACAAGCTAACTTGAAATCTTTCCTGAGTCATGAATGACTAGCTGTTTAAGTGAAATAGGTTGGCTCCACCTAGTGGATGGACGATGAATTATGTTTCATGTTAATAGTTGATGCAAAGAATGTACGATAATCGTATACCTTAAAAACTCTCACAGGCCACATAAAATGAGTTGGAGGGACGGATTTGTTGTTGAGTTTAACACCTGTGGTATGACATTTTTTTACGTTTGTTTTTATTTGTTTGGCACAGTATTCGTGGACATACTAAGGGCAGCTCTGTGGTAAAGCCAGGTGTCCAACAGATTGTATTGTTTACTAGAGGAAGATGGGGAAAATGCAGCAGTGTTTCAGTCGAGCTCAATGATGAGAGGGACATGCTTATCACTCTGGGCAAATTAACATCATTTAACAAGTAAGATTATATCTGCAAATATTTTACACCTTCCTATAAAACTAATGTTTGTTTAAATCTAATAACTATCTAAATGTTCTACATGTCAGATGTCTTTCTTGGGAGTTGGGAGAAGATGGTGAATGGAGTGATGGCGCAACATTAAATGTTCATATTGAGGGGGTGAGTGCTATTGTAAAAATCTTCCCTAATATTTGCATAATAAATATTCCAATGTTAAATAGAAGGTAACCTTTTATGGTCTCAGGTTAAAAGTGAGTTGCTTGATCCAGCATTTACTATTGCACAAAAGGAATACACTCCAGAGGTGAGAATGCCCTTTGGTTGCACTTTTTGTAACCGATTACTATGTTTAATATAATGGGGAAATTTGTCTTTCTGTTTCAGTGCAACGTTACAAATGTGGCATCCCGGCCAGGGCTGGGCAAAAGAAAACGGTCACGAGGAGTAGAAGAAGAGGGAGAAGATGCACAAGGACAAGAGAATATTTGTCCAAACTCTTCAGAAAAGGTAACGCCACAGCGGCGAGGCAAGAGCAATCCCCGCAACGGACAAACACGATTGTTCCAGCAAAAAGAAGAGCAGAGCACCGCCCGTACTCCTCCAAACCCTAAAGCTAAAGGAAAACAACAGACAAAAAACCCCACACAGACTGGTGAGTATGTGTGCAGTAAACGCATTAGTGTTCTCTTAATTCTTTATATATAAATTTTATACTTTATCCTTTTAAACTTCAACAGACAGTCCATCAGGCCGGTGGGGCCAGACCCTCTGTTCCATTGACCCTCAGACAGCCATACTTATTGGAGGACAGGGTTCCAGAATGCAGTTCTGCAAGGATCCAATTTGGAAGCTGTGTACAGGTGAGACTTTATTTATTCCAAAGGCAAGCGGTACTCAACTAGGAGTTGCTTGGATATTCGTTATTTTGTCAAAAGTTTTTGGGGTTTTTTTGTTTGTTTTTTGTTTGCCTGTTTTTGACCATTTATGTGTATTTTTTTTTATTTTTTATTTTTTTTTTTCTTTAGAGGACTTGTCATGGGTCCCTGCTGAAACTCTGGCAGAGGGCCCGACGCCAGAGGCTCGGATTGGCCATACTGCGACTTACGACCCTGAGTCGAAACGAATCTTTGTCTTTGGCGGCTCCAAACATAAGAAATGGTTCAATGACGTCCATATATTAGACACGCAGAGCTGGCGCTGGACTATGGTGGAGGTTATTAATCATTAGTACTCCTTTATTAAAATATTCTTTAATTAAAAATCAGTGCTTCACTTTAATTTGATTGCCTTTTGATTGAATGAGATTCCTGGTACATTCAGAACAATAAAATGACTGACGGGGGCAAAAAATAGTCTTTCTCTTACTTTTTTTTAGGCACAAGGTAAAGTTCCTCCTCTGGCGTATCACAGCTGCACTCTGTTCAGAGGCGAGCTGTTTGTGTTTGGAGGCGTGTTCCCTCGTCCTCATCCAGAGCCTGATGGCTGCAGTGACTCCCTTTACATTTTCAACCCTGAATTGGCCATCTGGTATCAGCCCATTGTTAACGGAGACAAGCCTGCTCCTCGCTCTGGGTTAGTGGGTTAGAAAAAGACAAATTGAAGTGTAAAATTGTGAGACAATGTACAGAGCAGATGTGTTTATTTTTATATATATATATATATATATATATATATACACACACACACACACAGTTTTTTATTTGTTTATTTTTTTTTTTCATGGATTGCATCATTTGTCTTTATAGTGTTTACTGCTGTGGAAACAGTTTATAAGAATTTATTTTATGTGGATTGCTGTTTCTTTTTCTTATTCAGGCATTCAGCTTGTGTGATGCAGGGAAAGATTTTTATTTTTGGAGGTTGGGACACACCAGTCTGTTTTAACGACATGTTTGTGCTTGATCTGTGTAAGAACTTTGTTTATACATTCTCTTATCTGTTTTGTTTACTTTCCTCAAAGAAAATCAGCTGAGCATAGAAACATGTAATATATGACGCCATTTAGAACTTGTTCTATGTTTTTGCTAGACAAAGCACTGACACACTCTTACCTTTAACTTAACACACTAGTGCAATTTATTCCTTTTAAATCAGCTTACTTGTTTAGCATATACCCTTTTTATTTATTTATTATGTATCTCTATTTATTTAAAAGGCCTTATGGAGTTTTCGGCTGTAAAGACGAGTGGATCAGCACCATCACCAAGGAGGTACCAATAAAATCACACATCATATTGAATCAGTGTTTTAATGATCACTGTAATCTATTTTCCTTATTAAGTGGTATCTTTTGTTATCCTCTCTGACTGTTGAGTCATTGCTTGCTGCATATCTATATTGGAGCCACTGACTCAGCTTTGACTTTACTTTTTTGTCACAGCTGGCATGGCTGCGCTGTTCTGTCTGAGTCACGTTTCTTGGTCCATGGAGGCTACAATGGAAACGATGCTTTGAGTGACACATTTATATTCAGCACAGGTGAACATGGTGTTCTGCTTGCTGTCACATTTCATTTAATACTGAGAGCTTTCCAGATTTCTTAGAGGTGTCATTTAAGTGTACTTATCTTCAAACTGAGTTTTTTGAAGCAGGTGCAGTATGTGTGAACTGTGCCTACTTTAATCACTCTAAAGTTCAACATCTATACTTATGGTTTTGGTCTTGTCTTTAACACTCGTGTAAAGTATAGGGCTTCTGATGCCTTGAATCAGCACAATTATGCTTCGAAGGTGAGATGGATGCCACCGAATTATCCCCGACAGAATTACTCAATTCAGTGGCATCTATGGAGCCTGAGGGATAAAATTATTTTAGTATATACTACATGGGAACATAAGCAAAAAATATATAAATAGGCACACATGGTGTATACCGGTGGTATCCGTGTCAGACTCGTTGTAACCTTGTTGTTGTGGAGTTGTTGGCAGTAAAACTCCTGTTACTTTGATGATTTGTTCTTGTTGAGAATAGGTAGGATTCCATGTAGCCCAATTTTGGATTTTTGAAACAGAATTATGACATCATAACTGAAAGAATACAAGTCCAGCTGCTCCATCGTGGAGTTATTGGCGTCACCAGCTATGAAGCCGGATCTGAATTCATCTAAGATATACCTCCGGGGTGTAGCTCAGTTCAGTTGAGCATGCTGTAGTTTATACTTTAGCCATGATAGAGGCAGGTCTGATGAGCTTTGAACTGAGTGCTCTGTGACCAACTGAGTGGTTTTTTTTTTTGTTTTTTTTTTAAAGCATACTTGCTATAAATGTAGTATATACTGTGCAGAAATGCAAGTTAACTGTTCTCGATTAAGATGTTTTAGTATATACAATGTGGAAACACAATAAAAACAAACTAAAACTAGATTTTTATGATTTTTTTTTTTTTTTTTTTTCATTTTAAAGCATGATGATGATGATCACTGTTCCAAGTGACCTTGATAAACTGTCAGCGTCCATCGTATTGATTCAAGCATTATCCACTCAGAGTAATAATTTTTATCCAGAGATTGTGGACCAATCAGATCACGATGTTCCTGTGTATTATATAATAATATGTGTTGTTCGGTTTTCTTGGAATGATTTTGAATAGAGATTGGTTATTTTCTTCCTGGACTTGGAAGATTGTACATCTTTTCTGCATTGTTTATTTTCTTTTTCCTAATAGACACAAATTCCTGGACATCTTTGGCATGTAGTCAGCTGGCCTCAACACCAAGAGCTGGACACTCTGTTATCACCATGGCAACAGCATGTGTGAAGGTACCTGCCACATACTATGAATACACACATAATAGCCTTTACTGAAAGAATATTACATGCATTTTGACAGTAATGTGGGTCCTGTATTTTTTCTTTTGCAGTAATGAATGTGTGGCACTGTTTTTTCTTATTTTGGGTCTGTAGGGCTCCTCTGAAGATCGTGAACAGGTGTCTGAGTCTCAGACATTGCTCATATTTGGAGGAGGGGACAATGAAGGCAGCTTTTTCTCTGACTTGATCACTGTGCCGGTGAAGGAGCTGTGTGAATGAGACTGTTTTGGTGAAGGGACTAGGATCAAATAGATTCCCCTGACTTCATCAGGCTTTATAGATTTTATGTTCAGCTTTTGTTTCAGAAATTTTATGATGTCTTAAATGGAAATGAGCATCATTTAATCAAACTCTTATTCATGAACCCAAGTCAAAGACATCGCTTGAAATTTTTTTTAAAGGTGTATATTATTAAAATGACTTCGATACAAAGAATCAGTTGTCATGGCCTGTATGCTATTCCAAATATCATCATTCGCCTTAAGTTGTTTTAGGATGGCCTGAATTTCTCTGTACAGTCTTGTGGCTTTATATTTCACTCACAGGGCATTTCATAGCACACATTTGTATAGTAACACTTGTGCCCCGAAGGCGAGGTTCATTTCCCTGAATAATTCCTGAGACGGGACGTTGAGGAGGACCGTTCAGTGTAGTGACATCCGCTGAGCCTGAGGTGAATTGTTTTAACGTAAAAGACACTATGTAAGGGCATTTTTTTAAACCTTAAAGTTTTATTGTGTACTAGGTGGAAACACAAACTACACATGAGGTTTATGGTTTATTTTTCCATTTTTAATGCATGATAATAATGCTACCTCCTCCAAGTGACCATGACAAAGTGAGCGTTCGTTATTTTACTTCAAGCATTATCCACTCAGAATAATAAGGAATTATGGAATGGGTGTTTCACTACTACAGTGACAAAGTCTTATTATAAACACATACAATTTATTTTATTCTTATTTTCACTTTAACAGCAGTCCTGGGGGCAGAAACAGACCCAGAAAAAGGATGGGAAAACTAATATCTAGCGTATGTACAATAATGAACAAGCTGTTGCACCTGATATCCTTGATACCAGTGTAACCATGTGGCTGGACACTTAACATGCCGACGTCTCCACCCAAAATACTGCTTTCTACGGTGGTCTCTTTCTGTTAATGGACAGATTTGTCACAGTGTGTCATGGTGGTACAGCAGATACCAATCTTGGTTTGATCCTAAGTTTTTATCTCTGCCAAGGTTGTTTTTAGCTGTGGTTTGTGTGTCTGTCAGCAGGATCACTCACAAAGTTGCGTGTGGCATTTCATTAGAATTTGAGGTGGGACATTGGACGAGGGGTAAACTTCATTCCATGTTGCAGATGGTCCTGGACAAATTCTGGATGTAGGAGCTTTTAAGGGATTGTGAGAATGGATGATTAGGTTTATATGGGGGGTTGCTGGGTTTGCTTTGTGCTCTTGTACATGTTTTCATGCCTGTGTGGGTTTTCTCAGGGTTTCCTGGTTTCCTCTCAACTCTCTAAATTGATTGGTTATGATAAATTGCCCCAGGCGTGTGTGTGTGTGTGTGTGTGTGTGTGTGTGTGTGTGTGTGTGTGTGTGTGTGTGTGTGTGTGTGTTCAGGGTGTTTTCCCATTTGTGTTCTGGTATTTTATCTCACTGGGAGTGACTGAACCCGGGTCGTGTGCTGGTTGACAGAGAGCCCGTGTGTTACGTGATGAAATGTGTTGACGGTGATGTGGAGTTGGGACGCTGGGTGTCAGCCACAGCCTGCACTCGGCTCGGTGTAGATATTCCGGTGAGGGGCGGCAGAGCTGAGGTGATGTTTCCCGCCCCTCCACTGCGCGGCGGCCGGCCATGTTGCCTCGCGCTGTTCCGGTATTCCGCACGTTATCCAGCAGCCTGAACCGACGCTCTTCTCACTCGCGGAAGGAAGCAAGGAAGGAAGCGACCGACGCGCTGCGAATAATGGATCTGTTTGTACATCCCGACGACTTTGGACGTTACCTGGAGCAGTAGATTTAGTGTCGAGCACCTCAGGTTGTGTTTTATTTACCGAGTAGAGACTGGACTCGCATCTGGGCGGACTGTGGAGGAATCTTTGAGTTTTTTGGGGGGGATTCGCTCGTCTGAAGGCTGGATGGATGGATGGTTGGATGGATGGCTAGCTAACAGTTGCTAGTGCTTGTGTGTATTCGGTTAGCTGGTTCAGTTCTGCGGTACACCACTGTTTTCATGTCTTACATTGGGCTTCAATCGACCACATAACCTCTGGCGTTGATCTTTTTCGACCGGTATCGGCTTCGTGTTGGTTTAAGGTCGTGTTAATTTGTTTTTGTTTGTTTGTTGTTGTTGTTCCCCCCCCCTCAGCGACTGTCAAGTTAAGGTGAGCTAGCTGGCTAGCTAACGTTACCTGAGCTTCGTTCGGCCTGACATACTTGATTTAATCGTTGATATACCCGGAAAATATTTATTTTAAAAGCTTCCACGTCATATTTCTTGTGAATATTTCCTTGTTGATGTTGTTTTTTTGTTAAAGACTGAGTGCTGTAATCGTGTTAGCATGTTGAAATGTTTTAAACACTGAAGTCAGCTTTCATTCCGTCTTCTCTCTTAAACCGAAATAACTAGCTTAGTAAGTTTACCTTAAAAATTTTAAAAAAAAGGAAACCTCTGTAAAAAGGTGTCGAGGGGTTTTTAGAAATACCTAGCCAAAATTTTAAGAGTGTGTTTTTTTTTTGTTTGTTTTTTTTTAATAATAACCTGCTACACCGTTGACATGGACACGTACATGTAACTGATGTGGGACTCGACTTGTTGATCTTCTGCGTGGCTAACTAGCGTTAGCTGCCTGTTTCACATCCCTGAAGCCCTCCATCACCCAGACACAGCTCTTACATGCGTGGTTAAAACCTTTCCCCTCCTCTCGGACACATTTCTGAAAACTTGTGGCAAATGTCCACCCGGAATCCAGGATTAGGAGTCATCGAGCATTCATCTGGACAGGTGAGATTTAAGTCTGAATGTAAACATGTGTCTCTCACACGTCACCTTGTTCTTACTCTGCAGTTTGTGCTAATTTTTTTTTTAATCCAGCATTAGTTTCTGCTCCAGTTGTATCTCAAAAGTTAGCTAACAATATTGAATGATCCCTTAGTGACATCTACATGATGTG
Organism: Neosilurus hyrtlii; assembly: GCA_028564935.1. Taxonomy (NCBI): domain Eukaryota; kingdom Metazoa; phylum Chordata; class Actinopteri; order Siluriformes; family Plotosidae; genus Neosilurus; species Neosilurus hyrtlii. Next base: position 10,788,531 of record JAOUQZ010000041.1, read on the forward strand.
TGTGTCATGTCTGTGTGTGTATATATAACCATGAAGTACTGAGGAACTTCACCCCAGTTCTCAAAATCACACCTCTTTTGAGCTGATAAACAGGTGCTACAGCAATAGGGATATTTTCCATCTTTTTTTTTCCTTTTTGGTATTAAATAAAAGAAATTAAAGTCTTTCTGGCTTCCTATGGCGTAACCGCATTACTCAGAATGAAGCTGTGCAGTGAACATGTCTGTCTCATGTCATTTTTCTCCTCAGTACATATTACAACACCGTAAACTGAGCGACGCTTTCAGCATTTCCTGTGTGGAGTTTGAACTACAGGAAGAAGGAGGAGAATTTCTGTGCTCACTGATTATTAACTTTAAGACGCCTGACTGAATAGTGTCTAATGAGAGCCATGAGTTATGGAGTATCAGAGCTCAGTGATTTAATGAAACTGGAGCTGCAGGCTTTTTTTTTTTTTTCTCCCTTATTTCCTGGAATCCCACACAAGGAGCTCTCACTCCCACAGAAATCTCGTCTTGAGCGTCTTCTTTCAGAGGTTCAGGGTGAGAATGATGAGTCAGTTTGGTGTTAATCACGCCTCTGAAACGTGGGTGAGCCTCGGCTCCATGAGAACCGTGAACTAGCGTGGCTGATTGATGTGCTGAACTTTATTGTTGTAGTGTTCACACCTGAATCACACACGTTCTTTTGTGCGTGTAGGCAGACCGCAAGTTTGAACATGTACCCAAAATTTTTGTAATGAACATTTAATTTTTTATTTATTCATAGATAGATAGATACTGAAGTGAATTGTTGTGTGTATTCTATACACTGATCCAACAATAATCTAGTACCTCTGTTGTGTGAAAGAATGTATGTGTCTGTTATTGTTTGCTTCCACTGTAAATATTCTGATGTAATCACATCTCACCTGGAGTTGAAGTATTCGATTTTAGTTAGAGCCTGACGATAAAGTGCTGGTGGTTTTCATTTCAGGTGGATGTACATTTACGCACTAATTTACCTCTGTTGGGCTCTTCTAATGGTTGCACATATAATAAATCATGGTTGGTACAAATTAAAATGACTTAAAGTCACATAGTGGTATCATCCTTGATGCTGTATGTGCCTTTGGATTCATAGAGAATGATGTCTCTGACAAATAAGGTAGGGTTTATATGCAGCCGTTTAGTACTGTTTACAATCAAAGAATAGCACTGAGGTCTCACATGGCCGGTTGACACATGAGAACCATGGTTTAGACTACTGTGGCCTTTACGGTGGATTTTAAAGGCGGGAGAAAATTTGATTTGGCATGTCACCCACTGCAAATTTCAGCATCATCAGCCCCCCCCCCCCCCCCCCCCCCCCCCCTTCCAAAAAAATTATTTTTTGTTTGTTTGATTGACTGTTTACTTATTTTTTGGGAATGTAAGCTACGCTTTCAAGGTTCTTAAAGTAGCTCTCCTGCTCTCAAATAGTCCAACGGAAGTGCCCAGTACTAGGCCTGTCACAATATCTTATTTGTTAGACAATATATTGTCCCAGAAACAATCATAGTGAATGAATTGCCAGTTTTATTTAAAAAAAGTAAATAAAAATGAAGAAAAGCAATTTTTATGAGCTGCAGAAAAACGCTCTGAGCATAGTATTTCTTATGTAAAAAATGATAAATGAATTGCCACACTTAATCAGGGTCAGGAAAATTATCACGATTAGTTGCATTAATCATGCGATAGGATGATCTAATTAACCAATAATTGAATTACTTGGAACACTTATTGCCACATAATGCCAGTTGACCCCCAGAACTTGATAAGTTAACTCCTGTCATCTACCATGAAATCATCTTCCCGGCTATGCGAGACACTTTTCTTATCAAAGAAATGGTTAAGCATCCCATTCCAGATTTCGTGCCATCTTTGCTGTTCTACTCCCTCCAGCTCTTTTGAGGAGGCTTTCAACTTGATTTTGACTCCCCTGAGTTCTTGGCAGACCTTTATATCTTTATGGACCTTGTTTTGTGCACTTTACATTATCGTGCTGTGCCATGTTTTGGGCCCCCAAAGTTCCACTGAAGGGAAATTTTAATGCTGCAGCATTCAGAAACATCCCATATAAAGGTTTCTAAGTTTGTGGGAACTGTTTTGTGAAGGCTGACGTATAGCTGTGAAGGTCAGGTATCTACAAACCACAGTTTATATCACTCGAAGAAGGAGTTATGTGTTTGAAAACCTGCTGAAATATTTTATGATGGTTCCAATTGCTTTTTCACGGGTGCTTAATGGCAGATTATGTAAGTGTCAGATGACATTTAAGTCATGATGGTCTTCATAAAATATCACTCAAGCAGCTTTACTTTGGTTAATCACATTTTTGGCTGCCGGCTGCTGTGGTGATAAACTGGATTAACCAATCAGGATCATGCATCTTTCCCATAGATGGGGTTTTTATAGGAGAAGGGTCATTTCCGCTGCATTGCTAGCCATGCCCTTTTACTCATTTTTAATGAAGCGGTCATATAAGTGTTTATTTATTTATGTGTTTCACCTTTTAACATTATTAATATGATGAGATTGGGTCATGTTAAGTTGTCTGTGTCACGTGTATTATAATTGAACAACTCGTGAAGATTATATTTGGTATATTTTCTTTATCTACCTCTCGTCCTGAAATTCATTCCTGGCTACGTCTCTATATCCAACGTACAAACTCTAGCAGTCTGTGCAGGTCAGGATCTAAAAATCTGAACTGATGCCGGTCTTAGCCTGTGTGGATGTATAAACAGTACATATAAGAAAAGAAAAATAGCAACCAGGCAGTTGTAAGTGCATCCGAGCTCCTTAATGGAGGTTAACTTAATTGAGTTGTGGTTGGAGCACCAAGTGGAAAAATTATACAACTACAGCCATCACACGAACAAGGGGGGGAAAAAAAAATCTTGTTTGTAAGCCCAGAAATATTGAATCATTTGGGTTTGGCATCCTTATGCCTATGGTTTTATTCTAATAATAATAAAAATGATAATATAAAGCAGCATTGGTAAAGTGTAGGGTTCAGTAGGTTAAAGGGGCTGTGTGATGGTTGTTTGAAGGAAGTGACTTTAATGATAATGTTAAACAAAACCTAGCTCTTTATTCATTCATTCATTTTCTGAACCGCTAATTATTGTCGCGGGGAGGCTAGCGTCCATTTCAGCCAACTCTGCGCGAGGTCAAAGTACCCCCTGGACAGCTTGCCAGGCCATTGCAGCCTAGCTATTTATGTAAATGTAGATTTGGTTTATGAAGCCCAACAAAAATGAACTTGATTCATCCAACTATTTTACTTGGTCATTGAAGCAGTTTTTGTTTTTTTTATCTTTTAAAAACAGTTCAGACCAGCAAGATTTCATCAGTTCATGTTGCAATCCATTCCCATCCACTCCATGTTAGATTCAAAAAGTTTAAATTCCTTTCGACTTGCAAGTTGAAAGGCTGTATAATAAATATAGATTAGTATTTGGGTTATTCATTGCATTTTTACACAACTTTTTGGCAACTGGATTTGGGTAAAAATCATAACACAGCTTCTTTAATTTCCACTAATTTAGGTTGTTATAAATATTTACAATATAGAGCTTCCTGATAGTCCTATAATCATAATTCACACTCAGCACTGTGTCCAGGGTGACGGGTCAGAAATAACGAGCAGCTTGTACGCATTCCTCATACACCAGCTCGTCTAAATACACAGCTTGACCTTGGTTCCGGCTGCCTTTAATTTTTTTCATCTCAATGGAACTTTATTATAATGATGTCATCAGATTCTGATGGTGTCAAAACAGAGAACACACAGAACTAAAACACACTTGTTGGTGAACAGTGACAGTTTTGGTCTCTCTCTCTATCTCTCTTTTTTTTTCTTTTCTTTTTTTTGCCAGATTTAGAGGGTTAGTTTGCATTTGCCTGCCTTGTAAACGCGTGGCGTGATCTTCAATGCAGATAGACACAAACCAGTAAAGCCGTGTGCTGTTTGAGTACAGTGGAGCAGCTGAGAGGTTTTGCTCTTTCACCTGCTGAAAGAGGTCAGTAACTGTGACATCACATTGATGTGCACAATAAAGGTTTATTGTTGTAATTCCTGTGTAATATTGAGGAAACATGACTGAGTCACGGGCTTAGGCATCCCACTTTTACCTTAGTATACATCGTGTGATTTGGGACACAGCCTTGAATTGTCTTCGACTGTGTGCTTTGACTCATGAGCTTCAGATTAATCAGCACACTGTCAGAACATAAAGTACAGCACATATTATGCTTAGCAGCGTTCACAGAGGGGGAAATCTGTAAAGCTTACACCCAGCTGCTTTAAACTATCTAAATACTGAGCCATGACAACATTTCCACCACATAATGTCAATCCATGCTGAAGGCTTCTGTTACATTTATCCAATTTAAGATTTATCATCCTTTGTATGTCAGTCGACTTTGTCAACCACTGGAGTCATGCGTACCGTTCACCGCGGTGTTGTCAGTACACTGTGCTTTGACTGTTAGATGTATAAGACTGGATGTTGCCAAATAGGTCACGCTATGATCCATAATGCATGTATCAGGATTTGATAGCTCACGACGCATCACCATATTGCAGTAGAATCATCACGTTAATAGCTGAAACATATTCTTACCTTTGAAGGGAAGTTCTGAATTGATACAAACAGCCGAGAAGCATGAAAAGAATAAGGGGGACGAGTAATTCAACGCCCAACTTGTTTTTAATTCTGGCTTTTCAACCGAGCAGATTTCACAAGTCAAGATCTCAAACTTAGCCAGGGATGATTTTTAAGTGTAAAAGATACAATCACACATAATCTTTTCTGAGCCTTTATTTATTTAGCATAGATTTACATTCCACGCTATGAATTAAAGTAAGGTAGAGAGAAAGCGTTAGTTATTATATTCTTTTTGTTCCATTTTTCCATCCAAAGCCAAAATCAGTTGTAGTAAATGTTTGTAAACATTGTGTTTTATGTCAAGAACACGTTCAGTTAAATAAAACCTTCACAAGGGTTTAATATGAGAACACCTTAAAAGTACAAACGCGTGTCGACTGACTACGTAAAATGCATAATGAATGCAAATAACTACGAAAATCGTGGCTTCTAAACTGCCTGGGTGATGACGCAGTTGACATACATGATCTAATCCAATTGGCTCGTGAGCATGACCGTCTCTCATGTGTTGGGAGACGTGCTGACTCTTGGAGCTCTTACTCTGACTCTTCTTTCCAAAACATCTTTCTTTCTCTTTCTTTCTTTTGTTTTTTTTTTTAAACAGTGCAGTTTCTTTGTTTGTGTTCATTGTTCGGTTTTGTTTATGCAGAGTATTCACCTTACAAACCCATGAATCAACAGTTACTAGAGGAGGGGTAAAAAACCTATTGATTGTTATGTATTATGATCATTTTTCAGGGATCACCATAGTGGCACCAGAATCAATCTCCAACCACCCCCCCTTCCCCAAATAAAAGAAATATGTACAATAATATTGCAAGGGTTACATGTAATTACTCCTATTTAGCTCAGTGCAGCTCTTGGATAAAAGCTTTCAAGGTTTAAGCTTCAGAAGTATGAATCAACTTTCTTTTACTTGGTTCAAGGTTTTAAAACTATAACAAAAAGCAGAAAACATTTTAATATTGACTTGGAATATTTGTAGAATCCAATACAAATCCAATCAGCACCTAGGTGTTGTGATAATATTCTATCAGGTCCCCATCCCCAGCAGTTACTGAAATATATAATGTGTTAAATATTATTTTAAACTGTCGGGTGTCAACTATTCTCAGATTCATGCTGTCCTACGTATTCGGGAATTTCTGCAGGGTAAGCACAGATACAGAAATTTAGTGTTTAACTGAATGTATGCCAGTGGTGTTTGAGCTCTTATAACTGTCCTTTTTTAGTAATGTCTTCACAAATTAAGAGAACCCCAGCTTTTATCATGTATTAAATAGGGGCTTAAAGGGGCAGTGTCATGGATGTTTAAACTTTTCTCAAACCAACTATTGCACTGCCCCTTTAAGCCCTTATTTTCTTTCATTCATTCATTGGTTCATTTTCTGAACCGCTTAATTCTAATTAGGGTTGCAGGGAAGCTGGTACCCATCTCGGCCGACTCTGGGTGAGGGCAAGAATACACCCTGGACAGCTCACCAGGCCATCACAGGGCAGAAGCACTCTGGTGGCAACCCAGTGTCTTACGAACGACAGCAGTGGTTCTTTTATATGCCTCTCTCCACAGACAGTGAGAGACATGGCTGGCCTTTGATAACCCAGTTAGCTGCACTGGGGAGACAGCAGTGAGAACCCGGTGATAGTGGGGCTTGAACCCCCGACTTTTGGATCAGTAAGCCAGCACCCTACCACCGGGCCACCACTGCCAGCCCCTATTTTAAACATGATAAATAACAGTAGCCTAAATAACGTTAGTAGTGTTTTCAAACAAAACATTGCCATTTATATGAATGCAGAGTTGGTTAACAGAAATTAATTTGGTCCATATTACCAGTTTACTAGGACTTACAAAAACTGTTTAGCCCAACAAGATGCAAGTTACAATCCATGCTAGGTTAAAAGTTTTTGATTTGCAAGTTGAAAGGCAATTCAACAAATATAAATGAATACTTTGGCCATTCATTGCACTTTTCGGCAACTGAATTTGGGTAAAAATCCTGATTTGCAGTGATACATTTTGTGCTCTGTGTGAATACCACAGTATTATACCTGAATAAATAAAGTATTCACCAAAGCTGAGGTGGAACCAGTGAGCCTGAGGAGAAGAATTGTTTTGTTTTAGTATATACGACATGGGAACAAATTAAAGCAAGATTTTTATAGGTTATTTTTACTTAGACTCGGGAAGGATATGGAATGTTGAGGGGAATGTTCAGCTAAGTGACATCCACCTGGCACATTAGCCAAAAAAAGCTCACTAAAAAGTATCTTTGATTTATTTCTTACATTTTTGTATCATGACAGATGCATGAACACTGCATGCAAAGTAACATTATCTCTCTACCTCTTTCTAAGGGTTTTCGTATCTACTGCATGGAGACATAAAGAAACACAAACCAAAATGAGATTTTATTTATTTTTTTAATTTTTTCTATTTTAAAGCATGAAAATGTTGAGGCCAACTGCTCCAATTTTGGCTGTGACAAGCTGTGACTGTCGTTTAAATCCTCTGGTAGTGGACCAATTAGATTGCACCATTCCCATGTAATGTGTATATCAAGGTTTCATGACCAGAGACATATAGAACATGAAGAAATATCTGTTTAAGTGGGCAGAGTGACCTGCGTCGTTCTTGCCACAGGTTTCTGTGTGGCTCATGATTTTTATCATGTCGGTTAAGACAAATGCTGATGGAGTAAACACTGAGGGTTTGGAGCAGAAGTTATTAGCTGTAAATTTCTCTATTCCCTTACCCGGTAGTGTGTGTGTGTTTTAAAGAGAAAAAGAGACACTACAGAATTTAACAAAGTGGCACATTTCAAATGCCAGATTCAGCTGATTGGCTAATGAACAAGGCCTTAGTGGGGTAAATTTGAAGAGACATGGATCACAGTAGAGACATTTACATGTCTGGTCGAATTGCACAAAGATTAAAAAGTATTGGCAACAGCATTATTCCATCTTGCGAATGAAAAATGCAAATGCGCCGCTCCATTCTTTTTGGAACTTGGTCCAATAGAAATGAACGAGACCTGAGTGCTGTGAAACATCTGGAATTGAGCTTTTGTCACCAGAACTTTTTTGAGTGCTGATCTATGAGCCTGTTCAAGCGTATTCGGGTGTAGCTTGAAGAGTGTACATTCGCCAGCAACTGGCAGCCAGTCATACAGCTTAGAAGTACATGCTAATTTGCATACTTTACTCAACCACATGTGCACACACCCCACTGAACCAAGGTCAAAATGAAACGCAGTACTACAGTTAAGGCTGATTTGAGGAACAGAAAGACACAATAAATAAATATCTGCATATTTTGCGCAGGTAATACTCAATTCAGTATATCGATATACTCTGTTTAGGGCAATCTGATATCTTTTTAGATGAATTTGTCTCAGCTTTCTAAAGCTCCTGGATTAAGATTTTATTTGTACTTTCACCCAGTCTGGTTCTCACCTACAGCAGGAGAAGATTACGTATATTGGGAGACTTAGTATGCTTTCCAGTTTCAGAAGGTTTTAACTGAAATCTTCATTTGTAATCTTTTGTGTTTCAAAAAAAAATCTCAGCTCATTGAGAGAAGTGTTTGTTTCAGATGAATCATTGGTGTAGACATTTTTCAGAAACCCTCAGTGTGAGTGAATAAGGAAACAAGCCTTTCCAGTTAAGCTGGGTGTGAAAATGACGGGAGGGCGTGTCGAGACTTTCTCACTACCAGCATCTGATGTCAGGTATGAGTCTGTATGCGCATGTGTGTACGTAACAGAGGGCCGTGTCTAAGCCTGCATTGCGGGTTGTTGAGAGATCGCCGGTGGACGACTTCTCTGATCATTTGGCTCGAATTTCAGGCAATAATGCATGATTCTGTCTTTCGTCAACATTTTCTGTTAAATCAGACCTTGAATATGATAAGCTTCCTGAAAATCTTGCAGAAACATTAGATTTTAGCTCAGTCCATGTTACTGGCAATTATTACACCACCAGCACGCGTCTGTACACGTGTTTAATTCAGTTTTGCGGTGCTTACATAAGCCTTGCGGTTTATTGCTGTCATATAGTTTGGTGTAAAGCCATTCCATGGTGTTTGTGTTGTCACTTTAGGCCTCTAACAGGTCTGAACTGCCTATCCAGTGTTACTTTCTCTATGCAGTTTAAACCAGGCTAATTATCAATGTGTAAATGGTTATTTTGAGAGCTTGAGACAATAAAATGAATGTATACAACCTGTTGTAGTAGTTGCGCTTAGACAAAACCTAGTGATGACAAGCTGGTAGTGGTGGTGATCTGTCAACTCCTGGCATTATATATACACTATATATAGCCAAAGGTGTGTCCAAAATAAATGCATCCCATGGAAATTGTTGATCCCTATGGATCTCTCTCTCTCTCTCTCTCTCTCTCTCTCTCTCCCTC
>JAOUQZ010000041.1:10809034-10850018 GCA_028564935.1 Neosilurus hyrtlii
CTTCATATATATATATATATATATATATCTATATATATATATATATATATATATATAATTTTAAGATGGGCTGAATGATTGCAGTCAGTGAGTGAACAGAGCCTTTTGAGTTTTTCTCAAAATCCTTTTTAAATATGCATACACAATATGCATTGGAATTATTTTAGACTGATGTGGGATTGGTTTGCTGTAAGTCTTTGTGTATGTAGTATCCCCAAGATGATGTTAAATACCTCTGTTCTTTCTGCCCTCAGCTCTTCCGAGAAGTTCGAATCATGAAGCTTTTAAACCATCCAAATATAGGTGAGTTAAGAAAACAGTCTCTTGTTCTGCATAGTTGTGTAGCGGGTAATACAACGCTGCTGATATGCATGATGTTTATTCTTCTGGTTAATTAGATGCTTCTTTATATTTAATAGTATGCGCATGTTGCACCTTGATGTCAGCAGTTGCTTACTGGGCTGTACTGATGCCTCATAAATGTAAAAGATGTCATATAAAGAAAGTCATGCATGCACTGAGTGTATGCGCACAAGAAAAAAAGAGGATGAAGGAGCTCTATTTCATCCCGCTCTCTTTGCAATGAGGCCAAGTGGAAACCCTTCAGAGAGGCTCCGCTCACTTTTCACAAGAAATCAGTTAATCAATGTTTTATTCATTTCAACTCTGTCATTACCATATGAGTGGGTTGTTGCTGGGTTTGGTATCATATAGTTTTATTGAGATGAGGGCAGTTTTTTGTTTGTTTATTCTGATTGAACAGGATCATACATTCTACACATTCACATTTTTTGTATTGTTTTTGTCATTGTAAAATTTATACTATAAATATTAAATAGTCTGTGTAGCATAAACCATTCGTTGTTCATTGGCATTAAAATACATTAAATTACTGTTAAATTTGGTAACAAATTTCATTCAGATTCACATACCTTGAGAAAACCTACCACATACTGTATACATTATATGTTCAAAAGTATGCAAACCCCTGACCAATTCACATCCTATTCCAAGACCATGGACAGTAATATGGGATTGTTCCCCCTAGGTTTAGAGTTGCGAACTGTAACACCCTCCACTTTATAGGGAAAACTTTATATTAGACTTTGGAGCATTTCTCTGGGACACTTCACCCACAGGAATGCAATAGTTTGTTCTGGTTTGAACTGGCATTCCAGTTCATCTTAAAAACGCTTTGTGGGGTTTGAGGGCTGGACTCAGAGTCCACTATCACATCACTAAACAACGATGGTATTCATGGGCAGGTTTTCAAGTAAAAAGCCCCACTGCTTTCCAAAAAAAATTCTGTTCGTTTGCAAACAAGAAAAAAACAACAACACTATTTTCCAGCATTAGAACCTAATTCCCTTTGGCCTGTTTTGCTGCTCCTCGGCTAGGATGGTTTTACCGGATTTCTGGAACCCAAGTCTGAACGCAAAGGTTCACGTACTTTTAACAGTTGCGTACTTTAGCATTTTTCTTTATAAATAAATGATTAAGTATAATGTTTTTTTCCTTTCATATAAATCCCTTCAGCATTTCCAGAGGTCCTTGAAATCTTCGAAAGTTTGTGAATTGGTGGGAGTTGAGGGGGTGTCAAGGCCCAGAAAGATTTTGAATGGGCATTGATCGTTACAAATCTTTGAACATACTTGAATTTATTTTTATTTTGTGCATGAATAATGTCAGAGGCTTGTGTTAAGCAAATTTCAGACAGTGCCTGGAAATGACAGACAGGCCTATTAAAGATCTGTGGGACATCCATATGGTCCAGTGCAGAACCTGCAGGGAATGTTAGGGAATTAACCTTGATCCGTGTCTGAAATTTTGCCATGTTGGGTCCATGAATTTTGGGAAATTGGGCTTGGGAACTCTTGGAAAAGTGCTTTAATTTGATGTTTAATAAGCTTGTGGTACCTTCTCTATTAGGTTCTTCTCCTTATTTATTTTAACAACTGAGTATCTGATCGCTCTCCTTCCCTTTCCCTCCCTCTAGTCAAGTTATTTGAGGTGATCGAGACAGAGAAGACGCTGTATTTGGTCATGGAGTATGCCAGTGGAGGTAAAGAGATCACTCAGCCTTTAATAATCCATAAGGTTATGTTTTTAAGCATGGTGTATTGTACCATTCTTTGTCAGCTTGAGTTAGTCAGTTGCAGGTTAATTTGCCAGGCTGTGTGCTGCACAATCAAAACTAGAAGGTACAGTAGCATAGTGACTCAGCAACAGCATCCTGTATCCATATTAAATATGTGGTGGTTGAGCCGAGTTTGAGAATAAAGTTGCAGGTTGTTGGAAAGTGCAGTGCTTAATTCAGCCATTATACAGTATTGTTAAATGTAATTTCATTAATGATTGTTTTATGATGTTATGCTGTATTTGCATCTATATCGTATGGCTTTTTTGGCTTGTTTCTTTTTCTCAACCTCTTTCACTTTGTTCATCTTTCTGTCTTTGTTCTTTATTTCCACTATCTAGGTGAGGTTTTCGATTACCTTGTTGCTCATGGAAGAATGAAAGAAAAAGAGGCTCGTGCCAAATTCAGACAGGTATATATGTGTGTGTGTGTGTGTGTGTGTGTGTGTGTGTGTGTGTGTGTGTGTGTGTGTGTGTGTGTGTGTACTGTGCGCTGTTTATTCCGTTGTCAAATTATTCATATAGATTTGACATGCAAAGTATGTTTTGTCTGCTTGGTGTACCTTTTGGAAGATGCAAAGTTTGTTCCTGCCCTGCTCTTTGCTGCATTTGTGGATGGCAGACTTGGTTTTAACATCTGAATAGAGTGATCACAAATGGAAAGATGAAACAGATAGTGGTTCACACCTGGTCTTTTCAGGTGTCTTGAAAGCAAATTGTCACTGAAGATGCAATCACATTTTGTGACTAGAGATGTTGCCAAATATGCCAAAAGCAACCCGTTGTTTCCCCTAAACCCACCACATAAAATAGCACAATTCCATCATATGATTACAATGCTCTAAAATTAGAGTTACTAAAGGTTTTACTATCTTACAAAGAATTTTTAACAGCCTAGAAGTACCTTTCAACAGCCTTGTTAATGCTTCTTATTATTATTATTATTAATAATGACTGTATTTGGGTCTTCCTTTAATGGAGTTACAATAGTCAGTAGTGCCCTAAAAAGAATGACTCTGTACAAGAAGAATAAAGTAATAAGAAAATAACTACAAATAACAAATAAGAAAATAAAATCAGAAACAAAACATTTTCATTGTCTTTGCTATTCTCTATTTTTCCTTTTTAAAATAATAGTAAAAGTAATATAGAAATGCATGTATTTTCTTTTTTATTTCTTGTAGCTAGTCTTTGTCTTTTCTGCACCTAGAATGTGTCTACAGACAGGTATTTTAAAAGTTTATGTAAGGAGTTTTATTTGTTGCACTTCTTTTTGATTGTTAGGGCACTTAACAGCTTTAAAATGTGTTACTTTAACAGTACTGAACAACGGCATAACAGTGTTCCATTTAGCTGAACTGTAGAAAATCATATACTACCAAACTCAAAACATGTTCCTACCAAGCTCTGGGCACAAGTCCAGCATTAAGATTCGATAGTAAAAAAGGTGTGTTTCTAAAGTGGCTGTAGAGCACTTAAAAATGTTTTTAAATAGTTGTTTTAAGCTTTGGAGCTGTTAAAACTGTCACCGCACAATTCAATGCTGTTGTCAAACACTTGATATATGCACACCTGCGACCACAATAAGTGAATTCTTATTAATGCAGTAGGCTTTAAACCAATAAAATCGTCAATGAAACCATTGTTAGGACGATAAAATGCGTTAAACCTTTTCTGTTATGTTGCTTAGCAACCGAAGCTTATAATTTCATGCAGAAAGAATTTTTTTTATTCAAATTATTAATAATTATTTTAAATATTTAATTAAATACTGGATGTTATTCCTTGTTCTTGTTTCTGTTTTATATAAACAGTCAGTCACTTTAGGATAAAATGTATTTTTAAGCATTATTGCTTCAAGATAATTTTTTGCAAAACTTGGAAACTGTGAACAAATGAAGTCTTGCCATGTGTATAATACACAGCTGCAGTGTGACTGAAAAAGGTAGCTTATTAAGGACTTAAAGCTGCGCACCCTGGCAACACTGGGGATTATGTGGTCTATAAGACTATGATGTCTGAGACTCAACACTACCGTATTACAGATGTAATGTGGCCACATATGAACACCTTCAACTGGTTTGAGAGATCAGATAAACAAGATGTGTTTGACCTCGTTCAGTTGTTGTCCTTTTGTGACCTGATCATCCCAGATGGATGTCAATAACAAGTCTGCCAGGATGCATGTACTCTTAGAGGTAACTGTATATGCAGTATAGGAGGAAAAGTGCAGAAGTATTACTTAAGTCTTTCCCTTTATTTTTCTGAAGTCTCTCTCCCTGTCTCTTTTCTGTTCTGTTTGTTTGTGTGTACCTGTCTAGATTGTTTCTGCTGTGCAGTACTGCCACCAGAAGTGCATTGTACACAGGGACCTAAAGGTAACAACACTGTTCCACTGCATAAAGTATGTACATGATCTTTGAAGGTTTATAAGTGCCTGCACTTACGCAAGAGGAAAAGAACAGGGTCATCACTGCGTTTTCATGTCCATTTGTTTCGTAAAAGCTTTTATGTTGCTTCCATCTTTATGTATGCCTAACCCTGACATGAATTAATCAGAACATAAGTGCATGTATGTGTACACTTGAATCCAGTCCTCTACACTGACTGCTGACTTTCTGTAGACTTTCTCTTTCTATCTCGACAGTTAAAGCTCGGTAACCCTGTACACAGTTAACACAGTGAACACATGTCTGTTTTACAGTCTCCTCTCCACCCATACACCCACTGTTCCCATGGCAATGCCACACCCCATCCTTTTACTCTTCAGTATTGTATAGGTGCAGAACCCTGCCACTTTGACCTTTGAGCTCTTGAGCTAATCTCCATGGTAGCATTTTTTTAACAGCCTCTACAGAAAAGCTTTCCGTGTTTGATAAAATATGCAGCCATGTATTCATGCTTATGCACAAGAGTTGTCTAGAGTTGTACATTAGTGTTGTAGTACCTTGCTCGTTGAGGTTGCTGCGGAGTTGTGAGGTCTGGTACATGGATGTGACCCCTGAATATAGAATACCTTTCTAACTGGGATCTTGGCTTATTTTAATATTTAATTACATGTAAAGGTTAATGAACAGAAATTTTTAGCTGTGCTCCCACTCCACTGATAAGGGATCTAACCATTGAGTTGCTTTTGGAACGTCAAAAAAACCTGTAACGTACATCTCTCTGTATGGCATATGTGTATACATGGGAACCTTGTGTTATTCTTTTGAAAATTTTCAAAGGAGATTTCTCAAAAAAGAAAAAAACATAAGAATTTTTCTGGGATAGATTAATATAGAGAACAATATAGAGCGTACAATAGTCGGAATACGTGATGTGACATCATTAATGATGTGAAATAAATAAACAACTAATGATATCCTTGTATTATTGATATGTTCTCTAAACCTACAGCACAGGCGTAAGATTTAGGCACTGCCCAAAAGCTGCTGTCCAGATGCATGTTTCTACTGATAAGAATCCGGTCTTGTTGAACATACCCAGAATCATTCATTCATTTTCTAAGCTGCTTAATCCTAATTAGGGTTGCGGGGAGGCTGGCACCCATCTCGGTAAACTCTGGGCAAAGGTGGGGTACACCCCGAACAGCTCGCCAGGCCATCGCAGGGCCAACACGCACGCAACCATTCACACTCACACCTAGTGGCATTTTGGAACAAACCCGAGACCTTTTTCTGTGAGGCAAACGTGCTAACCACTATGCCACCGTGCCGTCATATATCCGGTATATAATTAACAAACATTTTATCCCTTACCTTTATATCGTGAAAGTGAGCGTCAAGTAGCACTGATGTGTTTTCATATCAGAACAAATCACATTCAGTCACATTCAACTGGATAGAGTAAACCACGTCAGCTTTCCATTTCCTCCCCCTGATGCAGTGCAGTGAATATAAATACTTTCATCTTAACATTTTAATCAAGTGTTTGATTACCCCTATACTTCTCATACATTCAAAAATATTAAAAAGCACATTATTAGTAGCTTTGCAAGCTACGTCTGTCATCCACATCTATAATGTTGATGGGAACACTTTAAATCTTAACCTGTAGCCAAAGTATAGTGCATGGCTCAACGAGAGCACAGCTTGCCAAGCAAAATGCACATCATCATTAATAACCAGATAAACATTGAGGTGTCAGAACAACATATAAACACACACGCATCATATGTAATAATGTGAAGTAAAGATTTGAGCATGAATTACTCGAGGGTCTGCTTGAATTCTCTGTCTAACCTGAATGACAGTGCTGTAAAAGTGTGTTCATGTATGTGAGAGAGCACCTTTAATGTTGCTGGCGTTCATGGAGAGAGTGCAGGCATGTTTTGTGTGTGTGAATAATGTGTACGTTAGATGCTGTCAGCCGGCTAATAATTAACTGGGCCAACCAAGCCCATTTAGCACCTTGCATCTGTTGCTAGGCAATGGTTTGCAACTTGGCTAAACTTGGTGGATAAACATTTGAGTGGCAGCAGTGAGAGTCTTCATGCATTTCAACACCACTTTGCATGCAGATACAGAGGCACGTGGGTCTGCATGGATAAGAAACCTTGTAACGGTTATTTGAAGTGGCCGGAATGAGAGTGCAGTGGAGAAACATTATCTGTACTGTAGGTCTCTGCAATTGCAAGACTGTTTCATTTAGTTAATGCTTAGATTTCCTTGTTGATTTAGTTAACTCCTCTTCAAATAGTAGAGAAACGTGAATACTGTATATGTCAAAAATATAATAGCACAGTACTTTGACATTTTCCTCCTACATCATATCTGGATATATACACTTTACAGAAATGTTCCTAAACAATAACTATGTACTATAAAATTAGCTAATACTAATGGTGGTGTAGTGGTAAGCATGTCCACCTCACAGCAGGAAGGTCTTGGGTTTGATCCCCATGCTTAGTACATGTCTTTGAATTGTAGGAGGAAACCCCAATATCTGGTGGAAACTCATACTTACTTATATACAAGTATGGGTTTCCACCGGATATTGGGGGTTCCTTCTACAATTTAAAGACATGTACACTAGGCTGACTGGATATTTTAGATTACCCTGGGTTTACTCTGGGGCACGATGTCCACAATCTCCGTGATTTCAAAAAGTGTGGAGCACCATGATTTATGAGCACACTTGGAGCGTGATTGGGGTATAAAAAAGGTGGCAGGGCTCATCCAAGAGATGAAACTTGAAGAAATCTTGTTTCCAAGTTCATCAAAATCCACTACGATGGTGCATCAAGGTCTGTTACGCTCTGTAAAGGTCTGTTAAGCTCTGCTGTGCCCTACTACAATTCCCACATTCTATCATGAGTTCATGATAGGATTCTCATCAGTATCATCAGGATTCTCTCAAATCGTGGAGATTGTGAAGATACAGATATCGTACCCTGGTGTAAACCCAGTGTTTCCCCTAGTTATGAGTGTGTGTGTGTGTGTTGGTCCTGCAGTGTTCCTGATGTACCCTGCCTTCAATCGGAGTAGGTTGGAATGGGCTAGGGCTTGTTAACCCTTTAATGCTGTTGAACTTCATCTACAACATGCTTGTGAGTTCAGTATTTCCTAGTTTTTTACTCTGTTCATCCTCCTCTGTCCCACAGGCTGAAAACCTTTTGTTAGATGCAGATATGAACATAAAGATAGCAGACTTTGGATTCAGTAACGAGTTTACCGTAGGAAATAAGCTGGACACATTCTGTGGCAGCCCCCCATATGCTGCCCCTGAGCTCTTTCAAGGCAAGAAGTATGATGGACCTGAGGTGGATGTCTGGAGCTTGGGCGTCATTCTCTACACACTGGTCAGCGGCTCCCTGCCCTTTGATGGACAGAACCTAAAAGTAAGAGGGAAGAATGAGGGGTGCTGGGATTGTTGACAAGCTTTTTATCTGTTCATCATTCCTCTCTTCTCACTTTGATCAAATTGAGTCTGACTCTTGTTCTCATCCTCTCTCTCTCTCTCTCTCTCTCTCTCTCTCACTCTCTGTGTCTGTGTCTGTGTCTGTTCCACAGGAGCTTAGAGAGCGTGTACTGAGGGGGAAGTACAGGATTCCCTTCTATATGTCTACAGACTGCGAGAATCTACTGAAGAAATTCCTTATTCTCAACCCAACCAAAAGAGGCAGTCTAGAGGTTTTTAAAACTTTTTCAAATAAGAATTTACACTTCTAAAATTAAAAAAAAAAAAAAAGACCCAGAGGTTCACTATAGTGACCATAGTTGTCTGTGTCCCGCCCCCCCCCCTTATTTCTTACCAGATCAATACCCTCACAGAGCTAAAAATGCTGATGTGTGTGTGTGTGTGTGTGTGTGTGTGTGTGTGTATGCATAGATATTTGTCATTTTTAATTTTAGAATTTTTATCTTTATCCTATAGTTGGAATGGAGAAACTGTGCACACGCAATTTCCTCCAGGATCAATAAAGTATTCTGATATCTGATAGAATATTTTTAGCCAGAAAATAAGAGCTCTCCAGTGCTGTTTCTAATCTTTTTCTGAGAACATGGGTTAACCTTTTACAAAAAAAGAGCTCTGTAATAAGAAAAAAAAGAAAGTAAAAAAAACCACAACACACAAAGAACTTAATCTATTATACAGACCAGTCAGACATCAAAGTAATAACCAAAATTAAAAGTTTATAAATAAATACAATACCATAGCTGCTACTATCTGTTACTGCCTCCACTGACACTGATGCATCCATCACACAATATATTTTATACATGGCAAGGTCATCAATTTCATTAATAATGTGTGAGAGGCCATATCAGTAGAGAAAAGGATTGAACTGAATAACTGCTGAGCTTTCTACCAGAATAAAACAGTAAAACATGCATGTGAATTATATAAATTTTAACCACAACATTCTCTCTCTTTCTCTCTGTCTGTCTGTCAATCTCTCTCTCTCACTCTCTCTCTCTGCATTGTGCTAAGCAGCAGATCATGAAGGACCGCTGGATGAATGTAGGTCATGAGGAGGAGGAATTAAAACCCTACATAGAGCCCCAGCCTGACTATAAAGACCCCAAGAGAACAGGTTTTGTGTGTGTGTGTGTGAGTGTGTGAAAGAGAAGGGAACAGAGAAATGCAAGAAACAGGAGAAAAGTGTATGTTATACATATATAGAATTTGTATGTATAGTTAGTAATGTACATCTTATTTCACATAGATATAATGCTACAGATGGGTTACACGCAAGAGGAAATTCAGGATTCACTTGTCAGCCAAAAATACGATGAAGTTATGGCAACTTACTTGCTACTTGACTATAGGAACTCTGAGGTACGCTGATGCAGAAACAATCCTGACCCAGCACATACAAACCCTATATCATTTTGTGCTTTACCTTCCTTCTAAAACATCTTGAATATTTTGATGATTCAGCTTGATGAGGGTGTCAACATTGTGATCAAGCCACGAACAGGAGGTGACCTCACGAACAGTAATGCACCCTCACCACCTCACAAGGTACAACGCAGTGTGTCGTCTACTCAGAGACCACGAAGGCCCACAGATCAGGGTGAGTTATGGAAATGGTAATTATCTTGTAAGGGCACTTAACTCTTAATTTGAATCTCACCTCAAGAGTTTTGTTTGTTTCTAAATTTCTCTAGTCACCTATTCTAAAAGGCCTCAGGGGGATAACAAGTACACAGCTGAGGATTCTGGGCGCAAAGGGTCCAGTGGCTCAACCAAAGTGCCACCCAGCCCCATAGTCCCAGGAGACAGTAAAAAGAGCTCCACACCCTCCACTGTAAGTGTGTATGAGATACAGCAGCCAAAAAATTGGACAAAATTAGTTATTGCTTATGCATATTTTATGCTCATTATGCTTCCTGAGGTTCATGTTTGTATATAAAAAATTTTAAAAAGTATAAAAAGAAAAACAAAAACAAGGCTTCCTATTTGCTGTATACTGATCAGCCATAACTTTTAAACCACTGAGAACTAGAGTGAATAAACATGATTATCTCATTTTGGTAGCATCTGTCATGGGGTGGGGTACATGAAACATCAGGTAACCAGCCAATTCTTGAAGTTGATGTGTTGGAAGCAGAAAAATGGGCAAGTATAAAAATCTGAATAAGGGCTAAATGATCATGGCTGGATGACTGGGTCAGAGCATCTACAAAACTACAGGTCCTGTGGGATGCTGCTGGTATGCAGTGGTTAGTACCTAATAAAAGAGGTACAAGACAAGGAAAAACCCAGGAACAGATTCATGGGCCCCTAGGGTTCACTGAGGTGCACAGGGAGTGAAGGCTAGCTCGTACAATCTGATTCCACAGAAGAACGCAATTTGCTGAAAACATTAATGTTGGCTATGATAGAAAGGTGTCAGAACAGTACATTGCAGACTGCTGCATGTCAGGCTGCATAGCTACAGACCAGTCAGAGTGCACATGTTTGACTCCAGTCTCATGTTGAAAGTGCTAACAATGGCCTTGCATTGAGACTGGACTATGGAGCAATGGAAGAAGGTTGGGTGGTCTGATGAATCCATTTTCTTTTACATCATATGGACAGCTGACGTGCAGGTGCATCCAGAGATGGGAACAGGAAAGACTGTGCAAAGAAGACAGGCTATCAGATGAAGTGTGATGTTCTGGGCAATGTTCTTTTGGGAAACCTTAGGTCTCATGTGGATGTTACTTTGACACATAACATACATACCTTGACAGGCGGTGGTGGTGCCTTATAGCACTAGCCTCTTACAGCAGGATAATGCACCCTGCCATACTGCAAGAACTCTTCAGGAATGGTGAGATGTGCAGGACAAACAAGTCCAAACTGTGGAGGACTCACCCTGCAAGAACTTACAGGAATTAAAGGTTGTGCTGCAAATTGCTGGGCATCAGATACCACACCACACCTTCAGAGGTCTTGTAGAGTTCATGCCTTGATGCTGTTTTGGCGACACAAGTAGTACACTAATAGGCTGGTGGTTTTAATGTTATGGCTGTTCAGTGTATATGCACATCAAAAAAGGTACAGCAATTTCCTGATTTACTGCATTACAGTATGTGTTCATAAAATATCTTGTGATTAAGCTCCTTTATTAACATTTGTTAGTTTCTTTTCTACAGCACTTTATACTTGAGCCAAAAAAGTTAAAAATAAATACATTTAACCTGTAGATATTTTGTACCTTTTCAGTAAATAAATTCATATTTCACAGTAAAATATGTTGCTAGCCCTAAATGTGTAGCAGGTAATCTTAAGGCTAACCTTGCTTTTGATGCGTGACCCAACAGAACAGTATCCTGTCCACGGGTACGAGCCGCAGCAGAAACTCTCCGCTCATGGACAGAGCTTTGCTAGGAGTCCAGAACGGCAAGGACAGGTACAGACAGCTACACATAGGAACTTAATACATTTTTTTTAGTTTGCACACAACAAGAAGTCAAAAATCACATTATTTGCATAGAGAGGCCGGACATGAACTACATTCCCTGTGAATCTATAAACTGAATAGTTATCTATTTTCTCGCAGCTTATTTTTCTCTAATAGAAACACATTCACATGCACAAATTATACTCCTATTATATCTGTATGACACATTTGGTTACCTGTTGGTTAGCAATTCATGTTCTTTTTGGCTTGGATTGACCATGACCCTCCGGTGGGTAACCAACCAGCATCCCTGGGTTTGGCATCCCCCTCCCTCCACATTACCATGCCTTTTTGAAAACACTTGCCCCAATTTACTTGATCCCCACTCCTTCTCACTATGTCTGTTTTGATGGACTCCCACACACTTTTAATTTATCCCAGTCATCACCCTGGCTTGAGTCTCAGGATATATGAACATGCGCATGCTTTTAAAGCTTGGGCTTCCATGTACACTGTGTAGTCAGTGTTTATCTATGTGTTTGTAATGTATATTTGGACTTTCAGGGACATATTCCAGTGCCTGCTGCACATTGCAATCAAACGTAAACAAGGACATGTACATATCCAAAAAGCTATGTCATGCATAAAACATGGTCTTGTAGATTTCGAGTCACATATATCGTACATGCCCTGATAATGTCAAGGTGAGTGGCATGTCTTGAGTACTGAAGCAACACAATAGGATATTTTTCCTTATTTGAAGAATAGTTCATTTCTTTGTGCAGAAAGCACTGTTTCTTTATGTCCTTAGCAGTGTATGCTCATCGGAATGCTTGATGTAAATATATTTTAATATATAGTGTGTATGTGTGTGGTGATGTAATCATTTAATGTTGCCATTAACCCTAGATACTGTGATTTAAAGTGTTTTTATTCTAACTTGCCTCTTTTGTTGTGCATCTTCATATTATTAACTAGTGTCCTGCTGTGTTTGGTTTTTGTTTCCTATTCCCTTACCTCCACTTTCTTTTACGCCTGTCACTTGCTCAGTCTTTATCTAGTCCTTGCTCACTCACTCGTTCCCTGCTAAAGCATTTCAGGAACCTCTGTGAGTGCCGTGCCTTGTCTTTCTCCCTTTAGTCTGTCTGTGCATTGATTTTTGTTTACCTTGGTTTATCTCCGCTTAAAAGGATTAGCAAAGCTTGTGACGGAAAAAAGGAACCTTTCAATTTGTAAGATTTCTGTAGTTGACCTGTAATAGGCTTACTTGGTGTGTTCTTCTCAGTAAGGTGATAGCATGCTTTTTCCCAACAAGCACTGCTAATCCGCTGTGTGTGTGTGTTGTGTACTCCTTTCTACCTCCCCCCCCTCATCAGCACTCTGTTTGACCTTTCTCTCTCTTGCTCTCTCACTCACTTGTACCAGTCTGCGCTGCCTCTGTATATAATCAATGCCCAGAAACTCACAGTTTCCTTTGTCCTCTTTCTTTGTGTCCTCTGGGCGCTGTCTCTCTCTGTCACTCCCTATCTCCTTGTCCCTCTCCTCCGAATTGTCAGATAATTATGCCTTCTAATAAAATCCTCTTTCCTCCCTCAATACATATACGGCCATGACTATGTGTTTGATGGTGTGTGCACGTGTACTGTGCCACCACTGTACGTTCTCACCACCATCAGCCTGAACACACCCGGGTCCCGCGCCTCCACGGCCTCGGCCGGTGCTGTACTCACATCGTCCTCGTCCTCACGTTCCCGTCATCACAAGTCCATGTCCTCCTCAACCCACCCATGCCCCGCTGACCTGCACGCACACCAGCCCAGGCAAGTTGACACCGAGTGACACACACTCTGAGAAACAGCCTTTACTTTTTGCATTGAACAAAATGAGGGGAAGGGACTGCTCGGTGAAGGACTCGCACCGAGACTGGCTGACGAAAGGAAAGCTTGTCAGTGAGCCCAGTATAAATGCCTTGCGTTATAATCAAATCCGGATTCTGTAATATGGTTCTCAAGAGCGGTTTTGTTTAGTTTAGTTTAGTTTACAATTTTCTTACAGTTTGTCAAAGTTGATGGCCTAATAATTAAGTTTCCTTTAATAGAGTTGTATATTTCTGTCCTGAAATTATTGTTCTAAAGGTTTTACAAATACTTCATGAAGTAAAATGGAGAGGTGTGGTTCCGAGAGGTGATTATGATGACAACACAAACAAAAATCACGGCAATACTGAGGGTCCATTCCTCCACCACTTCTCATCGATCCTTTGCACTTTATTCGTCTCCTGCCAACTGCATTGTCTCCTGCCAACAGCACGAGCTATGTGTTGACTTTATGTCAGTGTAATGCTGTTAACCTGTTTTAATAGGTCTAAGGCACTGTGAACACACTTTTTAAGAGATGACCCCAGCATGAGCATTGCATGGTGAAACCTTCATTATGTCACCCACAAAACCACACTGTGTACTCTAAACCTTTTTGCTTGTAACTATCCAATTTCATAAACCGTACACGTAACATTTTGAATCCAAGGTTAGCATTAGCATGGTAGCTTGTAACATTGGGAATGAATGGCTGATCTAAAATGCCTGCTTTGTTGCATTGGACTTTTTCACATGAGGTTAGGGACGAGTGAAACAAGGTACGATTGACTTGCTTTATAGCGTCACTTCAGTTCTGTTCTCTCTCTGTTAACTGGGCATATTTTTCTACTTATCCTTCTGCTAATTATGAAAAAAAATATATATCTTCTTACTGTGATTAACTTGGTAATGTCAGTATACTCCAATCAGCCATAACATTAAAACCTCCTGCCCATTATTGTGTAGATCCTAATTCTGTCTCCAAATCTGCTCGAAATCATCAAGGTATGGACTCCACAAGACCTCCAAAGGTGTGCTCTGGTATCTGGCACCAAGCAGTTTTACAGCACATCCTTTAATTCCTGTAAGCTTCAAGGTGGGGCCTCCATGGTTTGGTCCGGCACATCAGACAGATGAGGAATTTGGAGCCCAGTTTTCCATTCCTGAACAGTTTTTGCAGTATGGCAGGGAATTCTAGGGCCCAAGGCTTCCCAGCAGAACATTGCTCAGAACACCACACTGCTTCTGGTGGCTTGCCTTCTTTGCACAGTCCATCCTGTTGCCATCTGTTCTCCATGAAAGCAATGCACATGGACCCATCTGTCCATATGATGTAAAAGAAAATGTGATTCATCAGACCAGACCACTTACTTCAGTCCTCCTTCATGGTGCAGATTTGATGCTCATGTGTGCACTTTTAGCGTTGAACAAGGCTCAAGTATGTGCATCGTGCAGTTATGTAGCCTCATATGTTGGAATCTGACTGTGTTCTGACACCTTGCTATCAAGGCCAGAATTAACTTTTTCAGCAATTTGTGTTTTTCTGTGGAGTCAGAGCCTTCACTTCCCACATGCATCATTGAGCCCTAGTTCCCCATGAATCTGTTCCTGGTTCACAGTCTGTCCTTTCTTGTACCACCTTCGGTAGGTATTAACCATTGCATACCGGGTACACTACACAAGACCTGTGGTTTTGGAGATGGTATAACCCAGTTTTCCAGCCATAATAATGTGACTCATGTCAAAGTCACTCTGATCCTTATAGTTGCCAATTTTTCCAGCTTCCAAGACAACAGCTTTGAGAACTGAGTGTTCATTTGTTGCCTAATGTCCTCCATGCCATGACAGATGTCATTGTAGTGAGATGATCACTGTTATTCACTTTGCCTCTCCGTGGTTTTTAAGTAAAGGCTAATTGGTATATGTATGTTAATGTTTTCATAAGGGTTTTTTTTCTAAAATTGGCTCCCGAGTGGTGTATCAACAGTGTATTTCAACCTGAAAAACACAGCTTGAATCCAGGGTGATGTAGCAGCCATCCACGGCCGGGGATCCCTGGGTGTTAATTGGTTGAGCTCTCATGGGATGGCAGGATGGCATACACTCACCTCCCTGTCACATAAAGTGATCACCAGCCAATCAGGGCCATCCATCTGTGAGCTCATTCGTATGGGTATTGCTTTCCCTCCAATTGTGTTAGGCCACTCCTGTGTGTGCCTGCGTCACGGTTTGTAAAGATGCAGGTTGCCGCATCACGTATCACGGAGGAGGAATGTACATGCTTACTTCTCTCCCTGGTTGATGGTCATCATATGTGGTAGGGAAGCAATACTTGACAGGTGGGAATTGGATATGACTAGGAAAGAAAAATCATGGAGTTCACATGGAGGTTGGTTTTTAAATGTGTGCATGTATAGTCCGTTTTGAAAGTATTAGAATGGCAGGGCCAGTTTGGTGTAGATTCAAGTCCCTGGGGATTCTAAGCAAAACATGAATTATGAAAAATAGATCAGAATTGAAGTATTTATTTTTTGATATTTGATATGTTGGTTAACTTTTATAACATTATATTGGAACATGTGACTGACAAGTGCTTTTTTTGCTGAGCTGTGCACCGTCAGATTGATTGAATGAATTATTAATAGCTCTGAAGGTCTGCTCTTGGTTTGAGTCCTTTGTTTCACCTGTAAAGACTGTGGCACAGGAAAGCACCAGCAGCTGATAAATGAAAAATCTGTGAAGGAAAATCCCAAAACCAAAAGTCAGTGACATCACCAATGTTTACAGGATAGGGTTATATATAGAGACCAAACCATAAGATGCAAATGGCTCATCAGCAGTAAGAATTAAAGGCCAAATTTGCAAAGAAATACAGAAATACCCTACAAGATTTTGGGACCATGATGAACCACTATCAGGATGTGGAGAAAGAAAGGATCTGCACATGATCCAGAACATGAGCTCAGCAGTCACGCACAGCTGACCTAGTGACATGACTTGTGCTGGCATGGCTGTTTCTGGAACGTCATTAATCTTTACTGATGTAACGTGTTAATGATATAGCTAAAGAATAATTTCAGACGTCTACAGAAACATTGTCTGCCAATTTACAGAGAAATGTGTCCAGTGTAACTGAGAGGAACTTTAGCATGCAGCAAAACCACCACCCAAAACTCAATGCCAACACAACAAGACTCTCTCAGGGGTGTTTTTTCCCCATTTTTTGGGCTAAGCCAGAGTTTAACCAAATTGAGCATGAATTTTACATCCATGAAGTGGAGACTGAAGAGAGAACCTCCCCGAAACTGATAGAAACCAGCCATGCAGTAGCAGTAGCAGTAGCAGCCATGAGAAGCAATATTTTTGTTCACCTAAAACTTTTTTGGTCTGCCAATAGAGGTGCTATGTTCTAACACCTATAGATATAAATATCAGGAAATTAAATCCTGATTCATATTCTGTGGATCTCAAACTCAAATGTGTTTAGTGTTATAAATAAGGCAAGAAGAATTGGCCTTGTTGTTGTACAACTTTTGGAGATTTTTTATGCTTAAATATTTTATTCACGTGACTGTGTATATATAATTCATTCAAATGGGTGCTCATATAGTCTGATATAGTCTTAATTGACTGATAAATGTATCTTGCTGAGTGAATGTGTTACTATATTATGCATCTAAATGATGTATTCATGTGTGTATGGGCATTATGTATCCATATTACATATTCTGTTAAGTCTGACTGTTGTAGGGGGGTTGTATTTTAATCTACTTTAAGATATTATGTAATACTCAGCTCTGGTTTAAATATTGTGCGTTCAGAGATATGCAGATAAATGAGGGAGAAGAACCAAGGTTGATTTAGCATTAGTTATCAGTAGTGTATTAGCTCATCGATAATTTGGCTAAAATTGCTAGAAGACATTCTGCTAGACTACACTTGGCTTTCCTAGACAGCTCTGAGCCAGGATAAGATGGTAACCTGTTATTTAGTAAACTAACTGTTTATTAGTGTCTGGTTCTGGCAGGGATTATTCAATGGAATTTCAGTTACCGTCACAAAACCTTTTTGTGGACTCGCGAGCTTGGGCACAGCTTTCTTTAATTCTCTGATTATGCCGTATTAAGGACTTGCTTCCTGGGTCTAACTTTACCCCTTTATATGATTTGATGAGACGTGATGTCTTCCGAGTTCTCTTTCAGTACAGAGTATATATTTTTTTATTTTGAGATTATGTAACACATTCTACCAGTACACTGGAGGAGTGAGTCATTATCACACCTCCCTGTATCTCACACCCGGCCACATTTTAGATGTGCTAGAGATATACAGTACTTGAGATGTTAGCATATCTTTTAAATTAGTGTTCCTGATCACTGACTTTTCTGCATTACAGTACTGCTGTAAATGCACATTGGCTATGAGGGACAGTCCGTTGTCATGTGTGAGAGCAGTTAACACGTTATCAAGCAGGGTTTGGTATTAACATTTCTCTTTGTTTCCTTTTCTTTTTGTGTGGAAAATATGTATTTTTTGTTTTAGTGGTCCTTCCCAGAGAGCACCTGGTGCATCACCGTCAGCTTACAACATCAGCAGTGCTACAGGGCAGGAGCGGACCAACTTTCCCCGAGGGGTGCCTGCTCGAAACACCTTCCACATCGGTCAGCAGAGAGGGGCACGGGATCAGCAAGGCTCACCCTATCACGCCCCTCCAACCTCACCTTCCCTGTCTCATGGCACCAGCCAGCAGCGGAGACCACCAACCTCAGGCATCTTCAGCAAGTTCACCTCCAAGTTTGTGCGCAGGTGAGAATGAATGACGGGGCACTCCACATCATGCTTGGCCGGGGCTCTGGGTGATGGAGGGATTGGGGTGTTTAAACTTGGGAGTTTAAAGCTTAAAGGTGGCATGGTGGGGAAATGCTATTTGTCCTGAATTGTTGTAAAGCAAATTAAGGACAAGATTAGCACGCACATCTGTTTTAGAGGAGAAATAGATGAAAGTGTTTAAAAGGAAGATGGAGAGATTTTTCTTAAGTGATTAAAAGGAAGTCACCATCACATCATGCGTTCTCACATTGCTGCTTCCTTTTTTCAGTTGGGTATGTGCGAAGTCTCTTTTTGCTCTCCCTCTGTCGCGGTGTCTGTCTGTGTTTATAAATAAGAACCACGTTATAGAGATTTTTTTTTTACTCATACATACCAGCATTTTATGAGGGCTGTCCTTCCAGTCAGCACACACATCCAAATATGTGACTACTCTGGAGACGATGTTTCAACAGTCATAACTGATCTCTCCCCAAAAGGTCAAATCCATGTTACTAAACTAAGTCACATTACCACTGCCCATAATTTTGACGATACTGTTTTTGCACACTTACACAGCCACTCGCATTTCTCATCTATTTCATCATTTCCTGCTTCTCGGTTCTAGCGTTCTCTAAATGTACTGCCACCTTTTCTCCACCTCTGTGGTGACAGTATCCATGGTAACAGCGGAGGTATCACATTCCCCAGCCCTATAAATACTTGTGTTGGGGACACCTTGGCGTGCGCTCACTACCGGAGCTGTGAGCTTTGTAGAAGAAAAGATTATGCAGGTGTTACTTCAGTGAAATATTCATATTCATAATAGGTTGAGATAATATTAAACATGGCTGGACTTTAATTCTTATAGGGGTTTTTTAATACAACTTAGAAAACACACCTAAATACATAGAGTAGCACTGTGTTTTGTGGTAAATGTTTTGAATGGATGGAATGGAACACAGTCTCAAGGGATTGTTAAGTAGTAGGCTGCTTTTTTTTTTTTTTTCTATTTTTTTAAGATGTTTAATGTGGTTCATACAGATCTTGGGTTTTTTAAAGCCTGGATAAAGTGATTACTAGAGCAAAAATAATAAGGGCATGCATAATTTTTATTATCTGTATTACTCAGTTCTTTAATACATATAAAGCACATTACACTACTACACGTACACTAGCTTTTTGAACTGCTAATAGTTTTTACTTATTGAACACCTAACAGCATTATTATAATTATTATTATATTATACAGTCACACACTAGACTTCAGGCTTCTTCTTTTTTCCCTTTTCTTTTTTTCAAGTTCTGAGTTTAAAATGGCCACTGTGTATATCACAACATTAGCTTATTTTACTGTTATGTTTTTTTCTTAGTTTATTATGTAGTATTTCTTCTTTATGTCGTAGCATCTTTTGCTTCTATTATGTGAGTGTGTACTTTATACTTTGCCCAGGCAAAAGAAAAAGTCGCACACACGAATATGTCGTCATTCCACCTTTAGCCTTTGCTTACAGCACTTAATCGTCATACTATTGTTTTAACAAACTTAAGCAACATAACATTTATTTCCATCCAATGTTGGGTTCATTTCTCACCGACGTCTTGAATCGATGAGGGAAAAATTTAACCACTCCATAAAGTCTTCTCCAGCACGTCCTAAAATTTTTCAATAGGGTTAAGGTCAGGACTCTGGGGTGCCAATACATATGTAAAAATAATTCCTCGTGCTCCCTGAACCACTCTCATTAGTTGAGCCCCATATATACTTGCTCTGACCACCATTCATGTTTAACACTGTCATGTTGTACTAATTATTTACATCACGTCTCGTACTCTGACCTAATATAA
This sequence comes from Neosilurus hyrtlii, assembly GCA_028564935.1. NCBI lineage: Eukaryota > Metazoa > Chordata > Actinopteri > Siluriformes > Plotosidae > Neosilurus > Neosilurus hyrtlii. The sequence continues at coordinate 10,829,018 of JAOUQZ010000041.1, forward strand.
ACCTCCACTGTTACAGGAACTTTTCGCATAGTGCTGTATTTATATTTACATGCATACATTGTTCTTTTCTTTTTTCTTTCTTTTCTTTTTCTTTTTTTGTTCTTTTTTTTTTTCTTTTTTTAAATTTTTTTTATAGAAATCTATCACTCAGGTTGTCCAGAAGGTAGGAAAGCACAACAATCACCCCCTTTTTTGTTTTGATTTACCCTTTTTCCATTTTACCCTTTATGGTGTTTTACATAGCTAATATTTATATTTTCCCCTCATACTACTGATCTCTCTGCTATTTTATGGTTGGCTCTTTATTGATGTTTGGTATTCATGCGATGAGTTGTGACCAGTACTAACATCCCACATCCAACCGAAAAGCTCACCCTCGACATTCTTAAAATCACAAAGAAATTAACATCCTTTTTGTTTCTCATCCTCTCTTCTTTCACCTTATCCCCCTTTCATTGTCTCCGTCGGTGTAAACGGTGACCTTCTCTATGTATTAATGCTGTTGTGAAGACGAGCGTTTCTTACTGATTTAAGGTTCCTACAGGGTAGATAGGACCCAATAAAGGTTTAGGATGATGGAAAAATCTAGAGCAAGGCTATCAATTTATTATTATTGTTATTGTTATGCGGTGCAGCATAATTATTGACTGTTCCTAATCACCCCTTGGTATGAGTGCGAATGGTTGCGTGTGTGTTGGCCCTGCGATGGTACCCCACCCTTGTCCACAGCGAGCTAAGATGGGCACCAGCTTCCCCATGAGCCTAATTTGGATTAAATGGCTTAGAGAATGAATGAATGAATGAGTTGTTGTTGTTATTATTATTATTATTATTATTATAACTTATTGTAATTATGAAGACTAAAAAAAGCCATTTGAATGCTTCTGTTTAACCGTCTCTCACTTATAGGATGATCCGCAGTTATGGCATATAACAGATAAACAGGGTGAAATCTAGAATAAAGGGGACATTGAGGATAGAAAGGAGTGATGGAGGGAATTATAATCCCTCTTAATAATAACCTTTCAGGAGAATCTGTTTTTCCCTAATTCTTATTTTTCTCATCCCTTTTAACATGATGATGAATGATGGTAATAGCATCTGAAGCTGAGATTAATGGACTGGCTTTGTCCTGCTCTCTCTCTCTCTCTCTCTCTCTCGCTCTCTCTCGCTCTCTCTCGCTCTCTCTCTCTCATATTTTTCCTTGTACCCTCCCCTCCATGTTTCTCTATATGTCATGTTTATATCTGTCCCACTGTAAATTTGAACATATAGGACCCGGGCAGGGACCAGGTGTACGGAAATCTATCTCAACTCACTGCAGATGTTGTAATAACCAAATCCATTACAGCATTCCAATTGATCTACCTCAGTTGATGTCCTGTTTGTAATCATGTGCTTCATATTAAGGTGGAACTTCCTGGTGCTATTGCTATGTGGTGTTTTGTCCAGAAGAGGGCGCTGTCATGTACTAAACGATGACATTTGCCTCCTCTGCTGGTCAACATCTGTATTGTTGATCAATTTATGACATGATCTTTTACAAGTTATATTTTTAACACCTACCCATGTTTCCTGCTCTTTAACCCCCGGATGCTGCTTTGTGTTTGCTAAACAGCTACATGGAGCTTTTAACCCTTCTCTGATGTTTTTATTGGCTGTTTGTGTTTTATATTTCGATCATTCAGAGTGGTTATCTGTCTGGCTGTGTCTGTTCATGACCACTGTTTGTGCTTTAAAGTGGCTAATGCAACTCCTGTCTTTTTTTTCTGCATGTGTGATATTGTTTCTGTGTTTTTATTTCCATGCTTGTGTGTGTGTGAACAGGGGCTCTACCACCAGCTGTCAGTTGTTGGGGCGCTGTAGCTTACGTGGTGATGGGGTCATATTTAAACATTGAGGGCATCTTGGGTGCTAGTTCTCTGTGGTTTTTGTACAAATCCATTCCATCCCATATTTGCTCATTTAGTTCCCACCTCTTTAGAGCACAATCCTACTGATACCCTCACACATTTATATTAAATTAATATTAAACCTCCCGTCTTTGAGACTTTAAAGCAGCAGTGCCTGTGTGAAATGGAGCTTTTAGTAATGGAATGGGATTTGCATATATCTGGGTGTCCATAACGCTTGACGTGCTTGGTGGCTGTACACTAGTACAAAAACTAATCTTGTTACGATTTCTTTCGAGGAGCCCATATGAGGGAGAGAGTCGAGACGAGGGCAGCAGGTGAGGAAAAAATAAAAATAATAGTAAAATGCAAGAGCTGATCAATTCATTTCCTGATCAACTTGAATCAGTGGCTGTCTAAAATATCTGGAGTCGTAATTGACTAAGGCAGGGTGTTTAATTCAGAGCCTTATAGTATCACTTCTAACCAATCAGGATTAATTAGATTTTAGGTGTGTGTGTGTGTGTGAGAGAGAGAGAGAGAGAGAGAATGACTGGCATGCTTGTGCATTGTCATTAAATGTTAATTTCAGCATTTTGTGACTAACCCTGTCCTCACAGATTGCATTTTTTTATTCTGTTTAAATGTTTTTTCCTCCCCGTCTCTTTTTTTCCCCCTTACACAAAAACTCAGCTAAATGTTAATTTCTAAATATGTCTTATTACCAATCCGCTTAAGATTTCGATCCCCCTGTAGCATCAGAAATAGGTTTTCCTTCAGAAGGGTTTGGTATAATTAAAACAATGTTTGTAAAAAACCTTATAGTTTAGGGCAGGGGTCACCAACCTTTCTGAAACTGAGAGCTACTTCATGGGTACTGAGTCATATGAAGGGCTACCAGTTTGATAGGCTCTCCTGAAATTACACATTTGCTCAGTTTGCCTTTAGTTATACATTATAAATAATGATTAATGATAATCATCTATGTGAAGACACTGCTCACGTTAATGATTTCTCACAATAATTATCAACAATAAAAAATTTATTTTTAAAGACGCAGATCACTAGTGAGTTTTGCCATTTTTAGAACAAGCCTGCGGGCAACTTATGCGGTCCTTGGGGGCGACCTGGTGCCCGCCGGCACCGTGTTGGTGACCCCTGGTTTAAGGTCTCAAACCTAAACTTAAATAGGCTTGAGACCTTAAGGTTGCTGGTTTGATTCTCGGTGGGGGAGTGAGCTGCACCTTCCCTTCCTCCACGTTCATAGCTCAAGTGCCCTTGAACAAGGTACCTAACTCCCAACTGCAGTGTGTGGCAGCCCACTGCTCCAAGTGTGTGCTCACTGTTTTCATGCGTGTGTGTGCGCTCGCTTTGGATGGGTTAAATGCAAAATTTCTCTTGTGTGATCAATATAGTATATTAAAATTAAAATGTCTGGACAGAACATTCTCCTTCCACACACTCACCATGTCTGTTATAGGACATGGGTGGCATTTTAAAGCTGCCTCAGCTTGAAAGTAAAATAAAAAAATGAAAACATGGAGGCAGGACATAGGTATAATGAGCTGGTTGCCTTTTAGACCCAGCCATCTCCACTTGTCCTCAAAAACATGGTACATGTTCTGATTGATGAGAAACATGATGGACAACAACTTTTTACACACATGACATTTTCTTGACTGTTCTTTTATTTCTCTTTCCTATTTATTACCACTGTCTCCTCCTCTGTCTTTTCTACAAAACTTTGATGATTCTTCCTTTTCCTCCTGGTTCTGATCTCTTCCCATCTGTTTCTGCACAAACATTCTCCGATGCTGTATTCTTCCATTTCTCTCCATCTCTTGTCCCCAGATCCATGCTGAGCAGTGCAGACAAGGCGGAGAAGACCGGAGTAGGAGGTGGGACACTCGGCTCGGGTGGCGGGGATGAAAACAAGGACTCGCTCTCCTCCTCCTCTCCGAGGGGTGGAACCCCTCCCCCGTCTACAAAGGACAACACCAAGCCTCGCTCTCTGCGTTTCACCTGGAGCATGAAGACCACATCGTCCATGGAGCCCAGCGAAATGATGAAGGAGATCCGTAAGGTCTTGGACGCTAACAGCTGTGAATATGAAGTGCGCGAGCGCTACATGCTCTTCTGTATGGCTGGCAACCCCTCCCGGGATGACTTCGTCCAGTGGGAGATGGAGGTGTGCAAGCTACCCCGTCTGTCTCTCAACGGCGTGCGCTTCAAGAGAATTTCCGGCACTTCCATCGCCTTCAAGAACATCGCTTCCAAAATCGCCAATGAGCTCAAACTCTGAGGGGGAGGAAGAGCAAGGGTTGAAATGGGTGGGTGATGGTTAGGAGAAATGATGAAAGGTAGGCAGTAACCACTGAAATGAGATACTAAATGGACAGATCTTCTGGTTTTGTGGAAATAAGCTGTACAGATGCTACACGCTAAACTATTGTGTAAGCTGTGAGAGAAAAAAAGTGCTGTATATGTTGATTTTGCTGGTTTCAGGATCACTAGCCTTTACTCTCTCATTTATCAGTCCAGAAAGGGGGTTAAAAAAAAAAAAAGAATCACACCTTTATTTTTCTCCACTATGAGAGGATCATGATTTAATTAAACTGTGGAATTTTTGTGAACTCGTTTTGGTCAACTCGTCACTCACACATGCACTGGGCATCAGGACGGTTTTCAATACCTGCACATGTTTTTATTTGTTTTGCTATGTGGATTTAGGGTCAGAGTTTACCCAGAAACCCTCTCTCAAACATTTCTTCCCTTTAGTTTCGTCAGCAGGGTTCAACCTCATTAGCACCCTGAAAGCGAGGGCGACCACTTGAATACCACCGGAGGGGTTGTGTTGTTGTTTTGGGTGATTTGGGTCGTTGTTGACTGGGTTGTGATTGTTGCACTGGAGTGGGTGTATATTTGTTGTCTTTTTCTCCCCCTTTTCTGAAGAGAAATCAAATGTATTTCAATGTTATAAAATCAGTGATTTATGCATTCTTACCTTTAGGATTTTTTTTTTTAATTATTATTTCTTGTGGTTTAAAAATTCATTTGTGTCTTGCTGTAATGAACACCACACAAACAGACTCCAATGAATCTCCTGGTCCCATTGAACTAAACAATCACTGGAAAAGGCACTGCATCACCTGCGTCAGCACAGCCGTCATTACGAGACTGATCTCTAAATGCCTGTTTGGGCCTTTATCTGTTAGTTCATCTTCCAGATCCGGGACGCCCACGCCTGAAAGCTGCAGTGGTTTGGTAGCAAATTAAATGAGCCCCATCATCACTTTAAGCATTACCCTTTTCATGCTTGTCCTCTCCTGTCATGTGCATTAGTCTGAATGAGAGTGAATCATCTGTGTATAACCAAAAGGTTGCTTTGGGCTTTTTTGTCTTGACCTTCATGCAGTGATTGTGTTAAGTAGCAGTAAGTCCACAGAGGACGACACATCAGGAGCAGATGGTCCAGCTACCACTTTAAATGTTATCATCTTTGATATTCTTGCTCAGGCATTAGTAGAGCCAGGTGAGAAAGGCAGATGTGTGACAGAGGTGAGCCATTTCCTGTCCTTCCACTGAGCTGTACATGCTTTGCATGCATGAATACACACTTGGTTACTATTCAAACAGTAGGGGGAGCAATGGAGTCTCTTCCAAGTCTATGAGTGGTTTGTGGGACACGTGCACATCTGTTTTATATCTTTTTTTTCCCTTTCTTTTTTTCAAAAAATGTTTTTAATGTCATTATTTTCAGTTCTATGAATGATTATTGTTTAAGGTGCTGGGGATCCAATTGTCATTGTTATCTATTAATATAATTTCTCTTCAGGGCTGATTATTTCATTTTTCATTGCTGTAATTTTGATATTTTTCTTTGTCAGAGCTGATGTATGTCAGGGTGAGAGAGAACTCGAAATGTACATTTGGTGCAAAGAGAGATGATTAATGATAGTAATAAATGAATGATGAAACTCAAACTGTGTAGGTAATGATGTAACAAGAACTGATTTTTCCTAGCACTCAATCGCCTTATGGATGAGGGTCGGAGGTCTGAACACAAACGCTACTACGTGGAGATTTGATCATTTCACTTTATTCTAAAAAGAAGGGGGGCAAGAAATCACAACCATATGCAAGTTCATCTGTAAACATCTCATATACAAAGATTTGGTGGAAATGGAAAAAAACTCCACTGGCACAAACTTTTAGTGTTGCAGTATCTCACACACTTCTCACCTCCGCGAGTAAGACTGAAGAATCCAGGTACTTCAGTGTTTGTGCAAGAAAAAGAGTCAAGTATTTTGGGTCATTCAGTGCTTTACCATTAACTACCACCACAACACAATTACTACCTACTAATATTTCAGGGACTCAGTAAATTAAAAAAAAAAACCTGCTTCACTAAGTTCAGTTCTAGTAACACATGGCTCTTTAATGGACATAAAAGAACGCCTGTTCGCAGTTTCCACTCATACATGATTTGTCTTCCTTGTGACATAGTTGGAGATGCTCTGTTGTTGCCATGGAGATGGAGAAACCTGTGAATCTGTTTTCAAGGCATTTCATTACAATCCAGTGTGTGTAACGTCTAAAGGCTCTTTTCTCCACCGAGAAATTTTGGTTCAAGTACCAAGTGTTTTGCCAAAGGTTGCTTCTGTAATTCATTGATCTATACGGTAGTGGGTTCTTTGGCCTCGTCTGAGGTATATCATTAAAGCTGAGGGCCTTGAGGTGTGTCTGGTCTGTATTTAGCAAGCCTGCACTGAGGTTTTTTCTGTATTGGATGAGGGTTGGTGATTAGTGGGATTTTGTAATTGATACCACACATACTGCTGACTCACCTGTCTAACACTATATTCTAACACCATCCCCTGACTCCTCCTGTGTGCCTGAACAACTGCAGAAATGTGTTCATCTTTAATCTCCTCACCACCTGGACGGTAACCTGCTCTCCCTATCAGTGTGAATGATTTCTAGAAGTGGCTCTGATCTGGAACCAGTTCCCATTAGCTTCCTAAATTTCAACACACCGAAACTGGTTCGAGATCAGTGCCAGAGACCAACCCTAGCAGCATCGGTAAATCAGTGCGAGTGTGGCGACTCCACTTTGAGCCCCATTAGCGAAGGAGACATCTGCGTGCTGGCAGCCACTGAGGAACCGATGGAGTTCCTCAAGCTGCTCTGCTGGTGCGACGCAGCCACTGCAGGGCGGATGAGTGGGGGAGGAGGGTGATTGTGTGGAGTTCGGGTCTGGAGGGGGCGTGTTTGAAGAGGAGGAGGCTGGCGTAACAGGCTTGGGGGTGCGCTGGGGGGAGTCGGGCGTAGTAATGGTGGGGGTTGGGTAAGCGGAGGAGAAGACTGGCTGGAGTTACTGGCTACTTCAGAGGAAGGCGGTGGACTGCCAGAGTCTGCAGGAGACACACTGTCCCTCTTAATCTGCACACAACAGTGATATAATACATCAGAAAAAATACAAGTAAACAACAGGAGCTTTTTTTTAATAATTAGAAATGACTGGCATTTTACATTCCCACCATCCTCGCCTCACCTCATCCTCTTCGACTCCCACTGTCCCATTAAGGTCCTTCATGGTCTCACTGTTCTCCTGTAACACTTCCTGTTCTGCCTGCCATTCCCGTAGTACTTCCTCCAGATTGAAGCGGCGGCGGTAGCTGATAAAGAACGAGCTCACCTGACCTGCAGTCTTATTACCAATCACATCAGCTATGGCGGCAAAGTCTTTACCATAGCGTCTGATAGCTGCACGAGAAACCCATAGCATTAATCTACATACATCAAAAATAATTATTCAGTCTACATGCATGTGTCTTTATTATGCGGTATCCAACTCAATCACACAGATAACCAGGATAATCTAATGATGCTGCATCTGGAACATTTCAAATCCTTTACTTGCATTAACATTTGCTAACAGCTACACTAATAGATTTTACTCTTATTCTGACAAGAGTGTTAAGTAGCAGGAACAGTAATAATATTCAGATTTACCCTGTACAGCCAGGAGCTGCTCTTCTGTGGTCCAACGGGAGTTAACCTTAAGAGTGGGCTGAAAAGAGCACATAGACAACATTTACTTACATGCATTTTGCAGAGAACTTTTTTACTGAGTTAACATTCAGCAATGTTTCTCAAAATTTACTCAGCCCTATGTGCAGCTGCACTAAAGAGTATAGCCTTGTTCACACAGGAAGCAACAAGCGGCAATTAAGCATGCAAAGTCAATGATTGCGTGCGACATGCACGATGGGGTAACGAGAGGCAAAAATTTTGGGCGGCCACAGAGTACAACTGAGCTGAAGTTTCACATGACACGAGTCTACTTGAGATACTGTTGATTGACAGACGCTTCCAAATATGGAGTTCAACAGGTTTCTCTGTGGAAGCCATAAGCACGAGTTTAAATGTCCCGCGCACATCAACATGGAAGAGGAGCTTATTACTGCTGTGCGTAAATATCCGGTGCTTTATGACTGCACACAGAAATTTTTATAAGGGTAATAACCGGATACGTGATTCCTGGGTCCACATTCCTGAAACAGTCGGCATTTCCTGCGAGTTTATATTTATATACAAGTTTAGTTAAAGCTACATGAAATGTACTACGTCTTTTCCTACTGAATTGTGTTAACAGCTAAATTTTAATTAGAATAAATAAATAAATCAGTAGATAAAAACTTCAGAATAAAGCCTATACTTCTCCCTGTGATGATACTGGGCTTTTATCATTGGGTGAACCCAGCCGGAGCAGCGACGTGGTGCTCTTAATCAAATAGAGAGCAGAGATGGCAAGGAGAGCAAACTGTTCCCGGTTCATGATGCACAAGCGTCTCTATATATGAAAATACGAATTAAAATGAACTCAAACAATATAAGATTATGATAATGAATGCTCTCATGGACCTGCTGTAGGGAAGTGCAGTGCTGCTCACCATTTCAATCGGAAAGAGTTTGAAGCGAGAAACATGCGAGACAACAAGAGCTGTGAGGTGAAGCGATTCACCTCTCTCATCAGGCGATGTTGCGTGTTGCTCAGCAATGAGCAATTTGCTTGTTGCTATCTGTGTGAATGCGGCTTATCACCGTTTTCTCACTGCAGTAATTTTGTAGGCAGTTGTTGGAGCAGTAAGTAATATTTAGGTAGTTTTATTTAGAAATGTTTCTTGCTCAAATTAATTCAGCTCCCTTAAGAATGCTGTTTGGGCTTTAAGTAATTTGATATTTTGTTTTCACATTATGGGGAAGCCTGTTGAATTTGAGCATCTGCTAATTAAATCCAAGCAGTTAATCAAACTGTTATCAATGAAATAACCGTGTTTAGTATATACTACATGGAAATGGCACAGTCTTATTAGCCCGCTGTCTCGGGATTAAAAAGCATTATCCCGAATGGCTAATGCTTGAATCAAAACGACGGACACTCACATTTTTCCACGGTGACTTGCAGCGACTGGCGTCATCATCATCAGGCTTTAAAAATGGAAAAATAACCCACAACATCTCACTTTAGTTTGTTTTTCTGGTATTCTACGTAAAACTTAATAAGTGTAAACACATCATTCATGGAGTGTGGTTATTACTGATAGCCCTGTGTAGTATATACCTAACTAACTTAAAGAATAGCCTTAGAAGACTCCAGTAGCTACACAATGCTCTTAGTGTGCGGCGATCACCTGATATTAAAATATATAAACTATAAAAATATTGTTTTAGTTTGCCGTTTTTCCATGTTTACGTGTAGTTTGTACTAATCAAAGAATGAGTATGCTAAAAACAGTTCAGCTCGATGCGGAGAGCTCACCTGACCTGCCTCCATTATGGTAAAAATATGTAAATATGAAAATCTCAGTTTTGTTTACTTTTATTTGTTTCCATGTAGTATATACTTCTGTATTATCTTCTGTATTCTCCATTTGAAGGATATAAAAAATAAACCATAAAATTTTATTTTATTGAGCTTTTCTGTTAATGCTTAGTGTAAACTAAAACATTTATTCAACTCAGGCTCATTATATGTCGCAGACTTCAACAGTCCCCAAAATGGAATGCCTACATCACTTTCAGCACATAATTAAGTATAAAAATAATAATATAAAAATATCTGAGATGTATATGAGAACTGAGTGTATATTGACATATCTGACTGCACCTCAGCTGGTCTCATGGCATCAACACCATCTGCCAAACTCCGTTTGAGGACACTGTTTGCTTGCTTGATGCTTTGAACCTGCATGAGGATTGGTAAAGTTGGTCTAGTCATTAATTCTGCTCTGTATTAAATCCCTAACAAATATTGCCATGTGCCCAATCATCACCTGTCTCTTGAGAGACACAAGCTGAGTATCGAGCTGGCGGTTGGAGATGGGTCCTGACTCGGCAGAAGCAGACAGAGCGGTGATGTCATCCTGATCAAGATGCATGCCCTTTGGAGGTCTGCGGCGTGCTCTCAGTGGATGGTGCCGGTACTGAGCTCCCTGGTTTTCTTTGCGCATTGGACCTGATCTCCCAGAGCTCCTCTCACTGCCTCCTCCAGCACCAGAACTCAGCTTAGGCTGAATGAGAGAATACATTTTACAAACCCTGGCTAAAATTAAGGCATCACCACACTTTGAGGATGTTCATCCTGCCTTTTCTTATTGCAGCAAATAAACCCCATATATGAAACTTTTGTTTACTGCCTGAACATTCTGGCTTTGTGCAAAATACCTCACACAGATTAAATTATTTTAATTAATGGTACCTTTTTCTACAACAAATAGAGAAATGCAATACAAGATTTAAAAAAAACAAAAAAAAAATACAATGTTGCTCCATGGCTTCTATGACAGCCTAATTTTTGATGGCATGGACTTCACTTATGAACAACAGGTTTCTGAGACAACAAAATTCCCATGCCAAACAACCAGATATTTGTAAATTGTCGGTCATACTGAGTTTTAAAACTGTTAAAATGCTGAGTAGTCAAAAGTAACCCGTGATCATCAATCAACCCAAAGACTGGATTACTTCGGTAAACGCAGCCATTCGTACTTTTCACAGGGCAATTCTATGGGGAGCAAGGAGTCATTTGGGGTTTTACCATTAAAACGGCATCAAAGAACGGACTTATCGCCCGGACAATGCTGGTGACGCACAGTTGGCCGCACAGACAAATGGATGCACGGACAGACTGATCACTGTAGATCATCTGCAGAGCCGTTGGTAAGGAGATATTTGCCATTTTATACACCCATGAGTATTAGTGGAGCACTGTATGGGTATTAAACCTTAGGAGTCGATGGACACGCCGGTGCGTCCAAATCACATTGCCGATTTAAGATGATATAGCAGGAAAACGTGGTCTTGTTTAATCTCAATTTCAACTTGTGTCAGAAGTGCACACTTTAAACTACATACCAGTTTTTAAATGGTGTTCATAAGCCAAGAAAAATCAGAGTTATGATTAATAATATAATTTTAATTTAACTTCCTGCGATGTGAGTTTACACGGCATGATGTCAGCAAAAAAAAAACAAAGCAAGGCACTCTGTTGGTAAATGCTGCCATCAATTAGACAACAGGAGGAGTAACACACCCTGGAAATATCAGTGCTAAATCTGTACATTTTTTAAATTTACAATTTATATTTGCATTCTAAGTTATACAAATGGTTCATTAAACATGTTTTTCACGGTTAAAAAACAACAACAAAAAAACTTTTTTCTACTTGGACTTTAGGTTTTTTGTGTTATTTTAGGTCCAAGGTGTTAATACAGTATGTCAAAAGTAACTGTAAGGTGAGATTGTGCTGGAAAAAAATTACACCAAACAAGGCAAGGTAAACAGTTTTTTAAGGTGAAATATATAGGTAAGATCAAAATAGGTCAAAAACGGCCAATTGTACCCCCGACCCTAAAAGGTTAAGCAATGTTTGAGTTTATATCTCACCTCTTTCTTTGTGATGACCTCAAAGTCACTGTCACTTCCTGGGTCTCCTTCTTCAATCTCATCATTACTAACAGAAACGCCGCAAGGTTAAGCATTTCAGGGATACTTTTGTGCATTTTTGTGCTTCCCTTTCATTTTTGTGCAACCCTCTCACCTGTCATCTTTCTCTCTCTTGCTAACAAGTTTGCGGGCCTGCCGGTCCATGACACTGGTACGAGTTCGAGTCTTCTTCCATGAGTAGTAATATTTTACCAGACTGGAGATCAACTTATCTGGCAGCTGAGAAAGAATAATAAAAATGACATTCATATCAGTGCAGGATTGTGAATCTTAATTGCCCTGCACATACAATTATTTACAGGCTTTGCTTCACATCTAAAGCAAAGATTAGCTGTCTGATGTGGGGTGTTAATTTAAAATCAGTGTTAAAAGCATGTTGAGTGTCTTACTGTACAGACCATATGTCGGTATATATTAAGGAAAAATAAAGTTGATCATATTCTATTCTGAAAAATAATGAGTCACACTGTTCTTGTTGAGATTGTGACCCAATAAATGTTCTTGAGTGCTGATATTGCACCCCTGTGAACAAATTGAGTAGTGTATCACAGTGGCAGTTAGTTTGTATAGGTATGGGTGAGCAGAAGGTTGGGGGATTCAAGCCCCAGCACAACCAAGATGCTACTGTTGGGTCCCTGAGAAAAAAGTCACCCTAGAAAAGGGCATCTACCAAATGCCATCAATGTAGCATCCTATATTTGTTTCTCTTTCAAACTCTCTCTCAAATGTTAAAAATGTTGCTTGTAGATCAGATCTTGATCTTGGCTTAAACATCTCAGAGTTGAGTTTAAGATTTCAAAAGACAGGACTGTGCATGTGCCCAAGATTATTTCACAACCTTGTGTTAAACAGCAGAATTATTCCTCTCCTGGTGAGGAAGCCAGGTTCTTGCTACTGTAGTGGACTTACCACAGGGTAAAGGTAAAATACAACTAAAACTGGCAGTGGTCTGTCCGGTATATTATTCAGGCAGCTTGCTAAGAATGCACTTGGCTCTTGGATGTTCTGGATATCCGAATAGGCATTTGGCACTACTTTAATGAGCCATAGTGAGGGAGCACTTCCTGATTCAAAGGAAAGTACTTGAAAACACCAAATTAAATTACCGCTCTAAAATATTTCACTTTACAACTCTATGGGAGCTTTAAGAAGTCACAAGACAAAATATACAATACTGCTATATACAATGAATTATTCCCAAAAGTGGACTATAGGACCCTTCAATATTTTAATACATGTGTGCATGACTCTGCTGGACTGAATGATTCTCTTGCAGGCTATAAATCCACCTCTCTCCTGAACCGGCAAGCAGATGAGAAGTCTGCAGATTAAACGAGCCATCTCCCAGATGTTCCCACTCTCTCATCCTCCGTCCTCCTCTGCAAAACCCACTATGGAGTCAAGGTAGGACAAACTAGTGTGAGCTGAGGCCCTTACCGGACTCCACCATCACTTCTGAGGCTTGATTGTGCTTCCTCAGGGCTACTTCAAGGCTAGAAACCAAGGGAATTTGACTTGACAAAAAATCCATGGGCCAGACGAGACCAACTGGTGCATAAGGTGGTGTGTCACGGTATAAGGCGGGGCTTAGACTATTTCGGTCTGAGAGTTTTTAAGCATTCATTTATTGTTAAAGCTCCACAGCAAAAATAAAGTTTGTCAAAAGCTAAACTGTTGAGGCCTGACTTAAACAGCCATGTTAAAGCTCATTCACATGTTAGAAAAGACAAGTACGTACACAAGAAAATAAAAGCCTATATGCAAAAAATAGCCTCCCATTTCCATTTAAGGTAGAACACAAGTTTCGAACCATATTTCCATAATGCTGCAGGTAGCATGGACTAGCTTTTGTGGTATGTGTGGACTCTCCATGTAAACAACTGCTGTTGTTTTTTGCTGTAATAGATACTTGAAATTGATTATTTTGTTTGCTATGATGAGTATTTCATGTAAATGGTCATACACCTTTTAGTTTTCTGAAGCATATGCTGTGCATGTTATGGAGTGAAACTGCTGGGCTAGAGCATAATAGAAACACAAATGGTTTCTCATCTTGAGGCTTAAATCTCCAAGCTACAAGCCACGGATAGCACTGAGTTAGCCCTGGCTTGCCCTGGCATGATAGTGGGACATTGACTATGCACTCTCACTCACCATCTGTTGGATGCGGTGGAAACTCTTGCCATGGAAGCTGAACGCCTGCTCAAACAGCACCTTGTCCTCCACAGTCCACTCATCAGGAAAGGGTGTGAAGTTGGCCAGGTCAGCCAGGGACTTCTCCACATCATGTTTATGCCACAGCAGCATCCCGAGCGACTAAAAAAAATAAAGATGAGATAAAGAAGTGAAGAGATATAGTCTACTAAAACTCGAATCCAGCCTTTTCCCTACTGTAGCATATTTGATTAGCAGACAAGAATGGACATGTTTCCATCCTGAGAGAATGACTGAGAGAAAACCCATTTACTAAAAGAAAAAACTTATTAATGTGAGTTGTTCAGGCAAAAACAGCTTTTATTAAAAAAAAAATGTTTTACCAGACTACTTTCCTAAATTTTCAAATGGATTTGCAATTAAGCTTTAAGTTTGAGTAAGTCATAATTTTTCAGATGGAGTTTTTAATGTGAGAATGTGTGTCCATGCCTTACTGATATAAAAAATAAAGCTCAACATAAATCATAAAAGTACTGACTAGTATAAGTAACTAAAATGGCTTATTACTGCATTGTTCCTATGTTGCAATGGGTAAAAGATATAGGTTTATGTTTGCATTGTACAATCACACACAGTGAGATTGGGGTATACAGATATTTTACTCTTTTGCCTGTACAGTAGAAAATCTTATGTAGTAATTTTCCACATGCCGTAGACAGGCTTGATGGAGACCACGTTAAAAAATAATGCTAGAGTACTCCTTTAACCTGTGCATTGACATACCTGCTCCATATTATATCCATGCTTCTCTTTGGCCATTAAGATGTATTCATCTACTGTTAGGGAGAGAATAAAAATGTTTCATATCTTTAGAGATCAGCTGAAAATAACAGTCACAAAATCTGAGCAGCTTCTCAGATTAAAAAATCTAATTTACATTAAGAATTTCCCAGTAAGTTAACATCGTATGTTCTATATCATCCATTCAGTGCAGTCAGCTACATTGATTGAAACAGTTTACAAGATCAAGATGAGATGTTCATTTTACAAGGGTCTAATACTTTTCCAGTACCATAAAAGGTTAAGTCTTTAGACCCGGTACTTACACATTGCATCAGACACTTGGCTGTTAGGTGACCAAACGAGCATGTTTCTCTGGTCTTTCTCACTGTAGTTAGGCTCAAGCTCTGTCAGTGTACAACACACATCAGTCACACATCTACTTCTCTAATACACAGCACTGAAGCTGACCTTCAGAGAATGGCTCATCATTTAACAACTATGGTTATTCACAATAAGAATAGTAGGAGACATTTGGCAGTGGCTTTTCTATTATAAGAATAGGTAGGTCCTCCTTTAGAAACCCTAACATAGAAAGCAGTTCAGATCTGAGCATAAAAAAGCACTGTACAACAGGGTTCACATGTAATTCATGAAGCACTTTATATCACTCGTATCAGTGTTAAAATGATCAGGTGTTGATAAATGTGGTTCCTGAAAACCGTTGTAATAAGCGGTCACACCCCCAGACTTAACGACATGCAGAGCCATAATATGGCTGAGAAGATAAACTTCTCTGCCCTTGAAATACAAGCCAAGTCCTATTGAATGAATGCTTTCTATTTGGCAGCCTGAAAAATAGCATCATCAGAGGTCAGAAAAAGAAAAAAAAAAAAAAAGAGTATGGAAGGAAATCACTGCTGTAGTCAACAGCGCTTATCATCAATAGAATTCCAGCTGAGGTTTAAACATTTTATGTATAGGCTCCATTTCTGATATGTATAAATTAAATACTGTGGTAATATAACTTATAATTTACCTTATATTACAAATTTACATGTAGGTGAATGAAGAAAAAAAAAATCAGGTCTCACAAAGCCAGTAAGACAGGGAGAAGAGGCCCTGGATGCGTTTGCAGATGAAAGACACTTCATAGTCACTTGTCACTTCCAAAGAGAAGCCTCCCCACGACACAAGTAGGATTAATCGGTTCAGCAAATGAGTGAGTAATATAGTGTTTCTGGAACTGTTTAAATTAGTGATGAGAAAATTATTTAACAGATGCTACCCTCATATACACACTCTCTCCCCTCTGAAGTCTTTGAATGCTTACTGTTTTGGGTAAAAAATAAATACATTTTAAAAACTACCTCATCATTTACCAAAGCAGCACCTTTTCTTATATTTTTTGCTAGTAATCCTCTTTAATTTCCCCACATTTTATTTCTTATTTTTTTACTTGGAAACCTATAAATCTCAGGTTTGACATCAGCAGCACAATAGACTTTCTATTCTCTTATACAAACACACTTCCTCTTACCTGGCTTGTACTCGGGGATCTGTGCCTGGTAGTCTGCACCCACACGAATCGTGCTGTCTATAAGATACAAAAACACTGTAAGGAAGAGTTTGCTAGTCATATAAAGGGCAGTTGGAGAGATGTGGGTGGAAGAAAGAGCAAGAAGGAAGCCTAAATAAAGCCAGACCAGCCTCCAGTTACAAAATGAAATCAGAATGAGACAAGAATTTGAAGAGTACAGTAAGAAATGCTGAAAAACAATATAATAAATAAACATTTTGGTCTTTATCAGACCTAGAGAAGTGGAGTCGGTTGGTAAGAGGCCTACCACGTGAATGTTCTTCATCACTGCTCTCCTCATCGGTGTGCTGACTGTTGCCATTGGTTGCTGTTTTCGCCCTGCTGCGGGACAGAACTCCAGATCCTGAGCGCTCCATCACTGACGGCATGGCTGCCAAGAGTAAACACAATGGGCGACACGTTTTAAATACTGGGATGGACCAATATAATACACTGACCAAAATAACAGAGGGCATCCTGAAAATGGAGTAGCGAACAATGCTGCCTCTCAACTACAGATCAATCTTGTGCTCAGTTTGGGGCTGTGTGATGCTGTTCTTGTTCTTCCTGCATCCCTACATCATTTGTAGGTGAGCCTCCTGGTCTGAATTACTGGCAGGTCTGAATGGGTGCACAAGGTTCCGAAGTACACTGGACTGGCATATCAATTAGGATATATTCATCCATTATTCCCAGTTTTCCCAGTATATGTTCCTGACCCACCTCTATCTTGACCAGAATAAAGCATTTAGTGAAAATGAATAAATAAAAAAAATGAGCAAGGCTTTGGATGAAACATTTCTATAGCCTGTATCCCATTAACTGTACATCAAGCAAAAAAATAAGAAATGCTAACAAAACGGGAACAAGGGTTTTGTAACACAAGATACTATCATAAATCTTACATTCAAATAAATATACAAATTAAACGTGTACAGTTCAGCCATGTTACCCCATCAACCAGGTATGTACATAACTCTGACTCACTAGTCGCAAACTTCTACAGTAAGAACCAAAACAGCCACTGAAAGAGTTTTAAATCAATTGATGTGAATTTGTCCATATCCGTAAAGAATATCAGGTAGTTCTAAGCACAGAAACATTGTTTTTAAACAGCAAAGAATATACAATTTTTTAAATATCGTAACTTTGTAAGTTTATCCTAGGAATGACCCAAGTTCCACTGGAAGGCTTTTCTAATATTCTCCATTGACAGCAATATTACTGTAACATATCACATTAGATTATGTACCTACCATCAGTAACAGACAGAAAATGGTCTATCTACATAAACCTTCACACTCGCCTGTTTTTAAAACAGGACAGTAATAGTAAGGAAATGTGAAGATTTTGCTGTTTTTTCTTATTAAAATATATTTTTTTCATAGCTTCTTGTGGTCTCATGGGCTTCCATTGTTAATGATCCTCAGGCTCTCGAACTAGCAGCCAGTCAGAAGGTTTATATACGACCTGTTTTAAAAATAAATAAATAAAAATAAGGGTATCAAAAGTAAGATTATGGTGTTTCAGTATTATATTGCAAGCTGTTTTAATTATTGGTACAAGGGTATGAGACTAGATGGAGGTCAACAAGATCTAAACATGTGGAAAGTTTTGCATCTATAAGACAATGCAAAACAGAATAATGACAATGTGACTGTTGCAACGTTGTCAGGAGTGTAACATTTTCCCCAAAATATATAACAACGCTTACATTCTAGTGAAGTCTCAACGTTTTAAGAAACAAAATTGATACCAAGAATTAAGATGAAAATGTGACATATTTTTGAAGTGATGCTATAAAGTTAGGGCATTTTGGCAAAAAAAAAAAAAAAAAAAAAATTCACACTCCTGACAACAAAGCAGCATTCTGTGTGATATTCTGTTTCACATTCTCTTACAGATATTAAACTTTTCACATGTTTAACATTATGATCTCACTTTTGGTACCATATTTTAAAAACAGGCCTTAAACACACACATACACACACACACAGTTAGGATTAGACGTGATGATGTGCACGGTCTGTGTGTTGCTCCACTGTGCTCCTGGTGGTGATGTTTCCCTGTAAGTGAGGCCTTTTGTTTAGCAGAAGCTGCTGTTTAAACCAACACAAAGTAACAGAGCCAAACTGCTGAGCAACTCATCACACACACACACACCTTCAGCACAGATTTAAGGCCGAACCCATCTCATTTCAGTGGAGAAAAGGCCCAACTTAAAGCGTCTGGCTGTTTTAGAGGATCAGCTCCACTCATTGTCATCATGGCTCATCTTCCTCTCGCATTTCCATCATGGACTCACACCAACCTCCTGCAACTACCACGACTGCGATCCTCAGAGAAATCATTTGGAATACCATTCACAACTTTTATTGCATTACCTCTGATTTCAGAGGACTCAAAGAGGGGTTTCTGTTTTTTTCTGAGTCCAACCTTGTAAACATTTTAGCCCTAAAATTACTGTATACACTTATGTAAATAAAAAAAAATACATGTGTGTATGTATGTGTGTGTGTGTGTTGATATCGACTAGAATGAGAATATAAGCTCTTTGCGTGGTGAATAAACCACTTTGCACATTATCAGTCGCCTGGCTGTGTGACGTCACGGCAGTCCGTTTTAATTGCATTGTTTTCATTTAAAAATCCTCTGATGAGTGTGTAGGTTTAAATTTCAACGGTTCTCTCCCAATCCCTACAATCAACAATCACAATTAACAGCTTATATCTTGCCGAATTGTGTGTGTGTGTGTGTGTGTGTGTATGTATATATATATATACATACATATATACACCCCCCCCCACACCACTTCCAGCACAACTCGTGTGAGAAGTCGGAGGATGAAACCCAGCTCGTGCCCTTGTTCATTAAACATAAGGCTATTAACTTGTACACGGTGCCCGAGCGGCCACGAACAAACCGGCTCTCATTTCAACTTGGTGAGTGAAGGATGGGGGGAGAAATCACCTTTCTTTTGTCTCGCCTCACTTTTGGCCCTGTTCGTCTCTCAAGTCGCGATTCTTTTGTGTAAAAAAAAAAAAACCACGCTTGGGGTCCTCCAGCTTCAGTTGGCGGCTAGTAGCTGTCGTTCAACATTAGTGTTAGTTCCCAACCGGGAAAGCAGTTTCACACCTGGCTAGCTCGAGCTCTCTGTTACTGAAACTTCATCAGCGATGGAGCAGTCCTCTAACAACGCACTACACTGGATACCAACAAACCTAACAAATCCTCGATGAATATTCACTCGAGTCTCTCTCCCGTCCAACGGTATCGACTGCATGGAGATCCTCTCCGTCTATGTGTGTATGTGCCGGGGGTGGAGTGGGGGGGAGAGAGCCGAGCCGCGCCGCACCACTCCCCACTCAACCATACAAACCTTCCGCCGTCCTCGCCTCTCCCCAACTAACTTCGATGTCAGTTATGTAGTCCCATAAACTAGCACAAACAATCCAAGCATATCGGTATCAAGCTCCAAGCCAGCGTCCATGCTCTACTGATCTGCTCATTTTTTATTATACTAAGCTAATTTAATTGCCGTGTTCTGTCCATCTGGACATATTAAAGAAAAAGAAGCCACGATGAATCCTCCTTCCATTCCAGGCATAATCAATATACTTGTTTGTCCTCCTAGATGAAATACTGCGATTAATTTAGGTGATGTGTTGGACACTTACAGTACACTTGAACCCACTTCACCTGCGCGGCTCCCACAGTACGCGTGCTGCTGTATCAGGCCGAACTACTTCCCACTGTACGCGCGGAGAAATCTGTCAGCTGTGCATTGCGGTGCTGAGGTCCTCCAGACCTTTATTAATGTATGCACGAAAAGGCTGGAACTAGACAACTTGCAATTTCGCTGTTAATTGTTTTTTATTTTGACACTGATCAGATTTGAAAACGTAACTTATCTGTGAGATTTAAATGTGGGAAAAGCTTCAAGATACATAGAATACAGTGATGTTTATTTTTGATTAATCACAATCATAGTGCTACTGCAGGAGAGCACATGCATTGATCACATCTTCTGCCTAACATAGATAATCTGCAAATCAAGGAATTTGTATTATAAATTTGCCCAAATCTGTTACCCCTTCTCATCCCTTCCATGCCCATAGCCATCCCTCCGCTGGTAGGCCCAAAGGGCAGATCCCTGCACATCAGTGGACCTTACCATTGTGTGTGCATGATCTAGGATTTCCACGAAAACATGGATGTAGGCAGACATACCAGCAGCACTTGTGGCACAGGACCCCTCCCATGTTCTCTCTCTCTCTCTCTCTCTCTCTCTCTGGTTCTTTTTGCCCCCTCCCTCTTTTTTCAGGCAGTATTTTGTCAGTTCTTAGCATCATCATCCCTAGTCTCCTTCTCCATGCTAGAGTTGTCTTATTTATTGTTCCTCGCTTCCTCTTCTCCTGATCTATGAATTCATTTCTGCTCATTTTTCTCTTTTGCTTTGCTTAGACTTCCTCCATCCTCTCCACCTCATGAGTTCCTCTTTCTTCCCCTCCCCCTCTTTCTCTCTGTGCCTCCTTTCTCATCTTGTGCTCCCTTCACTGCAACCCCCCCCCCCCCCCCCCCCCCC